>CAHIKZ030004489.1:3895000-4007500 GCA_903632075.3 Acanthosepion pharaonis | reverse complement strand
TTAGTAGACCTTTTGGCTAAATGAAAGCATGATGAGAAAGATTTTTAAAATCAGAATTTTCAGACATGCCTGTGTTATTTCTCAATGAAATTAAAAATGAAGTGGGTCTTTCTTTTCCTGGGGATTTGGGTTTTTTTTTTCTACATGTTATTGAAGAGATCTGATAGTTTTGGGCTAGTTATTTGCGATGATTTTATATACGTATATATATGTGTGTGTGTGTGTGTGTGTGTGTATAACCTTTCAACATCATCCTCTCATGTAAGTGTAATGTGTATATATTCTAGAATTACCTACAGCTGTTCAGAACCAATTGCCTAGAAAATTATTTCCTACAGTTGTAATAGTTTGCGTCTTTGTTGAATGCACATTGAGTACTTTTGCTCTTCCATCTTTAGATTTACAATTCCTTTATATTTACATTATTTACTGTCAGGCTAATATCCTCATCTTTGTTGTTAAAGTCACAGCGTTTTGGCCATTGTCTTCTCTGGCTTACTGCAGGGGTCTTTCTATTTAGGTGACCTTCAAGGAGTTTAAAACAGAACCCTTTATTCAATCTATGGGCATACACTGTTCTCATTTTGCTGTCCAGGTCTAGTGATATCTTAATCAATTATTCACTTATTGATAGACATTTTTCCTACTGAGTCTAAGTACTTCTATACTACCCACGTCAGGGATTGAACTCACAATTATTAGTCTTAGCAACAGGCTGGATTAGAAAAACATTAGGTTTAAGGCTCCATGTTTTAGACTCAGGATTGCTCCATGGAACAATAACCTCATGGATTAATGCTTTGTTTATGGATTTGCTGATATAGTAATTGTGAATCCAGTACTTGAATAGTGCAAACTTAGACTCAGTGTAAACAGGACAAGCAATACTAAATAAACAGTACTAAGTAAGAACAAAACAAGATATCCCAGTAGAACAAGAACAATCTACTACCCAACCATCATCCCTATAATTTAAATAAAAATTTCAGTTTGAGATTCCTAGAAGGGTACTTAGATTAACAGACAGCTGAAGAAGGTTAGAGGGCATAATGGCTGAAACATTGTGATACTAAAAACAAAGATAAGGACATTATTCTGAATATAATCACAATTATGACACCAAATACACAAACCAGTACTTTAAACCTTTGAGCAATTATAAGACTCCAAATAATGATTACTGCCAATACCAGAAATTCCATCTATGTTACTTGGATTGACAAACACCTGAAGAAGGCTGTAGAGCATAAAGGCTGAAATGTTGTGATAACAACAACAACAAAGCTGAGGACATTCATAGGACTGTGAATAATGATTACTCCTCAAAAATTTTTTAAATATCTTTTATAATTTTATATAAATATACTTATTGAAATGTTTGCTTATATTTACAACAACAAAGATGGAATTGATTTGGGGCATAATGAAAATATGTAGTATAATTCTGAGGCAAATAATTATTATATGTTTATTTTAATAATACAATAAACTGGGTTTTGTGGTGCTATTTACTTAGAGCACGTTGTTAAAATCCCCAAAAAGAACCCGCAACATTATTGGTCCTGATCTGGCAGCTCAGCTTCAGTCACTTAGCCACCAACATAAGGTTAACTTTCTGTGCCTTTTCTATAAATACTTACATTGTAATTGTTCAGATGAGCTCTTCACTATTGTACCAAGACTTCATGAATTTAAGTGTAGTACTAGACTGGCATCAAGATCTCATCAATTGACAGTTGTGCTAGCTCGATGTAGCTATAAGTTCTATGCTAACAGTTTCTTTTCTCACACTTCTCACTTGTGTAACTCTCTTCTGCCTCCATACTTTGCAACCAACTTTAATCTAAAAAAATTTAAATGCAATGCCAGTCACTATCTACTGTCCTGATTACTCTTTTCTCTTTCCACTCATTATTAATGATTTTGTTCCTAATTCTTCAGCACCATGTAACCCCTTGTGTCTTAGTGGCTTTACTGCCTTCCTTATGGAACTCTCTTCTGGCTCCTTGCCTTCCAGCCAACTTTCATCTGAAAATATTTAAATGAAATGTCAATCATTATCTACTGTCCTCCTGATTACTCTTTTGTTTTTCCACTCATTATTAATGTTTCTGTCCCTAATTCTTCAACAGCATGTCTCTTAGTGGCTTTACCACTTTGCATGGGGTGATACCAATTAAAAAAAAATGTATTGATATGTGCTGTGGTGTAATGGCTATTGGCTCGGAATGAGATGTTGGCAAGCCAAATTCAGATTCCTGTCTGGTTCATTATATTCACCTACATGTATATACCCTTGGGGGAAAGTGTGAATCTCTTCTCTCTTCAGCTAGTGGTTGAATAGCAGGACAGACTGGATCCTATATCCTTGGTTGGTAACCACTTTACCACAAAAAGAAATAGCAATCTAATGTGTTAACGGCTCAGAATGAGAACTTGGAAAGCAATGTTTGAATTCCAGTCTGGTTTGTTACTTTTACTTATGCACAAATACCCTTGGGAAAGGTATGAATCCGTCTCTTTCCCCTCTACCTATGGGTTGAATAGCAGGACAGACTGGGTTTGACAACCAGTCTGCCACAGAAGGAAAGAGCAATCTTCTGCCTAGTCAATCATAAACCAAGAGACATGATTATCTAAGTGTGTATCATGTATGGGACTTAACTGAGTCCTTATTTTTCACACTATATAAGTGTTAAGTGGTAATTGTGTTTTTATTTCAAGCACTTTTGATTGGTGTTTGAACCTGAACTTCTACTTTTTAAAAACACAGCCTCCCTACCCTCAGTTTCCTTCCATTTGAACTAGTGCCAAATGAAACCAAGTTTAATAAAAATCTCTGTTGAGAAGTGACTACATCATTGTGAGATGTAGTTGTCTATTTGATAGCATCATCATCTTTGTAATTCTGTTAGAATTTAACTTTTCAAAGTAGACAGCTAAAACACAATCATCTTCTCTTTCATTCTCCTCATGACACCGCCCTGCATTGGACTCAGCTTTTTTGAAATATGTGCTGAAAAATATATGGAAAGTTTTCTATATTCAAATACCTGTTATCTTTCCTAATGCAAAAGAGATGAACTTTGACTCGGACGAGAAGGAAGTGTGAAAAGCAATTTTTATGCAAATAAACACACACAAGTTCAAATGAGTTATTTTTATTGGATAATCTGGAGGGCAAGTGATTTTTTGCCGTTTCTTTTTTTCTTCTCACAGTGCAATTCCTGATTGCTGTATCTATGTCTACAAATGTAGATACTTACTATATAGATAAAACTCTCTGCACATTCATAATTGTTTAGTGATTGTTGAGCTTGATAATCATGACCCCTTAGTCAGGGCATCCTACAAAACAAAAGAATTCATATAATTTAATTATATATTAGTATGTATGTGTATATATACAATGAAATAAATAAATAATAAACAGCATTCTTTTTGTGCGACCTTGTTCCCAAAAACAGTTACACATTATGCCATGTCAGACTATTTCAAAATTCCAAGTTCCCAAAGAACAACAGGATGTAGACAAAAAAATTCTAACTACCTCACAGGCACCACATTGATTCTTGACAATGACTGTGATGATCAAAGGTACTCGATCAAAGCAATAACAAGTTTATCCGCAAGTTCAAACACAATACTCAACAGCTTATTCTAAAATTGGTAAAATATAATAAAAAATTAAACAGAGAAACCATGTTGGTTCTTTTTAATCAAACTTATTTTATTTATATATATATATATATATGTTATAAACTCGGGTTTGTGATCCTGACAAATTTATGAATTATTGATAATTCGAAAAACGCTCATGAAAGTATGATATTTTGAAAAAACATCTGACTATGCTTTTCATCAATTAAGCTTCATCAGATCGAAGGTAAAAAAAATCATTTGCATGTGTATGTATTTGTGTGTTTAGAATAATGAAATACATATATATATATATATATATACACACACACACACACACACAAATAGTAAAAATATGCTAAAGCTTAAGATATGAAATAATTGAAGGGCCCAATGCCAAAGTTGGCAGAGCTTAAATATATTAATTAGAATATTATTAATACAATATCATAATCTGCTACTCAGAGTTTCATGTGATAACACAATCAGCAGGTAGATTAAATTTTATTTATTATAATATATGCAGCAAATTTATATATATATATGTGTGTGTGTGTGTGTGCACCCTGTAAATCTAGAGTAAAAAAAATCCTATATATGGTAATAGTAATGTTGAGATCAGCTATTTTCACACAAGAAATATTTGTCATTCACTGTGTGAAGAGTTCGCATTAAAATTAGTTGAAATTTATAATTTCTTTCTCTTAAATTAGTTTTCCCCCAAAACAGTCTGCTAACAATTATTGCTCTTTCTAATATAGACGTGTGTAAGAAATATATAAATTCTTAATTGGAATCATCCTCTTTATACCATCATTGAATCTATCCCTTAGGCCCATTTACATACAAGCCCATGTAATGAGAAGGGAAAGTTATTGAAGATACATGTTTACAATCTCATTCCCCCATGACATACACTAGTAACAATAGACCTGCTGAAAAACTTTTGCACTGATCAAAATTTAAATTTGAGTTTATTTTCATAAAAAGTTTTGCACATCGAGGTATCAGACAGAGATTGGAAAATAGCCCATCTACAAAAAACATCTGTTAGTGAGTAATTCCCATTTCTGTTTGTTCCTGAGACCATTGATGAAGGACACAGGCGTGTCCAAAAATTTTGAAGATAAAACCTTTCTCTCTGTGCTTCATTTCTGTCATATGGTTAATATTTAATAAATGTTTATCATACTGATTATATTAGTGCCCTTTTCTTTGTCCTTTTTTTATTAGCCAAGCTATCTGTTTCACACATACACAACACATATATATTAGCTCTCGATAAAATAATTTAATCAGTTGAGCACTGTGGGGTATAAGGGACAAATTCATATACAGTCATATTACTGCTGATAATGCAAGACTCTCCTAGCAGTTGAGTTCTCTGAGTGCCTAGTGTGTTTAGGAAAAAATGAATAAGCAAAAATTCTCTCTCCTGGGCATTGATGGCTTAGGGGTTATAATCTCCAACTGATACCAAATTGGTCGGTCCCGGCCTGAAGCGATTGGATGTCTAGCTACACTAATGTGCTGTGATACAGTGAAACAGTCTGTCTGTGGATGATGACTCTCTCTCTCTCCCTCTCTCCCTATATATATATATATATATATATATATATGCTCACTGAATTTGCAGTTTTAATCTTCTATTAATTATATGTTTTTGTCAATAATCTGTTAATACTCACCATCACAATTTTGGGACAATGGACATTAATGGGTTAAACAAACTTTCTATTTATAAAATTAATCATACTTACCATAAAGTAGCATCAAGATAAATGGTAAACATTTTGCTTTCAGAGACAGTTTCTTGAAATGTGTTTTCTATGATATAAAATATGACATTATTCTTGACTAATTTGTTGTTCCTTCTACCCTTTGACTGCAATAAATTGCGGTCAACCTATTCATAAATTAAATTTTCTTGGATAAAAATCAAGTCAGCCAAGACACCAAATCAATTTATGAACACACACACATATATAAATATTACTCTGCCATTAGTTTCATGTAAACACCCAGTTTGTTATTGCTGTCTCACAATCTTCAGGCACTTCAAGGGAAAAGATACTCAATTCTAGAATATTGTTACTATAGTGGATACTTGAATTTCATATAGATGTCCTAATTTTAATGTATAGAATATGAAACTGAGCAGTTATGAATGAGGAAGTGTTCTTTCCTTATAAGAAAAAATAGAGCCTTGCCAAATTGTGATGCTCTCTGTAGCCAAGTGGAAAAGCATAACAAATGAAATGGCGGTTTCTCCTGCAAAAGGGGATGCCAATCCAATCCCTGCTAAAGAGTGCATTTTCTTTATTGAAATTTCTTGAATATGTTGTTCAATAGATGTAGTACATACTGTTTTAAATAAAAATGGAACATCTATTTCAAATGCAAGTAAATGCTATAACATTTGAAGTAATATATATATATATATATATATATATATATATATATATATAGTCATACACAGACAGAGCTCTTCAGTGTGGCTAGACACACGATTGCTTTGAGCTGGGATTGAAGCTCAACCAATTTGACATCAGTCAGAGACTCTTACCCCTCAGCTATCAGCATACGCTACAGAGAAAGGGAATTTTTAACACATTATATACATGATATAAGTATTATCAACTGCCAGAGTTCTCTATTCATTGTGACCAGCTTAGTATTATAGCAACAGCAGCTGTCAAATACCCTTTCTCCCAAAATGCTCAACCAACAAACAGGAGCATATATATATATATATATATATATATATATATATATATATATATATATATATATTTTATTTTTAAAAACAGTGCTCGATACAAAAGCAGATCCTAAATATAATTATTCATTTATTTAAAAATATGATTCCTTCGTTAAGGAATCATATTTTTAAATAAATAATTATATATATATATATACATATATATATATTGTGCACTGTTACATTAGAACATGTAAATATCCACTACAAAATTGTACATTAAACCCTCCTATAGTAGAATGAACTCTTCCTCCTCTCATAAATACTAACTGAAAGAGTCAGTTGGGGAGCATAAACGCAGTGTTAACCTACCATTTAGACATACACCTATCTGCTTATTACTAACACTCTTGCTTTGTATACATATCTATTATTTCAATACACTTGCTCAACCTACCTTTGTCTTCTGTGTCTTTCTTTCTGGCCCCTAAGTAGGCCACAACATATATATATATATATATATATATATATAAGCAAAAAGAAAATTATAATAAAAAGGAAGAAAGAAAAATAAAAAATTCAAATATTAAAATTTTTTAAGGAAAAGTTTTTTTGTAGGTTATTTTATTTTATTTTTGCTATTGGCTCATCATTTAATTCTTCCTGCTTTCCTTTCTTTCTTTTTTTGACTCTCTCTCTCATCCCCCATTCTCTCTCTTTATTTTGTAAACTTTTTTTATATTTGAAATTTTTTTATCTTTATTTCTTTCTTTTTATTATATAATTTTTTCCTTTTTCTTTCCTCTTTTTTACTTTCCCATTTTTTCTCTCTCTCTTTTTTTCCTTTTCCCCATTTTTATCCCATTGCATCCGTCTGGATGAATTGATTTCATTTCTAAAAACTTTCGGTCTGAATAGATGAATATTAAAATATTCATGAAATAAATTATAACAGATGGATTTTTAAGGTTTTTTTATTTTATATACATATATATATATATATATATATATATATATATATAACTTTCCTTTTTGTTAGATCACAAATTAATTTGAGTTTATTACTAGATTGGCAACAAGGTCTCATTGTTTTACTGTTGAAATATCTATATGCAACCGTAGGTTTTATTCTAATAGTTTCTTCTCTTGCACTTTTATTATAATATATTTTTTAATCTCAAAATACTGATTCTACTATGACCCATTCATGTGTTGTTACATCCAAATATGATATACATAATTTTCAAATAATCCTGAATTTTTAGAATATTGCATAAAATTTTGAAAAAAATGTTCTTTTTAATAAAATGTTCTGTCCAATTTCTCTCTTGGGAAATTTATTTGGTATGTTTTAAGAAAACTTTTAACAAATCATTTATTTGTTTCATTTTTTTTTTTTTTGTTGCCCAAGGGATTAAAAAAATACACTTTTTTTAATTAAAAGTTCTCTCTTGAGTTAGAGAATTATATTGAAGTAATCAAAGTAGCTAATTTAAACTTAATGAATTTTTTTGTAAAAATTATTTGTAAAAAAAAAAAAAAACAATTAAGAAACCTCTGAAGAAAATAGTAGCCTTTTCTCTTTTAATTTTCTACTTAACATTTTTTGTTTTATTGTTGAGATTTTTTTAACATAATTTCTAAATCACTAAAATATCAAACAACCAGAATTTTTTTTTAATGTGACAAATGATTTTGAATCATCTTCCATTTTAAGAAGACTTTTTCTTCTTTTACTTTCCAAATATGAACTAACCACAAGATTCTTTCTTAATTATGAAGCTATTCATAATATAAACATGCACTTTTTAAAATTTCAGGGCATCGGAAAATGTACTGATTTTTTCAACCTTCTAAATATTTTTTTCTGTTACAATCAATTTTACTGTCCATGTTGCTAAATTTATGGTTATAGCATCAGCTTAAGACTCATAAGTTCTTATATATATATATATATATATATATATATATATATTATTACTTAATTGCTATTTTTTTGGTTTATTCATGTATTTAAGCAGAAATTCCATTTATTTATTAAACAGTATGTTTATTTTCTTCTACCAGCCTGAATATTTGAGAAATCATATTAAATAAAAATATGTGCTCTCTGATAGGATTCGAACCTGCATTCTCCTAGGGACTATTCTTCTGTCCAATAATTTATCAAATTCACTCCATCAGATTTTTAAGTAAATATTTGATATTCTGACTTTGTTTTTCTCTTTTTCTTCAGATCTACACAGACTGGGCCAATCACTATTTAGAAAAAGCTCGCAACAAACGCTTCATTATTGACCTCCAACAGGATGTTACTGATGGAGTCCTCTTGGCTGACGTGATAGAAGCCGTCAGTAAGTAATAATTTCCTATTCTCACTTTCATTTTTCTGTAAAACTATAGAAAGCAGATGCTTCTAAAATAAGCCAATAAGATGTTTCTTTTTTTTTTTTTTCCTAAAAATGTAAGGTACTTTATCTGAAAGAATGGTCCCAGTAGGAATGAAATGACATATGTGATGATGTCTCAATGTCATATTTTTACTATGATTAAAAGCATGGTCCCAAGAGTTTTCATCACTATAAACAAATATGAAATAAATGTATTTCATTTTAAAATTAATGCATTAATTTTTCAGAATAAAGATCACAAGAGGACAGAAATAAATAAGATGTTTGTAAATACATTTTTACCAAGATTCCAGGCAAAAACAGTGTTTTTGTCACAGAGAGACAAAAGGATGTCTTAAGTAGGCAGAAATTAAAAATGAATAACTTTAAAATTCAAGTAAAATAACTAAAGCTTTATTTTAAATTTGTAATTTACAATGATAATTTTATTCATATCCACTTAGGACCATCATTCTGGACAAAAATTAAGCATTAATTTTTATGATGAAAAATTAAATCAATTTCATTTCTGTTCATCACTTAGGACTATACTTGAAACTTTAGTGCAACAAACACTCCAATCAGAAATACAAAATAAGTGAGATGAAAGTAAATTTATTTGTAACATCAGCACAGCATCATCAAATTTGTCTGCCAGTGGACTTTACTTTGTTTTGTTTTGTTTTTGTTTGATTTTGTTTAGTAGCATATCAACACCTCTATAGCTTATTTAATGCTGAAATCTAAATAATTTGAACTAAATTTTATGTTTTCAACTAAATATATTTTGAACACTTTTATATTCCATGCTAAGGGAATAAATATGTAACACCAGGTGGATACTAGAAGAAAGGTTTATTGTACACAACAAGTACAATATGAAATATGGTACAGTTATACACATAGGTCAATCTATAGCGAGTGCCACTAATTGGATGGCCGGGCGTGCTTGTGTCATCTTGTGCCCACTCTTCCTCGAGTCTCATGTAGACTGTTGACTTTATAGGTCCTTCCTACCTATAGTGGAATCATTCATGGGGGTGACTGGTTATTCCATTACATCAAACACAACTGTATGCCTTCAAATATCTATTGTTACCCATTTTACTATAAATATGTATTTTTATACTTTCATAGTGTTTTGTTTTTGTTTGGGAAGGGGTCCACTATTTGCCCATAGCTGGGACCCTAACAGGTGCTACTACCCCTGGTTAGGGTGGATCTGGGAACAACAGCAATTAAAAGGTGGTTCTGTGCTCTTCAAAATGCCAATCTCCCAATCAGAGGCCTTGTTGCCAGTTATAGTTAATCGTCATACCCAGGACTACCACTTTGTGGCTTGGCAGTCAGTGTTAAAAAGGAAATAACACACTTTTTCTCTCTCACATATAGGATACGCATGTACAAGACAGAGGACAGAAAGTGTGACACTGAAATCTGAAGGTGTATTGTGATAGCAAAAGATGCTTTTCAAAAGCTCAGCAGAGTATTAAGAAACAGAAAAACTTTGTTAGAAACAAAGAGCACTGAACTCTTACTTGATATCTGTCCTTCTATATGGCAGTGAATGTTGGACAATCTTCTCAAAGATGAAGAAGGGACTTGAAGCAACAGAAATCTGATTCTACAGAAGGATACTGAGGATACAATGGACCAAATATATAAGCAACAATGAAAGTAAACTTATATTTCTCTGGAAAAGAGAGTTGAAATTTCTAGGGCACATTGTGAGGAAAGAGGGCTTGTAAAATCTAATACTCACAAGACAGATTGAAGGCAAGAGAGAGGAAAACAATGCATAGCATACTTAGTGAGCTTGAGTAAATGGATAGTGGAAAAGGGTTTAGGAAAAATAGCAAAAAGACAAAAGTTATTAAGAGCTACAGGAAATTGTGGAGAGCCATGATTGTCTATGTCTTAAGGGGACACAACACATAAAGAAGAAATATTCTTTATATAAATATACATGTAAAATCCTCTACATATTGAAACCATTTATTTTGACAGTTTTCAACCCCTCTGTCACAATTCTTAAGCAAAAGCATCTGTTACAATTTTTAATACCCGTCTGCGATACATTCTACTTAGGTCCATTTCCTCAGACAAGTGCACCTACTTGATTTTGATAGTGAGTCAGTTTAAAATTGCTTTGTGAAAAACCAGGTATAATGTCTAACAATAAAAAATGAATATTTATTACCCTACTCAGTTTGCACTTTTTTTCAAATCTTCTGTTTTCTACAATTCTTACCCATCATACAATGTCTTTGCTTTTGTGATATATTCTACATCAATTTTGACCATTACTTGCTGGTTATTAAATTACACTCTTAAATTCTTTTTCCCAATCAATTAGAATTCAAGGAAATTAAAAATGTGGTTAAGGACTTTTTGGGGATTTTTTCTCCTTCAAATTTCAACAAAAAGTCATCAAAAATTATTTGTACACATCGTAGTCACTTATTACAACAGTATCTTTTTCATTACAAATTTTTAAATCTCTGTTCAAACCAATGTTTATTTCACTTTTCAACAAATTTCTGCATTGCCCCAAACAACCAGGCTTCAACTAGATCGATGATAATCAAATATTGATTATCTCCAGCCAATAGCTGATTTTTTCCCAACCTTTTAAAATATTTCATTCATGGGATCAGTCGTTTAGAGCCTTCAATTTGAGTAACTAAAAATGTGACTTCAAATAAATGAGGGTTCAAAGAGAATTTATTTTTAATTTTTCTTTTATTATAACTCTAATTTTAATAAATCAGGTTGGGTCGTATTGAGCATGGTTTTGCATCATATGTCATTAAGATTTGTCAGGCATCCTGTTTTTTGCCATGTCTCTATAGATTTTATGAAGTCACCTGAAATAGTTTGCATTAAAAAAAAATTATTTGCAAAATTTGTAATTTAACCCAGATGTCATGTTAGGAAATTTTGTTTTATTAAGTTCATTCCTATATGTATGTGCAAATTAGAAATTATTTGAATTTAAATTTGAACAGTGTGTTCTCAGATGAGATGCTATTTTTAGCAAATTCAGAAACAATCACCTCATTTTTTAAATAATAAAAAAAGAGGGACCCTTAGAAGACCTCATAGCCACTACCAAAAAGAAAAAGTTGAAATGGTATGGTTAGTGGTCATGTCATGAAAATCAATAGTCTTTCCACTACCATCTTAAAGGTAGCACCTTAGGCAAAAGAAGAAGAGACGGGTAAAAATGGACTGAAAATGCCATTGGGTGAACTGGAAGATCATCCACAGAGGCTCATACACTGGCACCCAACCTGAGACCTACTCAGTTGCACCTTGTCTTTTTGATCACACCCAGCTATTGGGGGAGGGGGATGATGATGATGATGATGATGATGATGAAGAAGAAGAAGAACCACCACCACCCTGTTTTTCTTTAAATTTCCTGAAAGTTCTCTTCATGGACAAAAACGGAAGTAAAACCAAAATAAAATATTTTTATTTTAAAATAAAAAAGAAAAGTAATCAATTGCTTGGACATACAGAAGAAAGCCATGGCACCATTTGATTGCTTTATTTCTTGAACAATACTCTAAATTGATGAGTTATTTTATTTATTTTTAATTCTTCCCTCGTACAGAAGCCAATGTACAATGTTAGAAATTCAATTATTTTTTATAATTAATTTCAAGTGGAGTTAGCACCGTAGGAGGTACTTCAGAAAAATCTTAGGTTTAGCCAACTTGAAAACAATGTGATACGATGAAGATTGTATTCTTTAGAAACTATTTAGAAATTTCTTCTTCTATATTCCATTTCACTTCAGGACATGCGTGATCATGGCTCTCTACAACTACCTATACTTTTTAGCTCTTAATAGATTTTGTCTTTTTCTTATATCTTCTAAACGCTGTTCTGCCATTCATTTACTCAAGCTTACTAGGTAGGTTATCCATTGTTTTCCTCTATCCTTCTTGCCTTCAATCTGTCCTTTGAGTATCAAATTTTCTGAAACTTCTTTCCTCATTATGTGCCCTGGAAATTCCAACTATCTCTTCCTGATGTCAAATAGAAATGTCTTCTTTGTTTCCATTTTCTCTAAAACTTGTTCTTATGTTCAATCCATGTATTCTCAGTGTCCTATATTTCAGTTGCTTCAAGTTTTTTATTCATCTGTCAGCGAATTATCCAGCACTCACTGCTATATAGGAGGACTATGCATTGTTTTCCTCTATCCTTCTTGCTTTCAATCTGTCCTTTGAGTATCAAATTTTCTGAACCTTCTTTCCTCATTATGTGCTCTGGAAATTCCAACTATCTCTTCCTGATGTTAAATAGAAATGTCCTTTTTGTTTCCATTTTCTCTAAAGCTTGTTGTTCTTATGTGTATTCTCAGCGTCCTTCTGTGGAACTATATTTCAGTTGCTTCAAGTTTTTTATTCATCTGCCAGCGGATTATCCAGCACTCACTGCTATATAGGAGGACTGATATTATGTAACTGTTCAGTACTCCCTTCTTGTATCTAATGAAATTTTCATGGCCCTATCATTTCGTGCCTCAAGATTTGAATTTATGAAATTGTCAAGACTAAAAGAATGCAGCTTATTTATCATATTCCAACACATTTATTTGCCTGTGAAAAGCAGTGAATTTTTAGAAGACATCATTCATAAGCTGCAATATTCGCACCAATCCCTTCACTAAACACGTCTTTTGGGTGTGTGAAGGTGAGATTGTCTTCTTTTCAGAAAGGCATAACGATAGAAGTGAAATGACTTGAAAACAAAATCAGTCAAGCCGACAGCCACACTTATTTTGTCTTTTTGCTACTTAAGGATTTTTTTTTTTGTGAATGAAATGTTTTATCTGCAAACCCCCAGCTGTTTACTGATCTACCCAACCTAACTCTGTAACACCCTTCCTTCTCTGTTTTTCTTTCTCTTTCTGTCTTTTCAAGATAGAGTGGAGAGAGAAATTTTGTACATACCATTATGACCTGCCCCTCACAACTTTTGCCATTGCTATCTGATTAAAAGGACATGGTACGACTAATTGCTGTAAGTGTTCTGTTAGCACACTCGCTTAAACACTCTATTCTGATGATGATATGGGCTTATAAATAAACAATCTTTGAAGAGAGGAATATAATATAATGGAGATAGACTGACATCCAAGAAATGAGAGAGAAGGAAACAATCAGATAAGGGATGAGAGAAAAATAACTCTGATAAAGGCTGGCTTAAAATGGTTCATGGCTTCTATATATCATTTCCATTCAGGACATAGGCGATCAGGACTCTCCACAACTTCCTATCTTTGTAGCTCTTAGCAATATTTGTCTTTTTACTATCCTTTGCAGCCCCTGCTTTGCTATCCATTTACACAAGCTTGTTAGGTAGGTTGATCATGGCTCTCCACAACTTCCTAACTTTTGTAGCTCTTAGTAATATGTCTTTTTATTATCCTTACCAGTCTCTACTCTGCTATCCATTTATACAAGCTCGTTTTGCATGCATGAAATAAAAAATGAAATTCGAGGAGTAATTTTGAATTTTAGTTAAGGCTGAGATCAGCCATGTCTTGTCTTCAGTCAAGAAACCACAAAAATTAACTTCAAAACAGTCAACTCTACCCAGCATCACTGGGAAACTCCAAATTTTGATCTATTTATCTGGTTCTTCCAGTCCATAACTCATGTTCTCCAGGTTAACCATTAAGCATTGGTCTTCCACCAAGTCTGCAAATTTTTACAAGATTCTTCCTGTAAATTATTGAACTAAAAAATGGTGCCAAAGGAAAATATTTTCCATTCAATCCACATGTGTTCTGAAAATCTTTTTACTGTTTTGAGCCATGATTTTGTTAAATTATTGTGGGGATAATATTTTTCACTGTTGCTTTCAATTTCTTTTGTGATTATCAAATTTTCCAATGATGTGAAGTATAATTTTCCTTTTGGTTTCCATTTTTCTCTAAAACTTCATCATTGCTCACATGTTCAGTTTATGTATTCTCAGCATCCTTCTGTAGAACCATATTTCTGTTGCTTTAAGTCTATTCTTCATCTGCAAGGAGATTCCCATCCTTCTTTGAACACTGTGATCTGACACTACAGAATCACAAACAAAGACCTATACCAAATAACAGAAACCACATCACTTCAGTACTACCAACAGCAACAACAACTAAAATAAATATCACATAAAACTCAAAGTCAAAATGATGACATAAGCAATAAATGCAAAATGATTACTTGCAGAGAAATGGCTAATATTATCATTATCATTGGTCCATAATATGATTTCTTTTTGTCTTTATTCATATATATATATATATATATATATATAACAGTTTCATTAAAAATGACTGACAAGGTACTGCAATTAGTAACTTTTTTAAATACCTTGTTTTGTACATGGGACATGTAATAGAGAAGCAAGGGCCAAGTGGATTTCCGATACTTACTCGATTAGTTTAAGTGTAAATTTTGTAGAAGGCAACTTTAATTGTGCAGGCATGCAACAATTTTTTCAGAGTTTTGTCAACAAACTGATAACATCAAACAATGCTGATATAGGATCCTTGAAAATCAACAAAATCATTGAAGATTACCAACCATGATATTTATACAGAAATTTTAAAATACATAAGCCGGGATATCCATTACAACCCATCATTTCACAGAACCCAACACCTATTTACCAGTTGTCAAAATTCCTCAATGATATCATTACTTGATATCTATCTGCCAATTATTGCATCAAATCAACTCATGAATTTCTCCAAATCCTTAAAACTACACAAACAAACCATGGCATTTTTGTGTGACTTGATGTAGGAAAGTTATTTACAAGTGTTCCTGTCAATATAATCCTTAACTCTGTATATAAAAATAATTCAATTCCACCTCCATACATTAAATCTAATATTCTCAAAAGATTTTTGTATGCCTGCACAATTAAAGTCCCATTCTATGACCATAATGGCAAAATTTACACTCAAACTAATGGAGTAAGCATGAGAAATCTTCTTAGTGTTTCTGTAAATATTACATGTCCCAGGTAGAAAACATGTAAAAAAAAAATTACTAACCGTAGTACTTTGTTACTCATTTTTAATGAAACTTGTATAAAAGAGGGATTGCTGCCTAAATACATAATTATATATATATATATATATATATATATATATATATATATATATATATATATATATAGTGTTCCAATAACTTGGACTGATTTTAAATGTGAATAAGTGTTTATGCATCTAATGATTTTTTCTTTTTCTTTCGGATTTAACAACAAGTCTTTGCTAATCTTTTCATGGTTAAAATTGCCAATCAAAGAACATCATAAAGTTATTGAAGCCTATTATGAAAATGGATGTTTAAACAGAAATGCATTTCGCGCACTTCACTATTTTTTGGGTCAACATAATCAACCAACTGAAAATGCAGTTGGAAAAATTGTTCATAAATTCAAACAAACTGGGTCAGCAGCAAATGTGAAAACACCTTTGTGTGCTTATTTATGCCATTCAGCTCAAAACATTTCTTCAGTGCATGAGAATTTGGCTGAAAATCCAGACACCTCTATTCATCATTGCATGCAGGAATTGACCTCTTCACAACAACGTTAAATTGAATTTAAAGATTTGTCTCTACATGCTTACAAAATTCAATTGATACAAGAATTAAAACCTTCTGACCATTTGGAGTGCCATACATTCATCAATTGGGTGTACAAACTGATCCAAAGATTGTTGAAAAGTTACTGCATCCACAAAAGGTCATGGTTTGGTGTGCATTTTTTGCTAGCAGAATCATTGGGTTGTATATTTATAAATTTGAACGCCCATTTTCGTAATAAGCTTTGATGACTTTAACACATTGTTTGATTGTTACTATTTCCTTGGTTGAAATTGCCAAAGACTTAAGTTGTTAAATCTGAAAGAAAAAGAAAAAATTCATTAGCCATTTAAACTTAATTCACATTTAAAATCGGTTCAAATTATTGGAAGACACACCACACAGACACACACACACACACACACACACATATATATATATATCTATATATATATAAACATGCTTTCATTTGGTCAAAAAGTCTACTAATATATAATCAATATTTTTAGTTTTATAATCAATATTTTTTTTACCTTTCCAATATATATGTATATATATATATCATTTCACCCCAAGAAAAGCAATGAAGCCACTAGGATGCAAGTGGTCAGTGAGTGTTAGAGAATACTAGCAGTAGAGCCCGGTGTTGCCCGGGGATGTAACAGTAAGAGATAGACGAAGTATCGACCATCATAAAGACTGAAAAATAAAATTGACAAAGATTATTGTTTAAGCTTGATGGACACGCATGTCTTAATTAGCTTTTTTTTTTTTTTTTTTTACGAATTGGTCAAACCCAAACTCAAACAAAAACATTGTTTTCAATTGTTATGAGTCAATCGATTGAATAGAATTTTATTATAAACAATTGTCTTGTAAATGGAATTTTTAAAGCATTCTGAATGTAAAAATAAAGAAAAAAGTGAGCAAGACAATAAGAAACACTACCTGCCAAAAAAAAGTGAAGTTTTATTGAAATCGGTTGAAAAATGTAGGAAATTCGATTCCATATATAAACGAATACACACACACACACAAACAACCTGGGTTTTATAAGTATAACTCGATATGAGTTGGGCCCCCTTTCATTCTGGCGACAGAATCATGTTTTATCGTGTTTTCAAATTGATTTCGTGCAAAAACAATTGTGTTTTTCCAATTTTTGGCACTGTCAGAACCACCGCAAGGTAATTTTACGCAGTCCTGTGAAGTTTTGTTGAAATCAGTTGAAAAATGTAGGAAATCCGATCGAATATATAAACGTACACACACACACACACACACACACACACAATCTGCGTTTTATAATAAGTAAGATGATAAAAACTATTGTTAAGGAGACAAAACAATAAAAGAAAAAGAATTAAGAAGACAGAAGATAATAATTGACATTGCATTTAAATTTTTGAAGATCAAATTTAAGTGGGAAGCAAGAAGTCCGAAGAGAGTTTCACAAGCAAGAAATGTGAGAGAAGAAACTGTTAGCATTGAACTTACAGTACCATCTAGCCATTTCAGCTGTAAACTGATGAGACGTTGCCTCCAATCTAGGACTGTGCTTGAATTCATAGTCTAGGTACCAATGAGGAAAGTTTGTCAGAACAATTACCATGAAAGTATTTATAGAAATGGTACAGAGAATCAACATTACTGGCTGTGGGTAAGGTATCAAAGCTAAGATAACAGGTCAGATTCTTTAGATTTTATCAAGAATTTGTAAATATACAGCAGGAGAACCAGACCAGATGTGGCAGGAAAAATCAAAGCAAGAATGAATAGTAGACTTATAAATATGTAAGTGAGAAAAATTGTCTAGCATGATATAGTGGAACAACTTTCTTAGCTACAATACATTCAATATACTCTTTTCACTTGATGATTTCATTTCAGCTGAAAACTTTAATCTAAGAAAGCACAATGAGTCACTCTCCTGGAAGTTAGTATCAGCCATGCTGATGAAACGTAAAAAGGGTTCTCTCAGATAATTAAAAGAGAGCAGTTTCATTTTTGTGGCATTAAAATATATATAAAAGCAAAAGAATCATAAGAAAACAAGTAACAAAGACAGGAACTTGTGGGGAACTATACCTGGAAAAGAAATTGTGATACTGAAATTTGAATTTGATTTGGT
Source organism: Acanthosepion pharaonis (assembly GCA_903632075.3). Classification (NCBI taxonomy): domain Eukaryota; kingdom Metazoa; phylum Mollusca; class Cephalopoda; order Sepiida; family Sepiidae; genus Acanthosepion; species Acanthosepion pharaonis. The sequence continues at coordinate 3,989,032 of CAHIKZ030004489.1, read as the reverse complement.
CTTCTTCTGGATTTATTTTGTCTTTCATTAACAACATTTTAATTTAAAATATTTTACTCCAAATTTTTGGCGTTAACCTTTTCTTTATTCATCTTTTATCATAATCTCTGGTGCCTGATTCAATAATATAGAAAACATCCATCTTGAATTCTTTCAATTTAAAAAAAAAGAAGGAAATGTTTCAAAGATTATTCTGTTCTAGATATTGTGTATGACTCAGATTTCAATTACTAATGAAAAAAAAAACAATTGTTTTAACACAGAATGAGTTTTCCTATAGAAGAAAAAAAACATATATTGGAAAGGAATTGACCAAGTGTCCTTTGAGACAAACGTTTCATGATCACTAAAGTGTTAGATGATTAAAGGAACTTTCCCAAATGAAAAAAGAAACATAGTCTCCTACTTGAAAACCTAAAACAATCTTCAAACCATAAACCTTCAAAAGAAGGTGAAAGACATTTTCTGTGAAAAGATATGATTGACTTGATTAAAAATTTTTAAATAAAATTAAATAAAACTAAAGAGAAATCATAATATATCAAGCAGTTTCTTTAGAAAGTTATGAATTACTCAAATAAAAAATACGAAAAAATAAAATATTATAACAGATTAAAATAATGATCATTAAAATACAAAGAATATTAATGCATGGACCTATATGTGGATAATGTTAAAATTTATGTATATGTCAGCACACACACACACACACATATATATAGAGAGAGAGAGAAAGAGAGAGAGAGAGGGGTGGGGAATTGTATGACAAAGTGGAAAAAGTTTACTTTAGGACTTCATCAGACTAACTTTGTTATGTTGGTAGAACTACACACCCAAGGGTGCTGAAAACTTTAGAATTTTTTTTTTATCTAGCCAAATTCATTTACAATCTTTTTCTTTTTCTTTCTATCACTTTTGTAAGTAGGTATTCCACACTGTGATATTAGAAGATCTACCAGGAATGGTGAAATATTGTAAGATCCAGGGCACAAATTTACTGTAGATGAATTTACGATTAAGGTAATTAAGGTACTCTCTAGACATTTACGTTGTTCATGATATATGAAAATATATATCGTTATCTCATATATATATATATATATATATATAAAATATATATATATATATATATATATATATATATATATCTATTACTTTAAACATTATTCTTAGTGGCTCTACATGTTTAAGTTGCTATTCTTTTTTTTTTTCTTAAAGAGTGAAATTTATAACACCCAGCCAAGATTGAGACGTCCTACAAAAGAAAAATGTTTCCCAATAGGAATTGAACCTGTATCCCTTTTTCTATCAGTGAAACTACTCTTATAGCTGAAGGATGTCATTACCAATTTGGCCATGTGAGACAATCCTTATAAAGTACAATTCAATTTACTTATTTAAGGAACTTTGCTTTATCAAGTTTGTCTTCCCTGGCCAAATTGATAATGGCATTTTTCAGCTATAGTACTGGTTTTCCTGATGAAAAGGAAAACTGATTTGATTCCTGTTAGAAAACATATTTTCATTTAGTAGAACTTCTCATGAAAAACATGTATAGCAACTCACATATGTACCCATTAGAAATAACATATATAATAAGAAATAATGTTGGATTAAAAAATTCATTGTGTGTAAAAATTTCAGATAGAGTATATCTGAAAAAGGACAATATGAATAAAAACAAAAAGAAAATTTATCTTCGCCAACACATTTCATCCCCTGCCATCAAGGCAAATGTAAGGATTTTGTTTTGTGGCAAAAATTATATTTTATTTATATACACGAGCCAAAATTTTTTTGTTTTTTCAATAACCTCATGTTATTCAAAACATAGCACATAAATCAATCCCAATACAAAATAATTAAAATACATATATATATATATATATATATATATATATATATATATATATATATATATATATATGAAAACAAAAAATTTCCTACTCACTTTTGTTTATTAGAACTAATGAACAAAAGTGAGTAGAAGTTTTTTGTTTATATATACATATTTATTATGAAATGGACTAAGTCCAACAATTATTTTTAATATATTTTCTCTTTATACATTATTTTTATAGATACAAATATTTAAGTAAATGCTTTGTTTATAATAAACAGTATTAATTACATTTACCAGCCTTGAATGCCTGAAAAATCTCAAAGAAAATACATGTCCTTTCCTAACCAGACACTTCCTCTGATATAGCACATCCAGCTATATAACGGTTCCATGTAGGATACAGGTTCAATTCCTATCAGAGGACACATGTCTTCTATGAAATTTCTCAGACATTCATGTCGGTAAATGTAGTTAATACTGTTTATTATAAACAGAACATTTTTTAAACATTTGTATCTATAAAAATAACATATAAACAGAAAATATATGAATATATAAATTAGTATTTAAATTATTTTGGATTGGGATTGATCTATGTGTTATGTTTAAAATAACATGAGGTTATAGATTTAATAGTTTTCTTTAATTTTTTTTGTATATTTGTGGTCATGTATCTTGGCTTGGGAAAAGAGTAATTCTTTCAGGAAGGAAAACATTGGGAAGAATCCAGGGCACAGATTAATATCTACTTTCTTGAAAGAATTACATATATATCCTGTTGTATCCTTAAGAGGTTACAAACAGACAAAGGTGGTACTCAAGTGAAGGAACAGAAACACACATGTAGATGAAAGAAGAGAGGATTATTGTAAAAGAGAATACACTACTGAATGACAGGGAATTGAGTGACAGGCTAGTAATTCCCAAAGCAAGGATATTTGCCAACCACCCAATGTGGTCAGATGTGGCACAAGGCTGAATCTAACGTGGGGTATCTGAGCATGTAGGCTTGGGCAAAAATTCCCTGTAGACCCCATAAAAAATGGAGTCAGTAGCTGTCTACCACCCCAGATGAGACTCTGCTCTTCGGCATAGCCTCATCTGGGTTCCTCTCTGCCTTCAGGCAGAGAGTTCGACCAGCTTAGTTGGAGACAAATCTCCAACTAATTCCTGAAACAAGCCCTCAGTTATATCCTGTGCTCACTATATATAGCTACTGATATAGTCAGTCCACATAGGCAATAGGGAGTGTGGGACATTCCATTACAGTATATCCGTTCTACACCAGGTCTGTAGATGACAGTGTTTATGTTATAACAATGACAGACTGTTGTAATGGGTAATACAAAGAAATGGTCGTCTGTGAAATCTAGAAAATACCAATAATGTTAAAACTGGAATTGTCGTATGGATGCACAAATGAGTCAGCAGTAATTGGAAAAATACATTTAAAGGCTCATATATGAAAATGAATAATAGGTTGCACTTAAGAAAATATATCATTCTAAAACTATTAAGTTGTTACATAAATTTCTTCGTTTTTATAATTTATTTTAATACTTATTATTTATTAATAGTTCTGATGAATCATTCAACAGTATATTCCTCTTCATTGTTAGTGAGCTCCTGTCAATGATCTACTAACTGTTGGATGTCTTGACAATAGAAATCACTAGGTTTTGGCTAAAAAATTCAACATAGAAAGCAACCTAAAAAGGTGATGGTCTGAAGGGACTAAATCAGGAGAATATAGTCTGTGTGGCAGAACTTCCCAAGTAAGCTCTTTAATATCATGTTTGGTCATGTTAGCAATGTGGGGGCAAACATTTTCATGTTGAATAATCACAGTGTACCACCAGTCAGATCTTTTCAGCTGAATTGCCTCTTTGAGCCTCTTCATTTGTTCAACAGCTTAGCGTTGACCATTGGGTTGTTTTGAAGCATTTCATCTTCATACACAGTACAAATGTCTAAAGCAGCCTAGGCAACTTTGTGAACTTGATTAAAAGCAAAGAGAAGAAGCAAAATGTCAAACATGCTCATTCTTGTCTTCTACTTAGTTGTACTTGTTACAGCATTCATTAGGTTGGTTCAGCAAGTTCCATCAAACAAACCTGTTGCATCTGAAAGAAAGCTGACCAAGCATAGCAGAAGTCACATTCATTTGGACATGAAAATTCATAGAAGTTTTAGTGGGAATTAGAAATTACAAGCAATCCTCAGCTGCATGTACCATTCTTGTCTACTTGGTAGTCCATTGCAAAGAGATATCTAATTTGAAATAAAATTTCAGTAATTTTAGACACCAGTTTTGCAGGATGACCAGAGTTACTAAGAAGCAAAAAATACTACAAAAAATTATTCTTTGAGATCATTCACAGAACATCAGAAGAAACACATGAATATATATAACAACCTGACAGTATTAATATGTTTCTACTAGATATAAAGTCGGGGACTGATTTTCTGTTGCTTTTAAGTAATAAACTGATCCCCCAGAAATATTACATACTAGCCTAGAAGCCACCCTTTGGGTGGACTTTAGCTTTGTCCCTTCAGCATCCTATGTACGTAAAAGTTATAAGAATTTAGAAATAAAAAAATTATTTTATCTTTATTCTACACCTTAATTCGGCATAATCTTTCTTCATATAAGCAACGAATCTCTATAGTTTGTTTACACTTATCTGGCACACAATTTTTATTTTCTTTTAAAATCACCATTCTTTATCATCCCTTCACATAAAGTTATTCTTAAAGAACATTAGGGAATCTGAACTATGTAATATTTCAAATGCGTCACAGTACATATGCTAGAAAAAGAAAATAAAAGCATCTGAGCAATGTATCATGCCCTGCTTAAGTTTTAATTATGGTTTAATTAAACAATATCAATTGTAATTCTGATGAAAAGTGAAATTAAAATTAAACCTTTAATAAAGAAGTTTTTTAAACCTTTCAATTGTAATTCTGATGAAAAGTGAAATTAAAATTAAACCTTTAATAAAGAATTGCTTTTTAAACCTTTCAATAGTAATTCCAATAAAAAGTGAAATTAAAATTAAACCTTTAATAAAGTATTGTTTTTTAAACCTTTCAATTGTAATTCCGATGAAAAGTGAAATTCAAAATTAAACCTTTAATAAAGAATTGCTTTTTAAAATGTTCAATTGTAATTCCAATGAAAAGTGAAATTAAAATTAAACCTTTAATAAAGAATTGTTTTTTTAAACCTTTCACTCTGATACTTAAATTTAAATGTGTTATTTATTTAATTTTTAATTGCATGTAACTACAGCATTACTACCTGTTACTTCAGGTTATTTATGATTTGCTGAGATCGAAAAATGGATGGACAGACACAGGTACAATGCGCTTTATTTATATAGATTAATATAACAATTGGAAAAATATATTTAAAGGCCCACATGTAAAGCCTAATAATAGTAAGGGTTTAAGAAAGTTGTCCTTATCATAATCATCAGTCCCATAACTGGCTGCGGTCATAGGATCATTGAGCAGCTGAGTACCTAATCAGTTTCATCTTGCTTGTCTGCAAGTGTCTGAATCTCTGTGAATGCTCTTCCAGTTATCTCAGTGATGTTGTCAGCCTAATTTTTCCTCTGTCTGTTTCTTCTTGCCTAAAGTGGTATCTTGCAGGATGGCAGTGGAATGGTTGTTGGCTTTTATGACATGTCCATACCATTTCAAGTTTCTCTTTTTCTTGGTGGTTATGAGGTCTTCCAATGGACCTGTTTCTTGCATGATAGTATCCCACAGTGTGTCATTTCTGATGTTGTCCATGTAGGAAATACTTTAAATGATTCTGTAGCATCTTATTTCCAATAAAATTTTCTTTAGAAAATATATAATCATTTTTTTTTATGATATGGGTAATCTAGGATAGGTTGTTTGGCAAACATAACAGTGTGGAAAGGGGAATTGACCAGCCAAGTTCAAGTTCTATGCTCATCTGTTACAATCACTTCACCCTATTACATTTGGGAAAGACATGAATCCATTACCTCCCAGCAGCCATGGGTTATATAGCTGGACAGGCTGGCTTTTCTGGACTTGGATGGCAACCAGTCTAGGGAAAGAACAACTCAGAATGCAAAACTGTAGAGAAGGCAGTAGGAAGGCACTCCACTATCTCTCACAAGGAGTCATGGCAATTCTCAGATACCATATATTCTCATGTATAAACCAATTTTATGTACAGTGCAACCACTGAATATTCTTGTATGAATTTTAACCTTACCAGAAAAAATTTACCTGTGTAAAATGCAACTGGTCACCAAAAAGGCATATTAACTTCTTCAAAAAATTTACCTGTGTATAGTTGTTGTAACCTAGGGAAGGATACTTAATAGAATAATCAAACGAAGGTTGGTAATGAATGATAATACTTAGGACAAGAACAACATATATAAGATTCGCCAGCAGCATGTAGAAGAAGAAGTCAACTGCTAGAAGTGAGTCAAGTGAATTCTACAATGAATCTCTAACTGCAGACCAACATACAGTATTTATTACTGTATTTATTTGAATGGGGGACATACCCATTATCGTCTATAGGTATGCTACAACAATAGTACAATCGGTCACCAAAGTATTGAATTAGTTTTAACCTCTTCAAAAATATTACCTGTGTATAGTTCAACCCCCTATTTTTGCATAAAATACTGATCATAGAAACTTGCATTATACATAAATATATACAGTAACTAAGAAATGGTAACTGTGAAGAGCCATGATCGACTGTGTTCAGAAGTGACATGACATGAAAAATAGAAAAAAAGCTTGTATATTATTATAGTTGTTGTTTCTGTTGTTGTTATAATGATAATAATAATAATAATATGCATCAAAAGGTAAAAATCAATAATAATGCTAATTGTAATAAAATAAATAGGTAAATAAATAGAATAAAATTCATAAGATAAAACTTCCTGTGAAAATATCTGCATGTAGCCAAGCAGAAATGAATAAATTATTTAATTTGTGAGCTTTTTGCTCATATATAAGCTTATCATATTCTCTTTTGGCCCCTTTGCTCACAAATCCCCAACACCAACCTATCTGCTCCTCGTCACTCATGGCCTGGCAGCTTGTGTGTAATTAGCCATATATAATTGTAAGTATACAAAAAACAGCTGGAGATACTTCTCCCTCTATTAAGTGATTCTACTTCCATACCATGTTGGCCTAAACCTTATTTCTTTGCAGTGTAGACTTAACACCTATGTTAAAAAGAACTCCCCACTTCTTCGCCATCTTAGGTCTTTAATATCTTGAGATTTCTACTAACGGCTCATACACCAGGCCACACAAGCATGTCGCTTTGTTGACCTTAGCTAAGAAACAAATAGAGAAAGAAATAAATAAAACATGGCTTTCATCTGTTTGATGTACCAGAAATATAAAACTATAGATTGGATTCTGATTTTTTGTTTAACCAAACACATTAATCATATATGGTGAAACATTGTAATATTATTTGTAATGAGATTGTCATGAATGTTTGGTGGAATAGGAAGAGATATAATGGTTATTATAGAAAATAAGTATTTGTTAAGCTCCATGGCTATTAATATAAGTATAAATATGTGATCACCTTTGGCTCAATGCTTAGGTCTACTTCTTCTATATGCTATGTCTCTTCAAAACATTGGTGATCATGGCTCTCCACAATTTCCTGTCCTGTTTCCAATAGCTCTTAATAAATTTTGTCTTGTTATTTCTCCAAAATCTTGTTCCACCATCCATTTACTCAAGCTTACTAGGTAGGTTATGCATTGTTTTCTCTTTCACTTGCCTTCAATCTGTCTTATGAGTATCAAATTTTCCAAGCCCTTCTTTCCTCACTATGTGCCCTAGAAATTTTAACTATTTTTAAATTGACTTATTTTATTAATACTCTAAATCAATAAACTCTTTTATTAACACTGAGTTATTCTATTTTTAATTCTTCCCTCATACAGAAGCCAATGTACAATGTTAGAAATTCAATTATTTTTTATAATTAATTTCAAGTGGAGTTAGCACCGTAGGAGGTACTTCAGAAAAGTCTTAGGTTTAGACAACTTGAAAACAATGTGATTGTATTCTTTAGAAACTATTTAGAAATTTCTTCTTCAATGTACCATGTCCCTTCAGGACATCAGTGATCATGGCTCTCCACATTTACTCTTTGTAGCTCTTAATAAATTTTATTTTTTGCAAGAGAAATATGGTTCTACAGAAGGATTCTGAGAATACCATGGATGTCATGTGTATATAATGAGGAATTTTTAGGAAAAATGGAAATAAATGACACTTGTACTTAGAATCATTTAGAGATATTTGTGATTTCTGGGGAACCATGATTAAAAAGGGCTTGGGAAATTTGACACTCACTTCCCATCTCTTGTATTTTTAGGAAACATTTTACTTTTTACTATGTCTTCTTACTACAGTCCATTCCTACAAACTATGTATAATGAGTTTGTAGGAATGGACTGTAGAAAGAAGACATCATTATTTTATTGTGCTATGTCGCTTCAGGACATGGGGTATCATGGCTCCCTACAACGTTCTGAGCCTTGGAGCTATAATCAGCGTTTGACTTTTTACCATCTCTCCTTATTTCTGATCTGCAATCTGTTTCTACAAACATTATATATGTCATCATCATTTAAATACAGTGACTCTTCAGCACATGGGGGATCTTGGTTCCCCACATCTTCTTGTTCCTTTAAGCAACTGACTCATTACCACCTCAATAAGACAGCAGTGACAAAAGGACAGTTTTTCCAATGACACTGTTAATATTTTAACTACCTTCACTTTTTAGCAATATTTACTGTTTTAAAAAGTGATGATTAGAATTGTAATAAAACCTAAACATAAGAAAGTGAATTTATTCATTTTTTTTGTTCTTGAGAACTGACAACAAAAATAATAAACACTATTTAATATGTGATTGCTTATTTACACTATTTATATTATTTATTGAATGGTTGGCAAAACATCAGCTAATTGCCAATGGATTCAAACTTTATACAATGGTAAATAATAAGGTTTTCCTCATAATTGGTTCACATTTTAATAATTTAGTAAATGTTTATAAATTTATGAATAAAATACTTTTATTTCTTTATTAATTAGTAAATTATAAATATTGTATCACATTAGTTTTAATTATATTAGTTTTTAAAATGTTTTAAATATAAAATTATTCTTTTAAATAAACAATCTAATATATAATTAGCATCTAATTATATATATATATATATATATATATATAAATACTATTTTATTATAAAATATTTTATATATATTTTTATATATATATATAAAATATTTTATATATGGATACTGAAGTCAACACTAAGTGGTGCGAGAGTCTGTTTCATGCTTGAACACAAACTTCAGACCTGAAGATTGTATTCAAGCATGGAGCATAATGTTACCACTTGTTGTTGAGATCACTGCCCACCTTTATATATATATATATATATATATACACACACGTATACAAGGCTAAGATGGAGTCTTGAATGGCCACCTTACTAGATATGGTGTCTCAATAAAAACACTCAGTGTACTTGGACTACCGTGAATGTCAGAGTTGTTGTGAAGAAGGGCATCCTACCTTGCAAAACCTTACCCCAAATCATCGTGACAAATCTTTTCTTAGACAGGACCCATTTTGCTTTGTACGAAATTAATCCTGGTCCTGCCTCAACAAAAAAATAAGGCAATGTATGTATGTATGTATGTATGTATGTATGTATGTGTGTATAACATTGATAAAAACTTGGATTGGCAATGAAGATTGGATGGTATAAGGGAGAAAATAAGAAGATACAGGCAAATAAGAAGAGAAGATCAGAAACTTGAAATATTGGATAAACTTGTCAAAACCTGTGTAATTTTTTAATCTAGCTTATTTAAATTTTATTTTCATTTTGTTATATTTTATGCATGTTGCATTATGAATTAGAATATCACTTGATCCAGTCTCTACAAATCTTTTTTTTAATAAGTTGTCTTTGTTTACACTACTGTAACAAGGGACTTATTTTACTTATACATCTACACCAAACTGATCCCAGAAAGGGTAAATAACATATCATAAACCTTTGGTTTCTGGTAGCAGATTACTGGTTGTAATTTTTTGCTCATGTAGATTTGTTCCATTGATATGAACTTCTCTCTTATCAGCATAGAAAATCAAAATTGTAATAACTGCTGACTCTCTTGGCTTACATACCTTCCTTTCAATTTTCTCTGTCCAATCCTTAATGATGCAAACAAAGATAACAGTAGTGGTGATGAAAGGTGATGACAATTCATAGTTTCTTTTCTCAGAGCATCCTCTAATAAAACATTTGTTTTTTGGAAGAGACTTGCAAATTCCCATGGGAGTTTTCAATGCATTTGTTTTTTTTGCTGTTTACTTCTTTAACTTTTATTATTACAAGGATTTGCACTCTTACATGCTACAATCAAAGGAATTTTTCTGTCATCCAAATCATGACAATTCTGTGTACTTGTTATTTATTCTGTCTTTAGTCATTTTGCAAATTTTGTTTTTTTTTTGTGGGGTGGGGCAGGATTTCTTTTAATCTTCTCTTATTTTTTGGGGGGCCTTTTCTTTTTTTCTCCTTTCTCTTTCTTTTTTGTTTTTATATTCTTCAGTGTTTTCTTTTTTTGGCCTTCTTTGTTGTCATTTTTGTGATGCTGTGGTGTACAAAGTGACCCTGTCTTTAGACTTCCATTGGCTGTTTCAGTTTTAATCATTTTCCCTCCCAATTAAAAGAAATCACACATTTTAGTTGAAATTTCTTAAGATATTTAAAGTAGAATATAGTTATTTATCAAGTGTAGCATTGTTGAGTCCAATGTCACAACATTCCAAGAAGATTAAACTCACTGCAATGTCCATGGTATAGGAATATTTTTAACGAAGAAGTGAAATTCAGATCACTTCTCTATTAGAAATAATCACTTTCTTTCCAGTGATTTTGAGCACTGTTTGTGAAAGAAGTGTTTTACAGATTTTTCCTGCTATTCTTTTGGGAGAAGCACTCTTTGAGAGTTAGTTTTTACTGATTAATTCATTTTCTATGGGTTATCAACCCTTTACAAGTTATTTAAAGTCAGAAAATATTTTTAAATTGCAAGAAATTTTTCATGAGATAATTTAATGATACGTCTTCAACCCATAGATGTGGGGATTCATACCTTTCCCAAGGGTATTTTCCCATAAGTGAATGTCATGAATCCAACTGGAATTGGAACTTGGCTCTCCAATTAACAATCCCATTACACCAACTGCACATCCAAGCTTACAGCACCTGGTATTCTCAAGCAGTCACCTATCTTGGTACTGATAAGGCTCAACATTGCTTAACTTTGGTGATCATATGGAAACTGATGTTTCAACATGATATGACTGTCAGTCCTCTTTGGGAATCAGTCTTCAAACAGTAAACATGACGCTTGAGTTGTCTTAGTTTATTTTATGACATATCAATAATTTTGGGGTTGTTTAATGATGAAACCAGTACTTTTTTATTCTATTTGAGTGTATAATCATTTACCTCGCTTGTGAATAGGTAAATATTGGTTGTTTGTATTTAAGTCTGTAAGCATTTATTTGGTTCAAGTATAGATAAATATTGTTCATTTATATTTGAGTCTATATTTACTTGATTTGAGAATGGGGAAATATTTGTATTTGTCCATAAGCATTTTCTTTGTTCAGGGATAGATAAATATTAATCATTTATATTTGTGTCTATAGGCATTTACTTGTTTTTGCATTAGGTAAACATTGGTAATTTATATCTAAGTCTGTAAGCATTTACTTGGTAGACACAAACAATTGGATGAAGACTAGGGAAAGTAGTTTTTAAAGTAAATAATTTTTTTTTGTAGTAAAATTCCTCAAATATTTGGATAACACTTTGTACGTCTGCAGTTATACAGCAACAGCCAATTTTGAAAAAGCCCGAAAATGATTTATGAATTCCAGTTGATGAATATGGACATAACTAAATGTCCACATTCATCAGCTGGAATTAATAAATAAATAAAATTAAATTTTAATAAATTTCAACTGAGGAGTTCTTGCATACAGTTGATATAACTATTATATCAACTGTAAGCATGAACCCCTAAGTTGAAATTAATTTGGCCATAATATTATTTTTTAACACGGCTATATTTCAGCTTACTATGCTTTGCAAGTTTAATTTGCCATTGTGTATAAGAGGTGGCAACTTTGTTTAAGAGATGAAGGGAGCCATTTTGAATATTGGATTTATTAAGAAAAGTCATAAATAATTTCTGTATTTGTTAAACAATTATCCATTTTCTTCATTTTGCTAACAGTGTGTGTAACTCAAAACACCCTGTTTGCTGACTTAGCTCTCTTTTCTGAGTGTCAACATATAGTAGATTGTGATGTTTGTAACATTTTTTAACATCCTTTAAGTACCTTGCCATGAATTGCCTCCCACTAATTTTAAAGAATCAACATCAAAGTTCAATGTATGCTCCTGCACAACACTTTACAAACCAATTTCATATATGACAGTCAGTTACGACTCCTTGACCATAAACACTACATATTTTTCTAGATATCTTAAAGAAACTTTCTTCTTATTCTTATACACAGAATTCAAATTATGGTTTCATAAGTTTGCATTCATATTCGCACAAATGTCTTTAGGAACAGTATGACTCCATCTCTTCTTCCTCAGCTATGGGTTAAATAGCAGGGTAGACTTGGTACTCTTAGTCTTCAGTGGCAGCCAGTCTAAGAGAAGGGAACTCTTAATTTTAAACTCTGGAGAAAGCAATGGGAAGTCACCCCATATCTTTCCCAATAATGCATGGTAAGAAAAGCAATCTGTGCACCTGATCCCAGTTAAAAGAAAATATTAGATGTAATCATCTTCAGATTTCTTAGATGAGGCATTGTTAGTTCTTAATAATTTTTGACTATCTTCATCTTATTTCTGTTGCTTTTTGTTCCATTTCTCAATAAGATGAAAAAAACACAAGTCAAAATTAATAAGTGACAATACTTTAATAAAATATTTAAAGACTATTCTCCCTAATACTATTGGCCTCATGAAGAACAAGAGAAATAAGATGAATGAAATACAAGTCAAAAATTAATAATAACTAGCGATACTTCATCTCAGAAATTCAAATACTATTGCATTTAATGTGGGATGTGATGAGATTAATTACTTATGAGACAACTGCTGATTTGAAATGCTCTCTTGAAAGCAACATAAATTGGAAAAATCATGTAAACATGTGCAGAATGAGCTGGCACAACAACATTTATATCTTTTTTCTTAATCAAGTTCATCCTAAGCAAGGCAGTAAATCCACAAAGACAAGGGGTTACAGAGTGTGGATGAATTAGAAAACTGAAATATTACTAATGAGCGAGAACAAAAGAAGAGTCATCAGCAGGAGAGTAAATAGCAGTTGACATTGCATTTAAATTTCTGAAGATTAAAGTTGACTGGAAATCATGAATCCAGAAGAGTTCCACAAGTGAGAAGTGAGAGAAAAGAAACTGTTAGCATAGTACTTACGGTTACATCTAGCCAGTTCAATTGATGACACCTTGTTGCCAGTCTAGTACTGCACTTAAATTCATAAAGTCTAGGTACCATAGCTAAGAACTCATTTGAACAGTTGCCATGAAAGTATTTATAGAAAAGGCTCAGGAAGGCAACTTTATGGTGGTGGGAAAGTGACTGAAGCTGAGATGCCAAATCAATACCAATAATATTGCTGATTCTTCATTTGCATCTTTTCTGTAATTTGAAGATGACATACAAACTAAAACATTTTTAAGTCCCTATTAATCCTGAGGCTACATGGTGGCATATTGAATATTTCTTAACATTTATTTTTTGTTTTTCTACAATTCCTCTCTGTTTTTTTTTTTTTTGTCACTCTTTCTCATTTTTCTTTCTCTCTTTCTCTTTTCTCTTTCTATTCTCTCATGCTCCACTTTCCTTCTTTTTTCTATCCCTTACTCTTCCTATCTTTTCACTATATTTTCATTTCCTTTCCTTTCTCTACTGTCCTGACTCTTCTCTTTTTATTTTCTGCCCATTCCTCTTACTTTCTTTTTTCTATCACCCTCCAGTTGTTCCCTTCTTTTATCTACAAATCTCCTTCTCTTCTTTTTCTTTCCTGCTTCCCTTCTTTCCTCTACCCCCCTCCTATTCTTTCTTTCTTTTCTATGCCACCATCCTTCACTTCCGCTCTACTTTTCTTACTTTTTCTCTTTCCCTATCTTTCCTGTCTTTTCTCCACAACCCTCATCTTATCTTTTTATCTACCAGCCTCCTTTCCTTTCTTTCCTCTATCACCTTCCTCCACTTTCTTTCTTTTCTTTACCACTCTCTCCTTTTTTCTCTGCCATCTTCTTTTTCATCTTTTTATCTGGCACCCTCCTTTTTCATCTTTTTATCTGGCACCCTTCTTTACATTTTTCTCTCTCATCTTCTTTCACTTCCTTTCCTACAACCTTCCTTCTTTCTCTTCGTCTCTCCTCTATTTTCCTTCTTTTCTCTAGTACACTCTCCTTCTCTTCTTTTTCTTTGTCCTTATCTTTTTTCAGACATCTTCCTTTTCTTCTTTTTATCTGTCACCCTCTTTCCTGTCTTTTCTCTACCACCACCATTTTCTTCTTTGTTATCTAACCCATCTTTTTCCCCTTATTTTATATGCCATTCCACTTCTCTTATCTTTTCCAAATGTCATTCACCTTTTCATTCTCTTACACTTCTTACCTTTTTTGTCTTTTTACACTCTACCATCTCTCATTCCTTCCATTCTGTCCACTATTAAACACAATCTATTCTTAAACCAATATCCCTTTTACAATAGTTAAAAAAAAATTCTTTGTTGCATTGAGAAGAAAAACTTTCCTCTTTAAACTTATCATCTCATCATTTTTTTCTCACCAAGAATGTTTGGCCTTCCACTCTTGGTAGACACAGAAAAAAGTTCATTTAGGGATGAATCAGGGAGAATTATATATGATTTTTTTTTTTTTTTTTTAGATTCACTAAAGAAAATATCTTTTTTTCTTCCCAGTTCTCAAAATTATTTACCTTTTGCCCTTTTATCTCCCCAGCATTCCATTTTTCTTTGAAAATTGCTTTGTTCATTTTCTTTCATTTGTTTTCCTTATTCTGAAAAAAAAAAAAAAAGAAATACTCTTTTTTTTTTCCTCAAGGGATTTCTAAGAATTCTATAGATGACGTTTTTTTAAGCAATCTTTTTTCCAAAGCAGTTTGATAATTGCAGAAAATGTTTTCAGTTTACTTTACAATTTGTATAGTGTATCACAATAAATATATACAAATTTTTTAAAAGTAAATTTTTAACCTCATATGATAATGCTTTATTTTGACATGAATCATTATGCCTTTATAAGCTAATCTTTATTAAATATTTTTTATAATGATTATAAAATTATCAAATCCAGCTGAAGAACATGAATGAATTATTATTAACTTAAGATTGTATGCAGGCATTGGAGTATTATTAATGTGTACATGCAAATGTTTATATAATATATAAACTGGTGAAAAAATAAAATAAATAAAATTATCACATCCTGAATGTAATCCAAATCAAAAATCTTCTCACTTCTGTTGGAGGAAACCCTCCCTGGTTGATCTCCATTACTTCCTATTTCTTGTTATACTGGGCCATGTGGGGCCAAGGTATCAAGTCAGATAGTTACACCATTTTTCCTTTGGCCGCTCTCAAGTTAATAACATATTCAAGATGTTAACATATCACAGTACTTCAAGTAGAAGCTTTGGAAGCAAACCCCCATCAATACTGGAAAGAGTGATAACAGTGACTTAAGAAACTGTTGTGGCCTTGTTATGGCCAGAAATAAAGACACAAAGAGAAGAATTGAGTTAAGCAAATATATTAACAGAAAACAGTAATGCAAACATATACAAACGAGAGTGTTACAGCAAGAATGTTCAGTCCAACTGTCAGTGCTGACTGCTGGAAACTTCCTGATATTTATTGGTACAAATTGTGGCACAGTGCCAAAATGGGGGATAGGGAAAAAGACGGTCTTCATCTGTCTTAATTTTAAACTTAGCTAGCCACAAACACTGATCCAAACATACATCAATATTCCTAACACCAAAACAACACATTCTTACTTACCTTTCTTACTACATCCACCATAATACCTCATTGTCTCTAATGAAAATCCTAACTTGTTCCCATATGTATAATTCATTGTCTGTGAGGAGGGGAATAAAACAACAATTTAAAAACTAGCTCCCAAACTTCCCTCTCCAAAAGGCAGTACCTGCTCCTATTGATAGCTGGGAAAGTCAATGCATGCACGGGTAAATTACCATAACAGAAACCCATTTTCCTAGAAAAGTGTTTTAAGAGAAAAGATCTTAAAAATTTCAACCAAAAACAGTACTAGCTGCTCAATCAATGAATGCCAAATATTTCCTTATAGGGAAACGGTTAATATTACCATTACCACTCTTTAACACTAATAGTCCACTTGTTGTCTCTGAAATCAGAGACATGGCCAGCCCATTTATGTTTGTCCTTCTTGATGGTCTCACTTATATCCTTTACTCCAGTCTGCTGTCAAATCCAGGTGCTGCATTTCCTGTCATGTAAAGATATGTTGAACATGTTACACTCCATTTAACATTGGGCAACTGCAAGAGTTTCTGCAGTGGTGTTGTTAATCACTCATGTCTCACTTCCTTAAGTCATAACCAGCAAAACATATTCATTAAATATTTATTCATATTCATTTAATGAGTATTAGATTTTCACATAAAATTTTCAATGGCTTCAGTCATCTGGTGACCTTGTAGCACATGATCTGTGTCTTAACTTTCGACAGTGTCAAAAGTTTCAATAATGTTCAGTGTGGTGAAAACTATTCACTTCTTAAGCAAATATGGCTTCTCCTCTTGTAAGTCCCCTACAGGGAAGCTTATATAAGTAGGTGTTTAAAATATGTTTTGCTAATTATATAATCTTTAAAAAAATTATTTCATCTCAAGCCTGACAATAATGCAATTGCAATACAAGGGGCTACTGAAATTAAAAGAGAATGAAAAGACTTTCAATGAAACCAGAAATCCAATCCTAAACAGGAAAGGGATAAACCTCTACTCCTGTTCAAAATACCAGGAAGAAGTGTGAACCAGGCAATATGTGATCTACTCCTATTGATGAAAAAAAAAATAAGTAGTATTATTTTCAAAGTTTAGGTGCAGACATTAGAAGTATAGAGTTGAAGTAGAATTTGGAAGTAACCTGAAACTCAAACCTAAACAGGAAACAAGAGATGAACCTCTATTCCTGTTCAAAAGACCAATGAATTGTGTGAACCAGACCATAGGCAAACCTATCTACTCCTAGCTGACATTACTTCATACATACAATTTTAGATAGAACATTAACTTAACAAAAGCAGGTGTCATGCCATAGAGATGCACACTTGCTGATTTTGTTCAATTATAGCTGCTTGATAGGTGGGCCTTTGAGAAGATAGATGATCATTTTGGAGAAACACTGCACATGTTGGATATGAGGTGTCACTAGTGCTTAGATGTTAGTAACAGTAGTGAAATAAACATTCCAAAAGATGAAAACCAGGTTCTAGAGGGCTACACTCACCAGAATTGATGCATTGTAAAGGCTGCAGACCGCAGCACAGATCAGAGATGTGTGTGTGTATATATATATATATATATATATATATATATATATATTTCATTCACGTGGGTAGATTGTTCTAGTTCCACATGGCATGCCTCTTCTGGATGTCTCAGTTATTTCCCTTTAACTCTCCAAGTTTTTTGGTTCACCACTGCTCTATCTTGGTATTGAACTCACAACTTTTTTTGGGTCTAGTCACTGAATCTAACCAGTACTTTTAGCCACTGAGCCATGTGTCCTTGAAAGAGTTCAGTTCTAAATTCCAATCACCTGAAGAAGGCCAAAGCATACAACGGCCAAAAAATTGTGAATATGGCAATGAAGATGAGGATAACCGTCCAAATAATGTAATAAAAATCTTAATTTAAAAGTTAAAAATTTCAGCATCCCCTCTCCTTCATGCACATGTGTAGTTACATCAACTTTAGTCCAATGAAGTTCTAAAGAAGAAAATGCATTACACAATTTTTTTTTTCACTTTGTCATTAATTTTCTAAAATATTTTTTTTTTAATTTAGTCTCTAAACTGCAAACTTTTGCATACACAATGACTTATATTGTTTGACTGCAGTATAAATAGCTTACCAAAAATGAACACATGTCATTTGGATTTTCATACATGCAGAAAACATTAACCATGTCAAAAAAAAAAGTATGGAGTATAAATGTAAGGCTTCTCTTACTTTTGCACATCTTAATTTTGAATTAATATTTTGATTCTATTTTATTTTATTTACTTAATATTATCTCAGGTGTTCACTTACTTCTGTGCAGCACTGTATATATATATATATATATATATATATATATATATATATATATATATATATATACACAAACACACAGTGGAACCTTGGTTCATAAATTTAATTCATTCCTGAAAGACGTTCATAACGAGAAATGTTCGTAAGCAGAAACAAATTTTCCAACAGGAATCAATGTAGAGAAAAAAGTCACAGTACAATAAAATTGGTAAAAAAAAAGCACAATACGACACACGAATGTATACAACACAGCAGTCAACTCAGAGATGATTCCCTTTGGGTTAAATCGGTTCAGCAACATTATTCAAAAAATTTAATTCGATAACCGAGGCATTTCCATCTCAAATTTTCTGTTTGAAAACCAATTTCTTCAACATGTGAGATGTTCAAGAACTGAGGTTGCATTGTGTATGTATGTATGTATATATATATATATATATATATATATATATATGATATATTTCATCATCTTCATCATCTTACTTTTTCGTCTTGTTACTTTTTTATTGCTTTCTTTTATATTCTTATTATTTATGGATGGTTATTTGTTTATTTTACTCATTTCACCCCAAGCAAGGCAAGAATGCCACTAAGACGCAAAGGATGAGATAATATGAGAAAAAAAAACATGATTAATGAGAGAAAATAATAAAAGAATGGGAATTAAGAATACAGAAGCTAACGATTGATATTGCATTAAAAGTTTTCAAGATCAAATTTGACCAAAAAGCAAGAATCCAGAAGAAGTGAGAGAAAGAAACTGTTAGCATAAAATTGGCAGTTACATCTAGCGGCATTTCAACTGTAAAATAATGAGACTTTGCCACCAAATTAGTGCAGTGCTTAAATTGTAAAGTCAAGGAAACCAAAGTGGAAAGTTCATCAAAACAATTACCATAAAAATATTTATAAAAAATGTACAGGAAAGTACATTACAGAGGTGATAAATTGACTGAAGCTGACATATATCCTAATTCACTTTCTTACATATTATCTGTAAGTACCTTATATATAATACTGCACACACACATACAAATATATATACAGGTTGAGCATTTAAATACATTAATAATAAAAAAATATCAATTAAGTTACCTCTCTTACATATTCTTAATGTTAATTTTTAAATTGAATACATAGAGTGCATTTCATGTGCATTTATAAAAAATTCACAACTATCAATTACATTAATTTTTGTTTTAGCAATTCACCCTTGAAGATGATTTTGGATGATATTGAAAGTACTTGGGAAAATAAAAGAAATAACCAAAATTATGGCACCTTTCTTAATCAGTTTTCTAACAGGGCTAAAAAATTGATCCATGAATTTGAGCTGATTAAAATAAAAATAAATAGACATAATATGTCTAAATTATTCAACCAAACATGCTTGAATCAATTTACTTTTCTTATGTAACCAATATGAATTTTTCTTTCAAATTTCAACCTTCTTTATGGTAGACTTTCTGTAACCTACTTTTATTTTGATATTAATGTACACTGTACAGTCATTCTGCTAAACTGAAGGAAAATTTATAGTGTAAGAAATGATTATTGAAAATCAACCAAGAGAAAGACTAACTTCAATGAACGAAAATAGTGGATTAGAAAAGCAATTGTGAGCTGATGAAAAAATTTGTAAAATTTCTGAGGTGAAGATTAATTGCTTTTTTTTTTTTTTGTTTGTTTATTCCATTGTTTGTCCCCATGCACTTTTGGTAGGAATAAAAGTAATATTTTGGGGGGAATAATAAGACATAATCATCTAGATAAATTTTTTAGAAATATTTTCTATTTGATTTGATTATTTTCTATTTCCCAGAATTCCTTTCCTTTCATTGGCCTTTCAGAATTATTTCTTATCGCTTTTGCTTTTACTTGGTTTGTTTTTCCTTTTCAAAAGAATTATATATATATATATATATATATATATATATATATTTCATGTTTTTACTTTCTCATTTTAATCTTAAAGTGTTCCAATAAAACCAATATATTGAGAAGATTACTAATTTTTGTCTTGATTAAAAAGTCAAATTCAAACTTAGTATTTAACTTTTTTTGCAAAAATGCTCAGAAATGAGACATATATGGTTATTTTAATCGTAGAATTATTAAGAAAAAGTTTGCATTCATTGGCTGAACAATTAGCATTGCTGTCACGTGAACTTTATAAAATGTGTCTCTTAAAACAGTTTTTCAAGAAAACTGGTTTCTCAAGTGCATTAAAAGTTATCTCCCTTTTTAGTCTTTCCTAATACTTTGTCAACATCCTAATTATATCATTGTTTTCCCTTGTAGTTACTAGTTACATGTTCTATTCAGTTTAGTTGTTGCTGCTGTTAGAAGTCTTCAAGTGGTGTAGTTTTTGTTACTTGGTTATGTTCTTTGGGAAATAGGCTTTTTTTAAATATGAGGCTTTTGTCTTCAATTTTACTTGAGACTGAAGAATTTGGTAGCATGCCCAAACAAAGATTTCAAATTTTGCCATCTTTTTATTCCTTTTTCTGTGCATACAAGACTATTTGATGATTCTAGAATGAGTTTGGTTTATGGATACTCTCCCTTATCAACTCTTTTATAAATGAAATCACAGAACATCCACAAAAGGGATATTTCTACTATCAGGCATTTTAATGATGATATTAGGTGATAGTCAAAAATATAGACATTTCAGTAAGGGATACTCTGTTTCTTTCGAAAGGGTTTTTTTAAATATGAGTTGAAGAGATTTTTTTTTTTATGCAGATGAATATGAGCATAAATAAAATTAAACATTTTAAACATTTTTTTCTTATTTCATAGTACAACATTAATATCATTATAGCTAGTTTCAAGAGAAAAAGCAGGAAACTTTACAGCCATTTTTATTTTTCCAATACTCTTGTCTGGTCTGCCCACTTAATCAGTAAGCCGTTTGTTCACTCAAGTTAACTGTAGTTTTTCTGTGCATTTACCATTATAAATTGGCAGCACTTAACTCCTCTCCAGGTTGATATAATTTTGTTATTTCTGAATCAAGTATGGAAACAGTTCTTAATAATATCTCCAACTCATATTAAATTGAATTTTCCTTGTCAGAGAATGCAATGTCTGTTAATATATGTTATTGATTCTGAACCAGTCTTTTTTCTCTTATATTATTTCTTTTTATTGCAACATCTCAGTTGAATATCCTCAGACTGATAAAGCAATATAACATAAATCTGAATAAAAACTGTTAAAGTAAGCTACATGAATTAGAATAAAAAAATTTAACCACTTATGAAACACAAATTTGTATGACATATCCTGTAGGTTGATTTTATATGGATGATACTTAACCAGTTAAATAACAGAGATTAGGACTATAATCTATAGCTATCTTGCTATTCTATCTCTTCCAATTTTTGATACCATATTCTTTGTTTACCACTTACTAATAGTATTTACACTATTTACATATTTCAGACTTTTGTCTTCGTCTTTATTACCATATTCTCAACGTTTCAGCTGTTGTATGCTCCAGCCTTCTTCAGTTGATATGCAATGGAATTTTGAACTGAACCTTTTATTTAGTCCATGGGGGTAGATTGTTTTACATTCCATGTGTCATGGTATTAGAACAAATTAAATATTTCATGGAGAATATTGAATTTGGTAATGGTTTTAAAAATGAAGTCATGTTTTGTTCATTAAGAAATTTATCAAGAAATTTCTTATGAGATTTTGTTCGGACAAAATATGAACTCTTTATTCATATTGTTGGAAATATATTAGTGTTTTGGCTGATCTCGGTTTCAGTTATTTCCCTCTAGTAATTCAGTTCTCCAAGTTTTTGTTCCCTCTGCTGTGGCCAGGTATTGAACTCACAACTCTTTGGGGCAAGCCACTTTTTAGATTACTTCAACCAATGCTTTTATCCACTGGGCCATGTGTCCCCAGAGAGTGAATTTTTGGGACTTATAAAACTAATGCATCTGTAACTTTCCAGTTCTTTCTCAATTTTGTTTGGACAATTTAGCTCTTTATTCCTAGTGTTGTTACTATAATAGTGTTTCAGTAGATCCATTCTTTAACCTTAATCAGGTGTATAATCTGAAGGAAAAGAAAAAATCCATTTCTTTAGCGAAAATGGTGACATAAAAAAGTATACCAACTGGATCAGTCCATTTATACAATGCATGACACACAAATGAACTTAGACTGCCACCAATATACCCAGAAAATAATACAATTTCTGTTTTTATGTGTTATTGATATGTGTGAATTGTTTTTCTTTTCTAGTTTCCAATTACATTGACATACCATGAATTACCACATTTCCTGCTAGTAAATACTAAAAAAAAAGTTTTTTTTAAGCACTGGCCCTTATGTGCTTGTAGAAAAATACTTTTTTTTTATCAGTAATTGTAATATAGATACCATCATGTTTTTCATGGATCTTTAGGGACCAGCATTCTTATTTGTTCTTATAAGAACCATTGATTTTCATCAGGTGAGAAGTTTCCCATGATACATTGTCAAAAAAGAAGCTTGCTGATAAAAAAATATCACTAAGGTATATTTCTGCCTGTATCACAAGCTCATAAGAGAAAAGAGATTAATGGAAGTCATAAAAATATATATATAATGCAAACACTGAAACCAATTTGCTTGCAAATTTAGGTGGATTTTACAGTTCATTAAAGATACAAGAATCTTCGATTGTCATCTTCAGTACTAGTTAAAAAGTGAAGGATGTTGTCTTGGAAAAAGGAAGTAGAATTTTAGCACATCACTGCAGTCATTCCATAACTAATGGCTATGATTCAAATTAGAGTCCCAAGATGGTTCAGAGAAAAAAAATACTGTAAAAAAGCAAAAAAGTAGTGTACATTTCTTTCCATCACAATTTTGGAAGATAAAATATCATTCAGACACAAAAACAGTAAAATAACTGTGAATGATCATTATAACTCGTTCCTAGCAGTTATAATATTATGTCTCACTTAGACTACTCACCATGACATCATTAGAAATTCTCCTCAACTGACGCCAAGAGACTTCTCCTGACTCACTTTGAGTTCTTTATTAAAGGCATCTTGCCTAGTTCATTTGTGTTAACAGGGGTGTCTTATTTACTCCACAACAATAATAAAGCATCAATGAATATATAAAATCTTGTTACTCTTTGGATACATAATGAGGAAGGAGAGCTTGGAAAACTGAAACTTTGCAGGGCATAATGAGGGCAAGAGAGATAGGTGAAGGCAGTGAGCTCCATACCTGATGAGCTTGTGCAAATGGATTGCAAAACAGAGGGTGAAAACTTTAGCAAAGAGAAAAAACTGCTAAGAGCCACAAGAGATAGGAAACTGTGGAGGTCCATGATCGCCTATATCTTGACGGGGTGTGGGACGTAGAAGATCTATTCCAGTCTGTTCACATTGTTTATTTATATGCCAAAGCAGCTTAAGCCTGACTCAGTCACAGTGTCATTACTTACCCACTTCTGACATTGCTGTTTTAGTTGACTTATGTATTGTGGTGCATTAACATGAAGTTCTGATTTTTCTTTTCCTTAGTCAACATAAAATTTATTCATGAAGATTTATTGATTATTAAACGTCAGTAAAATCTATTGTAGAAACAGTAAAGATCATACATATATATATATATATATATATATATATATATATATATATAGTCATGGTTTATTTTGAATTTATCTTGGCCTAAAAGACTTTGCCAAGTTGGCACACTTCCTAAAATGGCAGGAAATATTAGAAAATATTTATGTGGCAATAAAATTTCTTTGAAAATTGAACCATGTGTTATTCAAAACTGGAAATCATTTCCATGGCAATTTTGTTAAGTTTAAAAAATAAAATCAAAGAATAATTCTGCTTTTACTAATGGTGTTTATTTCACAAGTCCTAAACTTTTGAAAACTTTATTAACTTTTTTTGCTTTCTGAATGTGTTCTTTATTCTGTAGAGAAGAAGAAACATAATATTTATTCTACTCCGTTCCAGTTCTTGCAAAAAGAAATCATTGCCTCAGTGGCTTTACTATTTCAGAAGCTTGTAACCAAAACTTATTACATTGTTGCCTCATGCAGTGGTTCCTAAAATAATGGTTGTGGCCCAAATGAAATTTTCAAAACTTTTCCTGAGGTTATGAGATAGTTCACAAAAAAAAAAAAATGGAAATAAAAAAAATGTTAAAAAATTGTGCAGATTTCTTTCCCTCACAATTTTGGAGGATAAAATATCTTTGAGACACAAAAAACAAGAAAATAGTTTTGAATAATAAAGCATCAAGAAATCTATAAAATCTTCTTTTCTTTTCCAGTCTGTTCAAAACCAGAATTTCTTCAAAAAGGTTACTGGAGCCGAATGCCATTCACACTATCATTTCTTGCTCACTTTCCAGTTGACTGATATATTGTGATATACACATGAATTCTTTTATGTGCAGTGACCTTTCAGGATGTAGGTTATCATGGTTCTCCACAACTTCTTGACTCTTATAGCCTGCTTATAAGCAACGTTTAGAATGATAATGAATCAATTCATTGTATTGGGCCTAGTAAAGGTCTGAACAGGTGAAATAAAGGAATGTAGTTCCCCTAAACATCTGCCATGAAAATAGCTCTAGAGCAGCAATATTTTGTTAGTGGGAAGGAATTGTAGGGTGGAAAACAATTCATCACCCAAAAGGTTGCACAAACTGGTATGGATGCACATTCAACTATGTATAAGGTGCAATGCAAAAATTTGTGGAAATTTTTCAAGTGCATGCAGTTTATTATTATTGGCCCTGATCTGATGGTTCAGCTTCAGTCACTTTTCCACCACCATAAGGTTGCCTCTCTTGGCCTTTTCTATAAATGCTTTCAGGGTAATTTTTTGGATGAGATCTTTGCTATGGCACCTAAACATTTTGAAGTTAAATATAGTGCTAGACTGGCATCGAGATCTCATCAATTTGAAAAACATGTGGATATTCTTTATTAAATATCCACACATTTTTCAAGGAAAGGGCTATAACAGAAGACTTAAGAAACCTTTTTTTCTTAAAATTGTTTTAAGAGAAAGATTTTATAAAAAAAATCTTTGGAGAGAGAGAAAATGATAAAGACCTGGCTAGATGTAACCATAAATTCTATGCTAACAGTTTCTTATCTTGCATTTCTCACTTGTGTAACTCCCTTCCACCTCCATGCTTTCCAGCCAACTTTAATCTGCAAAAATTTAAATGCAACATCAATCACTATCTTCTGTCCACTTGATTACTCTTTTCTCTTCCCACTCCTTATTAATATTTCTCTTCTTAATTCTTCCACACCCTGTAACCTCTTGTGTCTTAGTGGCTTTACTGCCTTCCTTGGGGTGATACTGATAAAAAAAAAACATCAAGTTTAGAACAGACTTCTGTAGCTACACTTTGTGGATAGCACTCTTTTGTAAGTGAAGGGTGCTACTTAAATAAAAACAGTGAAATCTAAGTTTCAGAGTAAGCAATTTTATTTCTTATGGTGGAATTACCTAAACTTTTTTGGATCACACCTTGTGATGTAAGTACATACAACTACATACATGTAGTTAGATAACTTCATACACACAAAGATGCATTTAAATACAATGACTTAGTTCTGCTTATAAAATTATATGTATGCATAAATGAGGAGGAGACACAAATATTAAAAAAGGAAAAAAGAGCAAGAATGAACGAGTGAGCAAAATCTTTGGAGGGAGAAAATGATAAAGAAAAATAGAAGACTGTAGCTGAGAGAAGAAAGAATCAAAACAGAAAATACATGAAATAGATGCCTAAAGATGCACATGCTTGAATAGATCACACTATTTATATTATTTGGCCTATTGTCCTCATCTTTGTTGCCATGTTTATCATGACGTTTTGGCTGTTGTATGCTCCGGCCTTCTTCAGGTGGCTGGAATGTTGAACTGAACCCTTTCTTTCACTCACTGGGATAGACTGTTCTAGTTCCACATGTCATGTCTAATGGATGTCAGTTATCTCCGGTTAATTCCCCTCTCAAAGTTCTCCACTGCCTTAACCAGGTATTGAACTCACACTCTTTGGTTCCTGTCACTGGATCTAATCTGGATTTATCCACTGTGCCATGTGTCCTTGAGGACATCTATATATGAATTTCTGGGTATTATAAACCTAATATCTTCAGTAACTATTTTTTACCTGTGTTCATATTGCAATTTTTGCTGTTATCATTGCATTTTTTTTTTTTACCAGAGCTCATATTGCAATTTTTGTAGTTATTATCGCTTTTCTCTGGCACTTTTCTCTAACATGGAACTAAAACAGTCTACCCCAGTGAGCGAAATAAAGGGTTCAGTTCAACATTGCAACCACCTGAAGAAGGCCAGAGCATACAATGGCCGAAACATTGTGATAAATATGGCGACAAAGATGTGGACAATAGTCCAAATAATGTAAATAGTGTACATAATACCTCATCTCAGAAATATAGACAGCAGCTTGAATAGAGATATACATATTTATGTGCTTTTATAAATAGATATGTTGAAAGCCAAACAGTTGAACAGACCTCAATCCAATTTTACAGCAAATTACTTGCATACTTCCTGCAATAACACTTCACTCTTTTCTACTGTCAAGTTTTACATTCTACACATGGATATATTCTCACTTCTCACGTGTGAAGTCAAAATAACTCCTCTTCTTCCATATCTAGCTTAGGTTAGCTTGTCACAAGAAAAAGTGGGTTAGTAAGTAAGATTATGTTGCACCAATCATTCAAATAGGAAGAGCATACCAGTAATAAAAGTTAGCATTTGAAATCAAGATTTAGGCATTCTCTCTAGCACCAATCTCTGACTTAAAGCACATGAGTTGCCTCCCTTTGGCACTCTCCAAAATTAAGGTACAGTCTCAGAATGAAATAAGTTTGAATAAATTATTCTCTCTATATATTACTTGTCAGACTTCTTTAATTTTAAATTTACAGATGTCTGTTGTAGGTAATTGTAGTCCAAACAGTTGAAATAAAGTTCCCTAATTCATTTCTTTCACCAAACAGCATAGTGTAAGATAACTAGTCCAACATGCGTCATTACACACTTTTTATAGATTGAGTGACAGGTCAAATTTGCATAGGTGCAAAAAATAGTCTTGCAAAAGCATCTGACTCTGAGATCTATCTTTTCTTAAATATACAACTTGTAAAGCCACCATTTTCTTTTTGGAACACTTTACATGCAAGACATGTTTGAAACTATTTTCTGCCAGAAGGTAAGCCATTTTCTCTCATGTTACATGGCTCTATACAGATTCCTTTTCTGCAAATAGCCATTTCTTGGGCGGAGTGGTTTCCCATTGCCTACTCCACTGTTTTGAATTAAGAATTTTCCTTCTTCTAGACTGGCCACTACCCAAGTTTAAAGAGTTCAGTTATTGTGCTATTTAACCCATAGCAAAGATAAGAATATCCACACATTTTTCAAGGGCATTAGTGTGGTATGAAGTGACCCTAACAGCTTCAGCTGAAAATGGAACTCGACTTCCTGATTCCCCTTTTTGCCCATCCACTGAAACAACTGATTTCTTAGATCAGTGATTAAAAATGGTTTGAGGAAATTATGCCTGTAGGTTTTAGTGAGGACCATCTTTCTTTAAACATTGTGGACTGGTTCTAAATCAAATAATTCTACCAAATACCAGAAACCATATCACTTGGAGAGATTTTATCAGCAACAATAATTAAAAAGCATAGCACGTGTAATTCAAAAAGAAAATAAATAAGATGCTGATATTCCACCCTACTTTAAACAAAAAGTTAAGTAGGAAGTCCCTATTAATACTGGAAAGAACTATAACAGAAGACTTGAGAAACCTTTTTTCCTTAAAATTGTTTTAAGAGAAAGATTTTATAAATTTCAACCAATGGCACTACTGGCTGCTCAGCCAATGAATGACAAATATTTCCTTATAAGGAAATGGCTAATATTAATGTCAACATCTTTGCTTTTCTTTCATTTTATTTATATCCGTTTTCCTTTCTTTTTTTTTTCTTTCTTCTCTCAGCTCGGTTTTTCTCTTTCTTTATTTTCTCCCTTTGAGATTTCTTTTACTACTTCACTCTTACTCTTTCCTTTCTCTTTTTCATTTTCTTTGTTTGCCTCTTTCTCTTCTCATTCCTTCTTTCTCTTGTATTCATTTTCACCTCCTCCTCATTCTCAGCTCTTCCTCTTATAATTCAACATACTTATATCCCTCACTACTAATTTGTATTTGAAAATTAGTTGTTTTTTTTTTTTGCTTGTCACTGTTCACCTTTTCAGGCAATAATAAAAGACATACTCTTCTAATAAACTTAATTATAAACAAGTCCAACCTTTTCTAAGCTTTTTAAATACTTTTTCTTTTTTCAAAAAAGTAATCCAATTTCCCTTGTTTTTACGTAATTAGAGTCTTGTGTGGTGTCAGAATTAACTAACAACCTAGTTCCATGTGTTCTCAATATGTCTTCTGATTTGTGGTGTTCATGCCTCACGAAAATCAGCAGCCAGAGGAAGAATTTAAAAAAATAAAAGACATTGGATCTTGGGCAACAACAACAAAGTGCTAAAATGACTAAGTGAATAGCCACAGCAAGACCCAGAGAAAGAATAATAATGGAAGCTTGAAGCAGCAAAACTGACAAAAACCAAAAATGGGGAATACCAACAAATATCTGAAAACCAAAAATGGCAAGAGAAACAAACTCAATAGAGAATTCAGAAAGCGGTTATAGAAAACTGTAAAAATGGTCAGGACATAGCTGTAAAGAAAACATGTAAATTGAAATGGTATCACCAGCAGTCCAGAACGAAATCATTAAGACCGATTATATAAAGGCAGCAGTTGTATAAAATAAATCCAAATAGCAAATATTTTCAGTGCAAAATGAAAGAAATGGCACTTATTTATATTCTACCTGAATGCAGCAGGTAAATCTAGAAAGAAATAGAAAATACAGACATGACTGAATAAAAAAAATAATTCACTGGGTATAATGCAAAGGTTAAGCTATATAAACAGAATACGTGCAGCAGGATATAAAGAATGAAAAGAGGTGTGGATTGGCAGAAATACCGAACAAATTTTGTAAAGTAAAAGTGGCAAGAGAAACAAATTCTGTAGAGAATTATGAAGACAAAGAAAACTGTGAAATAATCAAGACATGGCTATGAAAAAAATTTGAAAAGAGAAATTAAATCACCAGCAGTCCAGAATCAAATCATTTACTAACAAAAATGTTAAGAAACCAGGAAGTTTAATTCAAAACAAAGAAAGAAATGCTAAACTTTTATCTAATATTTCATTGATAATTCTTCTATTTTCCTAACTTTCTTGAATATTCAAAGTTAGAACACAAGTAAGTTAACAATACACAACCATCTTCTTATAGGAGGAGAGTCAGCAACTGTGTTTAATTATGCAGATGATTACTACCATATTATGGGTTTGATTCTTATTAGGTGATTCACACTATAAGTTAGCAAAATAAAGCAGAAAGAACTATCAATTGTAAGAAAAGAGAATATATCGCTGTTAGCAAAAGGGAAAGCCAAAGTTGCAAATTGGAAATGTTATAATAAAGCAAGTACAGAAATTTAAATACCTGGGAAGTGTTTTAAACACACAATGGAAAATGTGACACAGAAATCTGAAGGTGCACTGAGATAGCAAAAGATGTCTTCCAAAAGTTAAATAAAGTATTAAGAAACAGGAAAATTTTATTAGAAACAAAGAAAAAAGTTTTGAGCTACTATGTCATATCAATCTACTTATATAGCAGTGAACTAGCAGTAGAGCCCGGCGTTGCCCAGGGATATAACAGTAAGAGATAGATCAAGTATCCACCATCATAAAGACTGAAAAATAAAATTGACAAACATTATTGTTTAAGGTTGATGGACACGCATGTCTTAATTATTTTTTTTTTTTTTTACGAATTGGTCAAACCCAAACTCAAACAAAAACATTGTTTTCAATCGTTATGAGTCTCTACCAATTGAATAGAATTTTATTATAAATAATTGTCTTGTAAATGGAATTTTTAAAGCATTCTGAATGTAAAAATAAAGAAAAAAGTGTGCAAGACAATAAGAAACACTACATGCCAAAAAAAAGTGAAGTTTTGTTGAAATTGGTTGAAAAATGTAGATAGCCTTTCTGTAATCTTTTAGTTTTACAATTTATGATTTTTACTTAAAAAAATTGCATATTTTGCTTGTGGTGATTCATAATTAGAATTCTGATTTGAATATATTTTCCACTCGTTGTTTCTAATACAAAAAATATTAACTTTATTTGGGTTTATTAATTATGATCTAAGAAATCTTATTCATTTAGTAGCCTTCTCTGTAATATATAATAATCTCTTACAATTTATGATTTTTACTTATTGAATACAGTAAAAAAAATTGGACACCATGTGTATTTAAAGTAGTTTCCCATTCCGGTTATTATTTTTAGTTAGGACTTGTGTATGTTTAGATTTCATTATCTTTCCCTAAAGATAAAGAATTTATCTGATGTTTGTATTCGTACAATCAGTAGAGATCGTTAGATTATTGTTTAAGGTTGATGGACATGCATGTCTTAATTAGTTTTTTTTTTTTTTTTATGAATTGGTCAAACCCAAACTGAAACAAAAACATTGATTTCAATCATTATGAGTCTCCCAATTGAATAGAATTTTATTATAAATAATTGTCTTGTAAATGGAATTTTTAAAGCATTCTGAATGTTAGAAATAAAGAAAAAAGTGTGCAAGAGAATAAGAAACACTACCTGCCAAAAAGAAAAGTTTTGTTTTATCGGCTGAAAAATATAGGAAATCCGCTCCCATATTTAAAGGAACCCACGCACACAAACAACCCGATGTGAGAGTTGTCCCCCTTCCATTTTCACAATGTCTCTTAATCGTGTTTTCAAATTGATTTTGTGCAAAAACAATTATATTTTTCCCATTTTTGGCGCTGTTAGAACCACCACAAGGTAATTTTATGTAGTCCTGTGAAGTTTTGTTGAAATCGGTTGAAAAATGTAGGAAATCCGATCCAATATATAAACGTTACAGACACACACACACACACACACACACACACAATCTGCATTTTATAATAAGTAAGATGATGGACAATTTACTTACAAATGAAGGAGACTTGTGTTTCTACAAAAAGATGCTGAGAATGCATAGGAACATGTGAACATGGAAGTTTTAAGTAAAACAGAAAACAAAATGGACACTTATACATAGAATAAGAAAGATAGTTGAAATTTATGAGGCACATAATGAAGAAAGAGGTCTTGGAGAATTTGACACTCACGGGACATCTTGAAGGCATAGAGAAACCAAGAGTAACCTAACTAACAAACATGTGAAATTGGATGGCAGACTAACAGTTAACTGAGAAGCATTACTAAGTGCTACAAATGGAAAGAAAGTTATGGAGAGTCATCATTAAAAGAAGATGTAAAGGTAAAAATTGATAAAATACAGCCAAATAGCAAATATCATCAATTAAGAAAGTGAGAAATGGTACTTGTTGATAAACCGTCTGAATGCAGTAAACACATTCAAAGAGAAATAGGGTAAAATTTAACCAACAGTTATCTGTCCTACATATCCTGATAATCTGCACTTACTTTTTCCTCTTACAATAAGCTTACTCAGTAACCCTCTACTTTGAGTGACTCTTGGGCCTTATATATACATGTAATATACATGAGGAAGTCATCTCCAAGAACAATGTGTAATATAAGAATTTTTTCATTTTGTCAATAAATTACCCACTATTCATCTCATATGTAGATTTAGTATATCACATCTTGTATGTGTGTGTATATATATATATATATATATATATATATATATATATATATATATATATATATATATATATATATATATAATTAAGATGACTGACAAGGTACTGTGATTACTTTCCTTGTTGGATTTAATGAAACTTGTATAAAAAAGAGATTGTTACCCAAATACAATATATATATATATATATATATATATATATATATATAAACTGAAGAATGCAACAAGAAACAAAACCCCTATCATTCCCAAGAAGGCATGCCAATTCTCAGATAATAAAGAAAAAGGAATCTATAGAGAGTAATGATGGCTTCAATGCTGAAGAGACATGGCATTTAGAAAAGTAAAATATATTCAAATTACCTTGAAAACATTTTAAAATTATATTCTTTGACTTGTTGTTTAACTCTATGTAAATTTAGAATTAAATCTAAAATCAGTTTTAACTTGTCATTTTTAATGCACTTAGTAATAAGTATATAAAACCATTTATTCAAGACTATGAATATTAACATACAAGGTCTTCCCCAAACAGGTTGACCCCTTTCTAAGTCAGATTCACTTGATTCAGTTCTTTGTGACAAGTCTTGAAAAACATGTGTAGAATAAAGGCCAAGTGTGTACTGCAGGTTTTTTGCATATCCTGTTGTAGGCTTGTACTTCTCTCTTGATGTCAATCTTTCTATTTATCGATCCCAGATCACTTAGTCAAGCAAACAGCCATTGCTTCATGTCTCAATATGTCAGTAAGTTAAGCTTTTGTCAAAACATCCCATTACAAGTATACATTTTAAAATGGCATGTTCTCTACACTTGGCTGATCTGCCTTAAAGGAAAAGACAGCACTGCTCACTGTATGAGTGAGTGGTCAAGCTGAGGCCAGTTCCATAATATTAAAATCTTGGATTTTGGGTTCAGCTTTTATCACACAAAGCAGTGTAAGTGATTCTGTATTCTGGAGTTCCAAGATAAGTGATAGTGACTTGAAACTTATATATATATATATATATATATATATATATATATATATATATATATGTGTGTGTGTATGTGTTTGCATGTAAAATTCAAACATAATCATTTTACATCTTCTAGACTTTACCTTTACTTTCATAATTAGAAGTAAGAAGATTTTTGAGCATTCTTAAATTTCAAAGTTTTGAAATAACAAATAATTTTAATTCTGTTTATAAATACATAAAATCTTTTCATATGCTTTTATAAAATCTACCAAAGAACAAAAGATGGTAAAAAAAGTTCTCCTTTTGTCTTTATTTATTTGTGTGTTTGTGTATATGTATATATATATATATATATATATATATATATACTATAAAATGATGAAAATTTTTTCATCTTTTTATAGTAATTAACCTACTCTGCAAGTTCAATTTTCTGAACGGTTCATTGATCACTTTTTTATATATCCACCTCTGACATGGTAATTTTCCCCAGCCTATTTTACATACATTTTGTGTGCGTATATATATATATATATATATATATATATATATATATACATGTGTGTGTGTGTGTGATAGTTTTGGTGGGCAGAAGCTAGGTATTTATTAAATCTGGTCATTTCCAAAATATTTTACCTAAACAATCAGCATTCTTTTGATATATGATGACACTGTAAATATATCCGCAGTAAACTAATTTACCTGACCTTGTAGATAAATTAAACAAAATCAAACAACTGATAGAATTTACTTATGAAATGGAAATAAACAATACTTAAC
The DNA here is from genome assembly GCA_903632075.3 of Acanthosepion pharaonis. Taxonomy (NCBI): domain Eukaryota; kingdom Metazoa; phylum Mollusca; class Cephalopoda; order Sepiida; family Sepiidae; genus Acanthosepion; species Acanthosepion pharaonis. The sequence goes on along the minus strand of CAHIKZ030004489.1, from coordinate 3,955,078 downwards.
GTTTCCTAGATATCATGTTACACTGCATTAACAATAGCCTAAAATTGAATTAAAATATCCATCACAAATCAACTAATAAAAATGATCTCATAAATTTCTTTTCTTATCATAACAACAAAATAAAATATGGAATAATCATTGGATCATTGGATTCTATTTAAAAGCACTCAGAATTTGTACCCGTCAATATTTGCATGAGCAGGAAAAATAAATTGAAAATATTTTTAAGCTCCTCCAATATTCTGATTATTTCATATTCAATGTGAAACAAAAGGCCCATATAATATTTGAAAATAGAAAAGTGGACCTTCCTGACAAACCCAATGAATATATATATATATATATATATATATATATATATATATATATATATATACATACATATATATATATATATATATATATATATATAGAAAAAATATATAAATAAATATATATATACATATAATTATTTATATATTATATGCGCTGTACTTATTAGAAAAGCGCTCAATATCAGAGATAGAGTTAACATATCCAACAAAAAAAAAAAAAAAAAAAAAATATATATATATATATATATATATATATATATATATATTGTAATGGATAAATTCTGTATTAGTTTTGACAGGTTGATCTTTTAGCTTTCACTGTTAAATTCTACTTTCTACCCCTCCTGGCTGTATAGACATGGACCCAGTCCAACTGGGGTTGGTAAGACAGATGATTGATATCTTCATCTGCTGAAATAGGCTATTCCCCATATGAGGTAATTTTGGATTTTAATTGATCTTTATTAATAAATACATTGAGCTCTTTTTGTGGATCAGTTTTAATATTTTATATTACTAGGATCAACTTGGATTATATACCAACAGATTTGTTACCTTTTCTATATATATGTATATAAAATTGTCTGTTATACTTTAGAAAAATGTAAGAGAAAACTTATAAAATTTACTTTGTCTGCCACATTCATTGAAACATGTACAAAAAAGGTTGCTGGCCATACACACACTCAATATATATATATATATATATATATATATATATATATATATAATCATTCATTCTAAATCATGTTTTTTCGTGCTTATGTGCATTTTGTACTTAAATAAAAAAAATTCCTTTTCTAAGGATGCTGGTCCATTGCTAAAACATGTCAAAGTAAACGTTTTTCCTAATTGTATTTTATATTATCATTTTGTCAGGTTTGTATCCAATACTGTTGATATAGAAAACAAAAGCAAACCAATATTTAATCATAAACTAAAAGAAGGTTCTAATCAAGTCGCTCTTAGAGATACAGTAGAAATTCTTCATTTTTATATATATATATATATATATATATATGTAGTAATTGCCACATTTTTGCTCAGATGAGAACCACCTCCACACCATTCACATCACTTGAAATGGCTTCCATTTCATTTCTGCATTCATGGCTACTAAGATGACTCTTGAGACCAGCATGCGATTTTGTAGGTATCATGTGTATATGACTGATAAACTCTGTATCGTTGATTGGGTTGATTGAATCTGCATACCCTAAAACTCTCCTGTGTATTACCATGTGCCTTCTCAGTCCAGATGATGATCTGCAAACCTTATTGCAAACAACACAGGTATGGTTGTCATGACAATGAGGTCGGTTGGCATAGATATATATTTATACATATATAAATACACATATATTTCTCCTACAAAGAGGGATGCATGTTTTAACTCTGCCAGAGAGCACATTTTCTTTAAGCTTTCTTGAGGGTGCAGACAAATAGATGTAATGCACACTATTTAAAATAACATAAAAGACAGAGTGTCTATTTCCAACATGGGTACCCACTAAAAATAATGTTTGTAGTATATATATATATATATATATATATATATATATATATATATGGAGGCATGGTGGAGTAATGGAGAGCGTCTTAGATTGAGGAATCGGAGAGCCGAGTTTGGAAAAAGTGTGAATCCTCTTCTTCTCCCTCCAGCTATGGGTAAATAGCAGGACAGACTGGGTTCTATAGCCTTTGATGGCAACTGATCTAGGAGAAGGACAACTCTGAATTCAAAACCTGTGTTTGGGGACCCTGTGGCACCTAGTGCACCAAGTCTCTTTATTCGGCCCTTCAAAAAGTGTGGATGGTTCTTCACAAAACCTTCACCACTATAATCAAATCTCATGTGCTGTCAGTTTCCTTGGAACTGATCTACTTGATCCTCATATATTGAATATGACAGGAGAGTTAAGTATATATATATATATATATATATATATATAAATAAAAAAAGGCACTTGAAGGTGACCAGAGGATACTTAGTCAAAATGTTACATTTATAATAACATCTATAAAACTCAGTATGAAAGCAATAGACTTAATTAATTCAAATGAGTTAAAGTATGATGATGGATAGTCATGTCTCAGTTTTTAAGGTTTGCAGTTAATGAAGTAAAATATGAATTATATAATTCTGCTTGTCACTCCCTTAATTAGCGTGAATGTTATGCCCGGTGAATAATGAACTACAGTGGAACCTTGACCTGCAAATTTAATCCATTCCAGGAGTGGATTCATAACTGGAAATTTTGTATGTCAAAACAATTTTCCCCATTTAAAATAATAGAAATTAAATTCATTCCAAGCCCCAAAAATATTGATATAAAAATCATATCTTAAGCAAAATTAAATTAATTTTTAAGAATTATACACAAATAATGTAAATAAATATATCACTATGACTCCTTCCCCAGCTTTATTAATGAGATTTAAGCAATTTAGGATACTGAAGTGATCCTTCCAAAACTCTATTAGGATCAGGTTTGTATTTTTGGTCACTTCAAAACATCTCTGAAACAAAGCTGCTTTATCAGAGCTCACAGCTTCTCCAAGTCTCACCACATTGTTGATGCTGGTTCTCTTTATAATTTTTTCAAACCATCCTCAGCTTACCTTAAATGCATTTTCATCTTCAGAAGATGTACCTGGTATTTTTCTGATAAGATCCACATACAGTGCCCTTGCCTTTTGTATATGTAATATCATCAGAACCAAAATCACCTTGTAGCTGCCTCTCATTCATCCACACCAACTAAAAGCTTCTCAACATTTTCTAGGGCTTTTGGACAATGCTTGGTAATTATGCTAACTCCCTTGGCTACAACAAGCTTTTTTTTATTTCTATCTTGTTCTTTAGGATAGTGCAAATTGTTGATGCTGAACATCCATATAGATTGGCAAGGTCAGAAACATGGGTACCTTATTTGTTTTTCTGAATAATCTCCTTCATTTGCAGGGATATTTTTCCCTCTACTTAGTAGCAACCAGATTCTTGTGTGATATCGTGGGCTACAAAAATTGTCAAAAAATTACCCACTAAAATTTAAAATTTATTGTACATGTCTACTAACATATACACTAACACATTAAACTGTACAGAAAAATGTAAAGGAACAAACTGCAGTGATGAAATGTATCATACAAATCAACCTGAACTAGATGCATAGTTTATTTTACTGTATAGATTTACGTGCTATACCTGCATTTTATACATTTTATTTTACTCTAATTAAGCTTTATAATTTTTTTGTACATTTTTCCTACTTTAGTGCATTGATATCAATTTAAAATTCAATGATTATAAACTGTATATTAGACTAAAACATACTTTATATTAAATAGAGATTAAAATAAACTAACTCAGCATTGTCACATTTTACCTACTTTTAATTCAATAAATTTTAATAAAATTTACATGTTACTATACTGTACAGCAATGTACTGTACTGTACTGTATTCATTATTGTACATAAATTTTTGCACATTATTAATTTTCTTTTTACATTTACACTAATATAATCACAAATATGTGTACACTACAAATGTTTATTCTCCAAGGTAACAAATAGGACTGAGCAGGATGATGCAATGCTCATAGCATCCCACTACATCTAGTGTGATGGAACTGTATAGAAATATGTACTATATAATAATATAATACAGTACTGTATATAAAATATATTATAATATATTAATGTACACTGAATATAAAACAAAAATATATGAATAAAAGTACAGTATAAAATATATCTGCAAATATTTAGTATAGTACAGTATAAAAATACAGTGTAAAAAGGTATTGTAATACTGTATAATAATACAGTATTATATTATTAGATATAAAATATATAATATAATACATAAAATATAAAATGCAGTACATTTAAATAAGATTAAAAAGTATTTACGGTACATTTATATCAAATATATAGTTTGAAATGCAGTGGCGGGAAGTCCATTCTTAATTTTGTAAGTCAAAATTAATTCTTAAGTGGAAACAAATTTTCTGACAAATTTTTGTGCATATGGTGAGTTTTTTTGCAAGTGGAGATGTCCATAAGTTGAGATTCCACTGTATTCTGTTTTGACATGTAGAAAGATGGAAAAGACAAATCAAAGACATTACTTGGTTCCAGTGAGAAAATGAAAGAGAGAAGGGAAGATAGAAATATTTAACCTCTCTTGCCAATACCTCATAAATAACTGACTGTTTCATTTTGATGGAGTAGAAAGACTAAAAAGACATACCAGAGCAAATGAAAGAAAGAAAGAGGGGAAAATTCATGTGTTTAATAGCAATTTCAGTGAAATGGAAAAGTTATCAATTTCAAATCTTTTCATTTATACCCTCTTACTTCTTAAAATAACAACCAGCACTCATATTTATGATTGTTATTGAAATATTTTGTTAAAGTTGTTAAACTCAAATATTTAATGATGGGATAGGGGAATTTCTACAGTTATTATTGTTGTAGAACTCACCATCCATGAACTTGTTCAATCATTAACTAAAGAATTACGATTCATCAGAAAATCCAAATAGGAAAACTATGAAATTTTCACGGTTATTTCTAGTGAATTATAATTCTAACCTAAATCATAATCTGTATTATAATAATTTTAGTAATGATAAATGAGTAAAGATTCAGTTTTCCCAATATAAAATACTATTTGCATCATTTGAACCTACAAACAATCCTTTTGCTTTTAATAACACTTTTCAAGGGTTATATTCTGCCCTTAGCCTCACATTTCTTAAACATTATGCAATCATAATCTTACAGTTGTCTGAATATTTTTCAAGGTTGAAGTCAAAGGATGTGGGAAGGGACTAATCATGGTTTAGCTTTTAGGGATGAATCGTCCATTCAAACACTTTCTCCTCCCTGGCTATGGTTCCTTTCCTTTTCTTTTCATAGGGAGAATCAATAAGGTAGCACCCCATTTATCATTTCCATGTTGAATTATCTCCCTTGTGGTTTCCTGCCCTCTGGTTTTGCCTTTTCTCATTTGCAGCAAGCAAAAAAGATTAGAAAGAAGATTCACTCATGTTAGAGATGTCCACAAGTGCTTGATTTATTTCCTCCTGCCAAGCTATAAAATGACACAAAGAAACTTTGCTCACTTCCTTTGGATATCAATATGTAAGGGAGAGCAGGGCACAGTTATGGAGAGCAGGGCACAATGTATCCTATCACAGTATTATAAGGACTCAAAATTAGAATCCATTTTGTAGAATATTTCCAAAATGGCTGGAAGATTTATGGCATCTTTAGTTAATATTTTAAAATTGACACATGCTTATGAAGTCAACAGGACATGAATATATTTGTTTCATGGTATTTTTTTTTTTTCAGATTTAATTTCTGTTTCAGTAAAATTGAATAATTTATTGAAAATTTTTGAAAATTCTTTCAGACTTGCAGCATCTGCTGCTGATGAAGATTAATGAAATTTGTTTGCGAGTCAATCATAAGTCTTTTGATTTTGAGTTAAACACATTTAATATTTCACTGTCAGTGTGCAAATTATTAAGATGAATTATGTTGCCTTATTTCCTTAATAGAGCTAAAAATTTTCTGAGCAAAATTTTAATCTTATGAAAGGCACTGAGAAATATAGAACAAAATGAGCTTTATTTGGAAAACTTAACTGCATAAACAAAACATTTTGAAAATAAATCTTCATCATGAGGGTATTTGGAAGAATGGAAAATAAAGAGAGGACTTTCTCTAAATATGTTTTTTTAACCATTTAAGTAAAAAGGTAATATAACTGCATCCCATTGTCAGTGTAATGGCAGAAGCCAAATGAGATACGGAGAGATATGAGTACAGTCAATTTCATATAAATATCCCTTACTTTCATCAGTTTCTGTATGAAGATAGAAAACCTCTTTTGGGACAGATGTAATATTTTTGAACAAATAAAGGCTACATTTTCCTCAATAATCAGGTCCTTTCATTTTTCTACCTGTACAGTATTGACCATAGTTAAATAGAAATGGCAGAATTGCCCAACAAAAAGAATTGACAAAGATTACAATAAGCTGTAACAAGAAAAAGAAAAGAACAGGGAAATAATAATATAACGCAAACAAACAATATATGCAAAACAAATTAACAGTAATAAAGCAAAAAGTTCACAAACTAAGAATTGCGTTTGACACACAAGAGCAAATTTGGATAAACAAACATAGAATTCTGACTTCAAGACAAGACAGACTGGGACTGAATCTGATGAAACCAAAAAGATCACTGATCACTGAGATGGGAAGAACAGTTACTACACTTTGACCCAGCCTGATGGTCAGAGAATGACAAAAAGCATAACTTAAGTAACATTGGCTGCTTGATCAGTAAATGCCAAATGTTTCTTTATAAAGAAAATGGTTAGTATTACCATTACCATCTATCTATGAATGAATTGTTAAAAAATCTGAATATGTGATAACAGGGCAATTAAATTTATATATTTGAAAAAAATGTTGAAAATTAAGTATTATGAGTTGATTTTATATGAAAGTAAATTGATTGAATTCCACCTCCTTGGTATTACTGCTTATGAGATATAGTATTGGAAATCTACTTTTGGAAAATTTGTAGATTTTCAAAATGTTTTAGATTTCTGGTATCTCTAGTTGATGTGAAAGGTTTTAATACTGTTTATGTAAATACAGTGATATCCAAATGAAGTTGCATTCAGGACTGTAAGCATATGAAACCTGTAGGCACATTTGTGTTGTTCAATGCTTAAAGGGTTAAACAAACAAGTTAATATATGTTTAACTACTTTTATATATCTGTTGTGGCCTTGGTAGGGCCAGAAATAAAGACACGAAGAGAGGAATTCAGTTAAATATATTAACAGAAACAGTAATACAAATATATACAAACGAGAGTGTTACAGCAAGAATGTTCGGTTCGACTGTCAGAGCTGACTGCTGGAAATTTCCCTCTCCAAAAGGCAGTACCTGCTCCTATTTATAACTGGGAAGTCTATGTGTGTGTAGATAAATTACCATAACAATATCTATAAGCAGTAATGGCACCCCAAATTACCAGGAACCAGTCTATAAAGGCAAGTAATTTTTAGGAACCTATTCTGCTTATTTTCTTTTTAATCTGACAATAGAAACAAGTCACTTTATAATATCAAAAAGAATTAAACCATTTTGATAATTTAGTAACAAACATCTATTTATTAAGATATTTTCAGGCTAAAACTTCTGTATGATGTTTTTTGACTCTAGTGTCATCATCTGTGTTATGGTTTCTTAGCTATGTTCAAACTGAATTGCTACCCAAAAATCCAATGGATGATCTATCAAATTTATGACTAGAAGATTTGCCACATTTTTAACCCCATCATGATTTCTTTTATCAGACTTGTGTTTATCACAGAAAACCTTCTTTTCAGCCTCTGCAGAACTTAGAGCAATAGCAAAATATTTTACAAAAACCTGGTAACTTCCCTTCAGCATCTTTCCAGAGAACTACAACTTCTTCCATTTACCAAGAATCCAACAACTGTTTTGCTAAACCTTCATAATTTTAAGAATCGGTTCATGCCACCACTGTCTATAAGCCTATAAAATTTTATTTTAACATTTTCATATGATTAAATTACTCTATTGAAAAATATATTATAATGTTTATATCCAAAGTAAAGTTTTTAATTTTTAAAGACATAAATCCATGTCGATAATTAAGACCTACACATAGAAACATTAGATGTTTACTTTGCACTTACGAAAAAGATGAACTTTATGTATGATTTTAATGATCTTGGTCATGCTCCTGGTAGCTCACCAAAATATTCTCAATTTGACCCTGCAGCTCTTTAGGCTAAATCTCCATTGAAACATTAGAGTTATCTGTGATATTTTCATGAAATTAATTACAATCAAACCTAGTGTTTTCCTTCCTAGTTGATTAATATCATCACCATCCTGAAAACAAGTACTTTAACAGTTCTCTTTAATACTGCCTTTGGCTGGGTTTAATGGGGAATTTTCCCCTCAGCTTGTTCTTGCATGAACTTTTATATAAATGGTTCAGTGTACATGATTATTCTAATGGTATCAAGTTAAATGACTCTTCTGAACTTCTGTAGGATTTGAAGTATTGCTTTCAGCTGCAAATATCATTTTTACTCCTGTGTGTTTCTCATCCTTATGTGAATCTGTAAGGCATTTGAAACTGAAATAATATATATGCGTATGTGTAAACTTGATTTATTGATATCAACTAAATTTCAAATTTGTTCTCTTAAAGATGTTATAATATGACAACATTTAATCTGAAATAATTTTACCATTATAGAAAGGAATTTGTAAAAAAATCTTAATTAAATAAACAGAGTGTTTTGAATGATCATAAATTTTGCCAAATATTAAATACTTTGTTGGCAAAAATCTGCATACCCTGAACATGTACTCCAGAAATTTACTGATCAACATGTTTAGTTGGACATTAACTTTTTTATAAATCTATGTATATGTGAGTGTGTGTGTGTGTGTGTGTGTACATGTGGACACTAAGTGCTACCTAAAAGTTTTAAAAATTTGAACAGCATGAAATTCATAGATAAAAAATAATAGAAACTTTTGTTTCTATCCTTTATGTGCATTTCTCTAAAATGTACACCATAGTTCAAAAGTTTGAGAAACCCCTGGTAATTTTTTTATACTGGCCTAAAAAGCCGTTGTTTTGTACTTTAAATAACAAAATTATTATACATGGTTAAAAAAGTGAGATATGATTTTTTATTACAAATTTTATCATGACAAAATGAAAAAATTATTTTATGATTAAATTTTGTTCCCATCAAGCCTTGATTACTGCAGCACAAATTTTTGCAAAAGTTTCTCAAAGTATAAGCTTGATAATTGATTCCATTCTTTTTTTCAATGATTCTAAGAACTTTTTTTCATTTTTTGGGTGGAAAGGTTTCACTCTTCTGTCAAGTTCATCCCATACTAATTCTGGGAGTGGCTTCAAACTTTTGAACCCTCATGTATTTATCATTGTCTCTTTCAAATTGAAACTTGAAAGGAGAAGGCTTTTTCTTATCATGGTCAAATTTCCACAATTTTAGGGTATCAATTTATTTACATGCATATACATTTCTTATTACTATAAACATTATTTTTAGGGTGTATGCATGTTTGAGTTAACATCCCATTTTTTTCTTAAACAGTGAAATTAATATAAACCAGCCTTGACTGAGAAATCCTACTAAAAAAAAAACTGTGCCACCCAACAGGAATCAAACTTGTATACTCTTTTTCCATCAGGGAAAGCATTCCTATAGCCAAAGTGCACACTTACCAATTACGTAAGAAAGTCAAAATGTTGCAAATTTACTGTGGATGGTCTAGCATTTCAAGCACTTCCATACATTTACAGCTTAGTAAATTGTCTTTTCTTTTAATTAGTGTAGCATTCTTTTAATCACAATTGTGGTCAGCTATGTTATGGTGAGCAATTAATATATTTAAAGTGTTGTTTTGTAAAAAATCCCTTTTGTGTTCATATAATATTTATTGAAGTTCCTCCTGTATATCTTTTTTTTTTATTAGCATATCTGCATAGATATGCTAATAGCAAATAAAATACAGAAACATTCCAGTTTAAAACCAGGAGATACCCCAGCCATTGAAGAGCTAGCTGGCTTTGAAAAATACTAATTTGGTGTGCTGGATATAACATTTAGAAGCCACAAAGAAATAAGATCAATTGAGAAAAGTCATCAGGGGTGCGTGTTTATAAACAGTGATTCAGACTTTGCTAAGTAGACACTTATCTGTAGCTGAATAGTAACAGCACAACAGGCTATATGTTGGTTCCCAGAAGAAGGGTTACAGGTTCAATTCCTGTCAGAGAACACATATTTTCTGTGAAAAGTTCTTGAACATTCAGGCTGATAAATGTAATTAATATTGTTTAATTAAAAACAGAGCATTTACTTAAATAAATTATATCTATAAAAAATAATGTATAAACAGAAAATATATTAAATAATTGTTGGACTTAATTCATTTTGTAACACACACACACACACACACACACACACACACAAATTTCTCAGAGTTGACCTGTAGAAAAGGACAATATGTATAAAGGTAAACGACAATACGAAAACTGTATTATTATTTACTAACAGAATTACTACTCTCTCAAGCCAATGTACACAAATATATCAAGAAATTAAAAGAAAACGGTTGAATCTGTCAATACAATAATAAAAAAAGTATTTCTACACATAAAAGTACTTGACATAATTTTCAGTTGACAATATGAATACAATAAATTCTTCTAGCTGCTAAGGACATTTTGTTTGTTGTTAATAGTTACTTTGTTTTCAATAAATTCATTTCATTTTTGCCTTGAAAAGTCTACACATCAGCTAATGATACAGTTTTCCTATTGTCTTTTACCTTTATATATATATATATATATATATATATATATATATATATATATAATACATTTATATACATATATACAATATACATGTATGTATGTATTTGATTTTGAATTGCATAACTGAAGTTGAAATGAATACAAACTTTTCTTATGATTTCTGTTACTGTTTTACTTATTTATCAGTTGAGTCAAAATTAAAAAGTATTGCTAAAATAATATCTAAGTATTTTCAACTTTAGTAAATAATTCTTCTGTCATAAATGAAATTCCTTGCTCGCAGTGGTATCATGATTCTCACACACATTTATACTTTGCATCTTACATATCATGACTGCCATTTCCATCCTCACAAATTATGATTTTTAGTGGCAATCAACCCCAAATCCCACAATCACCAGGAACCATTTATAACTGAATCCCAGAATATTGATCCTTCTTTTGTTGTTCTCTTTAGATCTCCCTACTGAATGACTTATGGCGTGCACAAAAAGGCATGATCAAGGTTAACTCCCTTGTGAAACTGTTGCTTTGAAAAGCCATCAACTGATTTAAAACCCTGGCCAAACAGCACATGGAGGCCTTTGCTTATTGAGTTGACATTGGCAGGGCAGAGGTGTGTATACACTGGAACAAGTGATGGCATATCAAACAGTTTTGAAGCATTGGTGATAATTAATACCATGGGTAGGGTGATATGAGTCATGGTTGAGTAATGTGCTCTTATTGCTAAGATATCTTGAAGAGGGTAGAGGGTAACATTGGAAGTGAGAACTGACTCATATTATGATCAAAAATTGGAAGCTGGTTGGTAGTTACTGCATTCATCAAAGAATCATTTCTTAAGACATCTTCCTTTTTAAACATTCATATATACATATTTTTAGAAATCATACAAACTCACTAATATACAGGTATGTCTGTCTCAACCATTTTGCTTATATATATATATATATATATATATATATATATATTCTTACCTGTTTATCTTTTAGTCTTTTTTACTCTTTAGTTTATGAGTCATATCTCACTATCTACTTTATGTATTTAGTATACTAATCATATCTAGCTATTTATTTATTCAGTCTGTCAGTCATATAGAATTATTTATCAACTAAGTCTAACAATCATATCAAGCTACTTATTTATTTAATCTACTAATCATATCTAGCTATTTATCTACTTGATTTATCAAGCATACCAAGCTATTTATTTTTACAATTTACCAGTCATATCTAGCTTTTTATTTAGTCTACCATTCATACCAAGCTATTTATCACCTCATTTACCAAATAAGCTGTTTATTCAGTCTAACAGTCATATTGTACTATTTATCTACTCAGTTTACCAATCATACTGAGCTATTTATTTATTTATTCAATCTACCAATCATACCAAGCTATTTATCTACTCAGTCTACTAATCATATAAAGCTATTTCCTTTATCTACTCAGTATTTTTTTTTGTTTTACAGTAATATTCACACTGTATAAGGCCCAAGACCACTCAAGGTAGAGGGTTATTAAGAGGTAATTTATATGGATAACAGTTAACTCTAGACTTGTACAGTTTGAGGTTGTAGTGATCAGGAAAACATCCTCTTGGAAGTCAGTTCCACAGGGCAGTGGTTCACAGAAAAAAGCTGTTTGAGTAGAACTTCTTGCCAATGAAATACAGAGAGAATGTGGGTGGTTTGCTACTATGTAAGTGGTATGGCAGGTCCTAGCCAAGAAGGTTAGACCTGGTGGAACCAAGGAATCTAATTTGTCTGAGCACTTTACAAGGTAGTAGCAATAGAGCAGTGAGAAACTCGCCACATCCCATCTCTGAGAGAGAGGTTGGAGGGTGGAAAATAATTCTTCCCTGAGACACTTTTGAACTCTATCAACACTGGAAAATGAGTTCTAGGCAGCTCCCACCCAAATATGACAACAGTACTCTATTTTCAACCTGATCTGGCTCTTATAAAGGTAGAAGATAGGGCACCTCGAGGTGGCGTAATGGTTAGCAAGCTTGTCTCGCTAGAACAATTATGACTGAGTAGACTGGGTGCCCTATACTTTCGGTCTTGTGACATATCTGAGCTACACTTGGAAAATCACTATAAAGGTAGAGGATAGCATGAGGAGTCAGGTACTTACTAGAGTGGTATAGAGTGCCGATCACTCTCTATTTATATTATTAGTGTATTATTCATATTGTAATGTTTATCTGCTCATTCTTCTGATCATACCAGGCTATTTATCTACTCAGTTTACCAGTTATATCAGTCTATTTATTTACTCACTCAACCATTCATATTGAGTAGTTCATCTCCTCAGTCTATAATTCATATCAAGTTATTTATGTATGTAATTTACCAATCTGTTATATTCCATGCTAATAGGAATATATACTTGAAAAACATGGTGGATAAAAAAAGTAAAGGTTTATTGTAAAAAAACAGTACAATAAGAATAAAGGTAGCAGTTATGCACAAGGTCGTCACAAGTCAATCCAGTAGTGAATGCTACAACTGGAAGGTCAGTAGTTCTTGCGTAAGTCTGAGTCGTACTCAACAGATCCCAGGTAGTATATTTAGCTACTCCCCCCCCCAACGAGGGTTGCATGTGGCACAAGGCCGGATTAATGTGGGTTGTCTGAGCCCATAGGCTCAGCCCAAAATATTCCCTTTTGGACCTGTATAAACGGGTTCAGGGGCAGTCTACCTCCCCGTACAAGTCTCTGCCCTTTGGCGGAGCCTCATCCAGGTTCCTCTTTACCTGAAGGCAGAGAGTTTGACTGTTTAGCTGGAACAGATCCCAGCTAGTCTCTATAGTCCATTGACTTACAGCTACTTATAGTGATTTTCTAAGCCCAGCTTAGATGTGGCACAAGGCGGAAAGTATAGGGCACCCAGTGAGGATCGAACTCACTACTCAGTTGTAATTGATCTAGCAAGACAAGCTTTCTAACCATTACACTACATCGAGGTACCCCTTACAGCTACTTATAGGTTACTACCTATAGAGTAGTCACTCATGGGGATGACAGGTTATTCCATTACATCACAATCACTCTGAACTATGTATTTGTTCAGTCTACCAAACATATCAAGGTATTTATCTACTGAGTTTACTCATCATTTTCAGTTATTTTAATTATTCCATCTGCTGGTCATATTGAGCTACTTAGTACTATCTACTTAGTATGCCAATCATAACAAGGGATTTATTTACTCAATTTATTAGTTATAACAAGTGATTTATCTACTAGTCATAACAAGCGATTTAACTATTCAATCTGCTAATCATATCAAGCTATTTATTTTTTCAGTCTTCTCATATCTATCTATCCCCACCTCCTTATATCTACTTTTTTTCTCTCCATTTTTTTCAAAAATGTAAAAAAAAGTGATGTTTCATAAGTTGTATTTTAAATAAAATCGTTTATTACCACCATCGTTAACCACCTGATGAGGTGCCTAAATTAGACATCGAAACAAATATATATTTATTTTGTGTAACTTATGCCATCTAAACTAGGTACCATCTAAGATTAGACATCTAAGACTAGCCATCTAACATATGCCATGTAAGACTAGTTGCTATCTAATACTATCTGTAGATTTCTATTTCTGCATAAATATAGATGGCAAAAAGCCTATATGAGAGGGATTAAGACAGTTTCACTGTGTCATTCTTCTTTGCTTGCCTTAATTAAAAAAAAAATCATTTGAAAATTCAGATTTTTTTTTTTTTTTACCAGAGCTTGAACACTGACCATAATTACTAGTGAGCAATATTCCTAGTTATACATATATACTTTCACATACTCTCCAATACAAATACATGTAATTCTATATAGAATTATAAGCACAGATTTACATTCAACTTTACTGTTTATTGATTCATATATGGCATCAGTATAACAATACATTTTGATCAGGTATTACTTACACTGTGGAGTAATTGGCTGTGATTAAGTGTAATCAGTAAAATGCTCAATAAACGGAACTGACAAAGTTCTCAATAAACAATAAGAAAAGGAAGAAAAAGAACAAGGCAAAATAATACTAAGCAAACAAAATATATATATATATATATATATATATAAAACAAAAGTAGGCAAAGCAACTGTAATAAGGCAATAAGTTCACACGCAAAAGTGATTGAAGCGTTCTGACTTCAAGACAAAGAAGAATAAAAATACGGTGGATGAGACCAAGAAGTGGTCCATTTCATTGGTTAGGAAGAAATCCCATCTGTAGGATTTGTTTATAAATTTTTAGAGGGGATATTTTTAGTGATCATTCCAAGCAGATTGGAACCAGCATGCACACTGGAATATATATTAATGTATTAAGTGTTGATCTTAAGAAAAACAGCTGTGTGCACTTATGCACCTCATCACTATAAGATTTATTATGTACAAAAAATGAAATTAATTTGCATACATACTTACCCATAATTCCTCTTGTACATAAAAATACAGAAAATGAGAACTCCATATGTCCTGGTATCTAGTGGCAGTATACAATATTTGGAAGGCATAGATGTGTGTGTCTCTCATAAATATGTCTGCCATATTTCTTCATGATAAATGCAATCATGGCTTTCCACAGCTTCTTTTCCTTTCATATCTATTCATTACGAATTCCTGTGACAGGTAATAAAGTGGTTTCATATTCCTTTCTCTATCGTAGTGAATTCAAAGTTGACCTCTTAGACTTCTTACTCAATTTCTGTATACCAAATACAAGTGCAGGCACGATTATATTATATTCTTCAAATGTTTTCCTCCAGTTCAGTAGAGCTGGTTGTTTTTTTTTTTTTTTAGAAAATCAACATTGCACTCTGGGTTAAAGCTGGGGTTTTATATACTAATTACTACTACCAAAAATTAGATTCATAGCTTTTACTAATTTTTTATCTTTGTTTTAAAGATTGTCTGAAAAAATGTACAGAAATATGTAATTTCTACAGGTTTTTGCTTACAAAATGACTTCAAAATGTTACTATTTCAAAAATAATTCCACTGTTGATATCTTTTATATTAGATACATTGAATGAAAAACATATTTAAACCAGAATTCTAATTAGGAATTAGCACAAGCAAAATATGTTATGTTTTTACTGCATTCAATAAGTATAAACTGTATTAAAAAAAATTGTAAAAGATTACAAAAAAGGCTACTCAGTGAATAAGATTTATTAGATTATAATTGATAAAGACAAAAATAGATAAAAGTGTATATAACACCATAATACTGCTGATTACATATTATAAGGCAAAAAAATTGTGTTGTTTATTGAAAAACACACTAAAACTACAGCACATCATAATATAATTAATTTGTTTGGTATCATTTCCCATTGAAGTAAATATTATTTATACTTATACTTATTTGGTGGCACAATGATTTAATAATTCTATGCTTTTGCCATGCATCTTGTCCATATAAAATTTGTAAAGCTTTGTAAAATTATAAATTTTATAACACTGTGCTAGAAGGCTTTTACTGATCACCAGAATGAAATTACAACACAATTTTGAATCTAAACTTTATCTTCAAACTCATTTTCTCAAAAAACACTAATGATTTGGAAAAAAATATTTTTATATCATTATTTTTCTTGTAAAACCCAACTTTCAAATTTAGTGCAATACCAGTGTTCCAAAACTGACCTGCCCCTACTTGTTCAGTGCTTACTTGTTTTTCAAATATTTTTCTCTGTGACATGATGATTTTATTTTACATTTAATAAACTTATATAAAAATTCCTTGCAAAACATTATTTTATTATAGAAATGAACCATAAATACTAAATTGTAATGATTGTCAGTGTTTATAGAGTAGAAAATAATTAATCCCCTACAAGCAGGTGTAGGTGCTTTTGAAATCTATCAAGGTTGCAAAGTAAAGAGACTGGGCAGCCAGATCAACAATATTTAAGCTTAGATGTGCAGATGTTGCAGTGGATAACAACTCAGAATTAGAGATTGGGAAGCAGAGCTCTAATTCCAATTGGATTCATTATATTCACTTATGTAGAAAAATATGACAAACTGGAATTTAAAAATATGACAAACTAAGACTAACGGATGAAACTCGTCACAAAAAACCTTTCCAGTTTGTCATATTTTTGTAAATACTGTTGATATATAAAATTATATATCATTATATCATTCTCTTAGGTGCAAATACCTTTGGGAAAAGTATAAATACACCTCTTTTGTCAGTAAATTTTTATTATCTTCAAAAACAAATTCTTACAATCTTAAAATATTTTGTGGCTTTAAATAAACTGCAAAAGGTTGATAACACATAAAACACAAATCAATCGGTCAAACAATCATGGGTAGCATTTTTGGTCTGATTTGACTCTTGTAAATGTGGAGCATAGCAGGTGGAATTGGTTACATTCTGGAGAGGTACAAGGAACCAACCATTTTTACAGCCTCTTTACCGATGGATCATATATATGAGTTCTACTTGGTAACAAGTGAGAATTCAAAACTGCAGAAGACAATGGCAAACAACTGCGCGATCTTTACCAAGAATAGTTACAGCAAGTTATAGATATTAAGGTATAGAAAGTTGTAAAGAGCCACATTTACACTCAAAATCAGGAAAGGGCAGCTGAAATCTCTTGGACACATGGAAGGAGGGCAAGAGAGATAGGGGATCCACTTACTCAACGAGCTTGTGTGAATGGATGGTGGAACAGGTTGCAAGAGCCATAGCAAAGTGAGAAAAAGTGCTAAGAACCACACAAGATAGAAAGCTGTGAAAAGCCATGATTGCCTATGTCCTGAAGGGATGCAGCTCATAGAAGAAAGAACCACAATCATCTATATAGTAAAGGGACATAGCTCTTAAAGTAAGAGATGTTTTTCAGAATTACTTTCATCCATATTGCTCTAAGGATAAAGTTAATAAGTCTCTGTCAAGTTATAATAAATGACATAAAGAAAAATATACAAATGGTATTGGTAATATTAGCCATTTCCTTATAAGGAAACATTCATCATTCATTCATTGAGCATCCAGTACTACTTTCAGTTGAAATTCAGAAAATCTTTCTCTTAAAGCAGTTTATCAAGAAAATAGGTTTCTCAAGTCCAATAACTTTTATTGCTCTTTCCAGTATTGATGAGGATTTCCTTTCTGACCTTCTATTCAAAGTAGTATGAAAGATCATCATCTTGATTGTTTTATTATTTTCTTTTGAAGTTGCATCTGCTTTCCAAGTGAGGTGGTTTTTGCTATTTGGTACAGTTCTTTGTGATTCTGTAGCAACTGTCCATGAGGTTCAAAGAAGGATGATCTTCCCTAAGATCTTTGGGGGTCAATTTGTCAAAGTCATTTTAACCATTGATTTGAGAAAGTAGTTGTATACAGCTGATAGTTTAGATATTTTTAACAAGTTTGATGCCATGCATGACATCCATATGAAAATCTCAATCTGATTATTTAAGAACATTTCTCAAATTCTTAGGTTAATGTTTTGGTTTTGTGGCATCTTGCAGTGTTGGGTGAAACTATCTTTAGCAGAGCCTTTTGTGTTCAATTTCCCTATCTCCTATACTAAATTTGTAAAACTTGGGCTTTATATATTAGATGAAATAAGAGTAAATCAGAATTTGAAAAATATTTTTTTTTGCTTTTTGAAACACTTGTCACTATAATACATTTCTTTTAAATCCAATCGGATTAACAATGTTATTGAAATGGATTAGAAACTTAGCTTGTTCTTTCCTCAAACTAATATGTTCCTTCATTTTTTTGTTCCAGGTTGACATGTCACCTATTGTCTTTGAAAGTTTTAATTTATTTATTTTATTTTATTTATTTATTTTTTTGCTTAGTTTTGTGAATATCAGGGAGGAGAGAGAGGGTAGGGAATCATCATAGGAAGTGAATGACAACAATTTTGAGAAAAAAAAACTCCAAGATGTCAATTTATCTGGAAGTCTTCAACTTGGTTCCAGTCTATTTTCTTTTTGGTTACATTTGTGAATCATACCTGCTGCATTCTCTCTTACTTTTTTGCCTTTTCTCTCACATACATTTTTCTCTTTCACACCTTCACTCTCACTCCTTTTTCTATTAATCTCTTTCAATTCTTCTCTCTTTAACTTCCATTCTCTTTCTCTCCTTCTCTTTCACTTTCCCACTGATTTTTCTGTCTGTAAATCTGGCACTTTTTACACATTCTCTTTCGTTTACTCTTTTCACACTATGGGTACCTCGAGGTGGTGTAATGGTTAGCAAGCTTGTCTCACTAGAACTATTACAACTGAGTAGTGAGTTCGATTCTCACTGGGTACCCCATACTTTCGGCCTTGTGCCACATCTGAGCTACACTTGGAAAATCACTACTTTTTTCACACTATCCTTTTTTCTTTCCCATTCTCCTTCTTTTTCACACACTCTTTCTTCTTTACTTATTTACAATCCCTTTTTACTCTTTCACATACTCATTCTTCTTTTACACATGCTCCTTTTTTCTCTTTCACATTCTTTCTTCTTCTTTTCTTTTTCACACTCATTCTTCTTTTCTCTTTCACATACTCACTCTTCTTTTTTCTCTTTCATGTACTTCCTCTTCTTTTCTATCCCATATTAGTAATAAGGTCTCTATACAACAGTTGCAGAGGAAGAAAAAACTGAATAGTTTAATGATCTTTGCTTCTAAGTGCCAGAACGGTTTTGCTTGTTGCCTCAAAACATATGTAAGAGAAAGAAAAATCTCTTCTATAATAATGAGGGGAGTTCTTTTTTCTTACATGATTAGGTACTCCCTTGCCTACTATAGATATTTTCTCATTTCAGATCTACATTCAACTTCCCTTTTTTCTCACTGAGACTGCTATTCCTTTTTCATATTTCTTTATATTTTCTTCTCTTCTTCCTCTTATATTTTTTCAACACTTGTTCCCTTTTTTCTGCTTTAATTGTTTATCCTTCATTCTCTTTATTCTAATTACTTTCTTTAACCTGCTTCTATGTACTATTATCATCTTTGTCTTTTTCTCTCACCAACCCCTCTCTCTTCTTTTAAAATGTTCTCTCTTTCTCTTCCCCACCTTTCTCTGACTATTTCCTCTTGCTTATCTTATTGTTTCTTTTTAACTTTATCTCTTTGTGCCACTTTCTTTTTCTCTCTTCTTTGTCTTTTTTTGTCTTTCATTCTCTTGAAATCTCTTTCTCTATTTCTTCTTCTCTAATTATCTGTCTGCTTTTCTCAATCCATTATTCTTTTTCCTTTACTTTTCCCCATTTTTTTGTTTTGTTTTTGCAATTACCTTTTCCCTCCTGTCATGTTTTCATATGAACACACTCAATCTTCATGGCAATTATTTTCTCTCTCTCTCCCCAATTCTTCTTATTCTCTATACTTTCTTTCTCTTACCTTCTCTCTTACGTCTCTTACCTTCTCTCTTACCTCTCACTTTCTCCCTTCCTCTCACTTTTAAATCTTTTTTTCTGTTTCTTTCACTTTTATCTTTTTTTCTCACACTTTCTTTCTTTTTCTCCCTTTCTCTGACTCTTGTCTCTTTCACTCACACTTCTCTCTTTCTCTCTCTCTCACTCATGCTTTCTCTCTTTTCTCTTCAAGATTTCTATTTACTATCCTTCTCTCACACATCCACTCTCTCAGACCAACATATCTTCACCTTTTATTTTCAATCTTTGAAACTCTTTTGATGACTCATCTCCATAAATCAAAGTTATCTTTTCCTGAGCCCTTATACTCTTTAGGGAACAACTGTTTGCTGACCACTCCACCACAAGACAGATCAAACAACCCACCCATCCATTCACAAAGTTAGGGTTTGGAAAGGAATTATCCCTGTGATTACTCCTGCTTTCAGAGTCACACTCCACATCTCTCAGGGACTTGCTGACAGTCTGCAAATATTCTTTTCTTGCTTCATTCACTAACCTTCACATTCCCAATACTTATTTCTCAAATATTTCTCTCTTGTGAATAATCAACAATATAAATGTTATCTGTTCCCAACCTATAATTGAGAACAAATAAGTGTGGAGGTTTTTTTAATCATTTCCCCCAAGCAAGGCAATAAAGCCACTAAGATACAAGGAATTACTGGGCATTAAAGAATATGAGAAAAAAAACACTATTAAAGAGAGAGAACAATAAAAGAACATGAATCAAGGAAAGAGAAGACAATGATTCACACTGCATTTAAATTTTTGATGATCAAAGTTGACTGGGAGCCAAGAAGCCAGAAGAGAGTTCCATAAGAACATATGGCTATATCTAGCAATTTCAACTGCAAAATGATGATATCTTGCCATCAATTTAGTAATGCACTTAAATTCATCAAGTCTAGGTACTGTACAGGAAAGTTCATCAGAACAATTACCATGAAAGTATAAGTATTTATAAAAACAGCACAAAGAAGCTATATTATGGTGGTGGGAAAGTGACTGAAGCCAAGATACCAGGTCAGGACCAATAACATTGAATATTCTTCTTTGGATTTTATCAAGAATATAAAAATATATTGCAGAAGCACCAGGCCAGATGTAACAGCAAGAAAACATTATTAAAGAGCAAAAACAATAAAATACAAATTAAGAAGACAGAAGATGGCATTTAAATTTTTGAAGATCAAACTTGACTGGAAGGCAAGAAACTGGAAGAGATTTCCACAAGTGAGATGTGCAGGAAAAGAAGCTATTATGATAGAACTTATGGCTACATCTAGCCATTTCAACAGTAAAATGAGACCTTGCCATCATTATTCAAAGCAAAGACAAGAAAACATTAATAAGGATCAAGAATAATAAAAGAACAGAAATTAAGAAGACAGAAGATAGCAATTGACATTGCATTTAAATTTTTGAAGATCAAAATTGGTCATAAAGCAAGAAGTCTGAGACATACTTCCAAAAGTGAGGAAAAAAACTGTTAGCATAGAACTAACAGTTACATCTAGCCAGTTAAAAAAAAACACTAGTTTATATAAGAGAATTCTAATCGGTAGGAAAAGTTTTTTTAGTATTTTAGTAACTTGTTGAATGACAACTTTTCTCTTGTCATGCTCAGTGATACAGAAATGTTCGATTAGTTTCGTTCACTTGTCTTACTAAACATCATGTTTCTCTTTTGGCAAGTCAATCTTAGGTTTTTTTTTCTTTTTTTGCCTGGCACAGATAAAAATATCCAAATCCAAGTAGTGATGTTTTTTTACTGCATGTAAATCTCTGTAAATAGTAAAGATGTGTTTTGTAGCAAAATACACCACCATCAACCAAAAAAGTAAAGTCAATGTAGACATGTTTGCTTGCTTTATGGCACTTACATTGAAACATTGATTCTTAAACATATATTTTGCATATATAATAATATAAGGGTTATAAAAGTATGTACACATTAAACACACAGACATATATGAGTGGGTGCTGAAAAGTTCCCAGCTCAAACCACTTAAATTCTGATCAAATGACCGGACATCAGATTTTCTGATTTTATATATATATATATATATATATATATATATATATATAGACAGAAATACCTGCCACATATAGTTCCCAAAAATACCCTGCACATAATGATAAGATGTTTCAATAGTGTTGTCATCTAGCTAATGTCATAGCATTATGTAGGAGCTATTTCTGTTGCACCCTGTATGTTTTTTATATATATATATATATATATAGTGTATATTGAAGTGTGTTTAATATAAAAACATCATATCTTTCACACAAAAGTTCCAGTTTGATCATATGTATATATAAGTAGTAAAGGTAATAAATGCATTGGTATATTATCCAAGTGGATCCTAGTAATATAAAATATTAAAACTGATCCACAAAAAGAGCTCAATGTATTTATTATTACAGAGCAAAAATTAATCTACCATAAATTCAAAAATCACTTCATAAGGGGAATAAGCTTATTTCGACCAACAAAAATATAATTTGTCAGTCTTCTTAACCCCAGTATACCCATTCATATATTTGCATGTGTTTTATATGTACATAATTATGTAACTTTTATATTACTATTATATATACTAAATACAGCCTATGTGGATTGGATTGTAGCTGGACTATTTATATATGATTATCATTTGGGCATGATGGGTAGAAATGGCAGTCATGTCCAGTTTATTGTGTTATTCTTCTACCAGTTATATGTGGGAATGGTTATTTTAAATTAATTTAAAATAACTGTTTTTGCCTATTTTCATCTAGTTCTTACTGAAAAGTTATTGCTTTTCCTGTTTCCACTAAGTTTAAGTAAGCACTGGGATTGAATTCACAATTACTATGGCACCAAATTCATGAAACAATGTATTAATCCATGAGACTTTTATTCCTTGGGACAATCCTGAGTGTAGAATTTTGGAGCTTTAACCTTTAACTGCTTTCTGATGAAACTGTTGCTGCATACTTTTAGTTTACAAAATATATTTGTTTAGTTTATTTTAGTATTAGTTTGCCATCACCTTGAAAAAACTGTTATTGTTGCAATGTTTTTATTAACATTCTTATGATGAAAATATGAGATGAGATAAATAATGTTTTTGTTCCTTCCCATCTCTATTACACCTTGATAAGCAACTCTCCACCCCCACTTTTTTGTACTCATTGAATGCTTTAAATTTTTAACACTGAGTCCCCTGCATGTTTGTTTTATTATTTTTTTCTTTTTTCTTGCCTGACCATTCCTGATGTGGTATGCAGGCTCGACTGGCTTTCCAATTATGACAGCTGGCTGCTGGATGCTGCCTCATTACACATTTGAGAGTGGCCATCCATCAGGATGTGGTCAGGTTCCCAACTACACATTTTTTTTTGTTTTTTTCTCTCTCTCTCTTTCATTCTTACTTTATTCCCTGTTGCAATAGCATGGCCAACAAAAAGGCTGCTTTTCTACTGCCATATCATCTCCCTGTCAGCCCAGCTGTTCATAACCAAATTGAAAACTGAGAGTCACTGGGTTTTTTTATCCTGTTTTATTTTATACCCACTTTTTTTCTATCAGTTATAATTTTCCTAATGTTAGTCTTTTAAGTGGAACAAGGAACAAAAATGGATGTCAAGGATATATGTCTCTTTTGCTGTTGTTTTTTTAGAAGTTATAAAATCCAAGATAGATATTTCCAATGCTCTGAGCAATTTCCAGAAGTCATTGAAATATCATGCAACAAGGGAAATTACATTCTGGCAAAACTTCATTTCTTCTTTTATATATCATGTCTATTCCGGATGTCGGTGATTATGACTATCCACAACTTCTCATCCTTTATAGTTCTTGGTAGTGTGATCCCCAAGTGGTTCCTTAAATCTGAGATTCCTTAAATTGAGGGACGTTAAATAGGTAGACATCTTTATAATTTTATACATTTTTATGTTGATATTGTTTACATGTTTCTTATCCTTTAAGCTCTTACTATCCTTTTGCTCCTTGCTCTGCCATCCATTTACCCAAGCTTGTTTGGTAGATTACTCACTTCTTTCCTCTTGCCTTCAATATGTGCTGTGAGAGTCAAATTCTCCAAGCCTTCTTTCCTTATTATGTGTAAGTTATAAATGTCAAATTGGTTTTCATTTTACTTAAAACTTCTTCATTGCTGACATGCTTTAGGTAATAATAAATAATTTTATTTTTGTTTTAGTTAGGTGTGTTTTTAGTAAATTTAGATATTTATTTACAGGAACATTTGTGTACAAAGATTGTTTAAACTATTTACATTATTCGGACCATTGTCTTCATCTTTGTTGACATATTTATTACAACGTTTCAGCCATTGTATGCTCTGGCCTTCTTCAGATGGTTGGAATGTCAGTTTGTAATAAATATAGCGACAAAGATGAGGACAATAGTCCGAATAATGTAAATAGTGTTCATAATACCTCATCTCGGAAATATTGAAAGATTATTTATATCTAAACTAGTTCATTTCTTGGTATAATTAGCTCCTCGCATATTAAAAAAAAAAAGAAAGAACAAACATTGAAGATCTTTTAAATAAATTAATAAAAAGCATAAACATCAAAAATAAATATGACTAGTAAACTGAACTAAACCAGATTAAAATAAAATTACCTATTCCCATACATAAAGTCATAAAAATGTGCCATTTAATCACTAATCAATGTTTTTTCGTCTTTGATAACAATTTTTATAGACAAAAATTGGGTTTACCAATGGGGTCTCCTCTTAGTGGAATTTTGGCTTGTCTGTTTTTTTTAATGTCTGGAAAGTGTTCATTCCAAAAATATTTTACCACAAAATACTTATTTCAGATACATAGATGATTTTCTATTAATATATCCACAAATATATATAAATATATCAGCAAGACCTATAAATGACACTAAGATTTAAATAAAAATTACACTGTATTTTACTAAGATTTCTCATTTACTAAAGATGCATTTACTACCAAAATTACTATAAAAATGCAAAAAGAAAAAGACATCACTGGCCAAAAACTTTAAACAATTTAAAAATTATGCAAATTAAACCTCAATTTAAAGAACTAATTAAAGAGACAGTGTATTTCTTAAATCTGATAGCTCATGAAATTTAATAAATCCTTCATTTTTTAAAGAAAATACTACTTCTGTAGATGGCTGCATTTAATAAATATTGTTTTGTTAAATCCATTTCAGTCAGCACGTAAATGACCAATGTTAGATGAAACTGTATAAAATATCAAATAAAACAATTGTCTTTCCTTTCTCATTTTGTGAGGATTTGGGGAATAGTTGCTGTCAATGTAATCTACCCTATAATTTACTTTGTACTCATAACCAAGGCTTAGAAAATTTCCAAAGCTTCATATGTAATTAATCCTATCAGATAGGTTTGAACAGGGTTTTCAGCACTAGCTTTTAAAACCCAGTCGAGGATTTCAATATCTGTCTAGTTTACTGTTTTTACTTTATTTAATTTTTTTACTAACAAAATTTAATTAAATCTAGGTTATCCAATGTATTTTACAGTTTTCTCAATTTTTAATTTCTTAAGTCTGTAGAGTAGCTATCAGGAATGAAACTTAAAAATAACTGAAATCAACAACATTTTTCATTTCCTATTAACTTTATAGCTAACATGGTTGACATGTACCTAGTAAGTTAACAAGGACTCTATGAATTATTTTTTTTTGCATTTATCTAACATCATTCAGTAAACATAAAATGTCAATTCATTATGGCCCATGGGATCTGGAAGTGCTTCCTTAAATTCTATATTCCTTAAATTGAGGGACTTTAAATCAAAATTTTACTGTGTAACAATTCTTATGGGACAGAGGTAGACATTTTTATAATTTTATAGGTTAATATTTTTATACTGATATTGCTTCTATCATGCGACTAATACTGAAGGAAAGTGTAGTTGTGCTTTGCGATGATTAGAAATACAGTAAAATAATAACAGGCTCTTGTGGAATAAATAGTTTGTGAAGGAAAGAAAATAGTAGTTTCAAATGTTCTACTTTTTGTAATCATCCCCCATCTTTTGCTTCAGCTATGAGCATGACTCTATCTTATATACACAAAAAATAAAACTAAGCATTTCTTTTGAGTTAAGAAAGTAAAAATAAGAAAAAATAATTCCCCAAATACATAATTTCGTATTCAACCGTACATAAAATGTAGCGATAAGCTGTTCTTAGGCTGATTTCAAAAAAGGTAGAACTTCAAAGAGATTTTTCCAAAAAATGAATTATAAATCAACAAATATTAAGAGATAAAAAAATAAGTATAGATTATTAGATCTATTTTAAGAAATAAAAATTCTCATTTACTTCACTAACTTGATGTACCTTCAAAAGTTTTTTCAGAATTTCATTGAGGAAAGTCGGAATGGATGTGATGATTATTAGTATGATAAAATTTTCTAGAAACCTCCTAGTAACTCCACTTGGTTCAATTCTCTACTAGTTTGGATTTATTACTGACTGTTATTACTTCAGACATTATTTTTAGTGGATACCCATGTTTGAAATAGACACATCATTTTGTTTTTCTTTCTAAACAGCATGTATTACTATCTATTGGCCTACTCAAAAAACAATGAATACAGAGTGCATGCTCTCTGGCAGGGTTCAAACCTGTTTTCTAGAATCTGCAGGTTGATAGACTTAATACATAATTTTAAACAAAAAAATGTGGCATCTACTTCAAGCCACTAAAAGTAATGTTTGAAGTAATAAAAATGTCGGATTAAAAATAAATCTGTTTATCTCTTTAGAAATTGCTTTGTTTACATTTTGGATATGAAGCAGGACAAGTTTAGGCTCTCAATAACATCTGAACAATGAGGGAATTCTTTAAAAGAGTAAATTCAGCCTTGCTCTGTTGTGATGCTCTTTGTAACTCTCTGGAAATAAAAGCAAAGGAAAAGTTTTTAGAGGGAACCAGAAACCTAATCCTAAACAGGAAACAAGGAATAACCCTCTACTTCTGTTCAAGAGATTGGGTAACAGGATGAACTAAACAATAAGCAAACCTATCTACTCCTATTGAGAAAAAAAATGTAAATAAATAGTAAATAAAAGTTCAGAGTTTTAAGCAGAACCATTAAAAGTATAGAGTTGAAGTCAACTTTAGAAAGAACTGGAAGCCTAATCCTAAACAGGAAACAAGAGATAAACCTCTACTACTGTTCAAAAGACTGAGGAGGAGTTCGAACTGGACATTAGGCAAACCTATCAACTTCTATTGTCTGCTATGAAAACAGCAGCAATGGTGAAGCTGAGACTCATTATGATTGATATATTTTTATGGCTTATCAAATTTTGCAGATTATTTAAAGCCATTTATATTTTTAGACTGTAAGAATTTTTTCAGATATAATAATGGTTTTACTGATACAAGTTTTACTTGCGGATTCATAACTTTCCTAATGGTATTTGCACATAGGTGAATATAACAAACCTAACCAGAATTGGAACTCAGCTCTCTGATTTCCTATTCTTAGCAATTATCCATTACACCACCATTACATCCAAGCTTACAACACCTGGTATTTCCAAGTGGTCACCCATCAAGTTACTGACCAGGCTCAATTTTGCTTAACTTTGCTGATCATATCAGAACTGATGTTTCAATGTGATATGGCCATAAACTCTGAGGCCCTATACTCCAATTGAAAAGACAATATGCATATAAATAAAGGGTGTTTCATTAAGATGGATTATATATATGGGTGTTTCAATATGACAGATCAAAGTCAGCAGTAAATAAATCAGTGTTATTGGTGAAAATTTATTTATTTCCTTATTGGATCATTTTATTTAAGTCATGGTAATTATGTGCGAAAAATAATATTGCCCAAATGTCTGCCAAATCTGAAAGAAAAAGAAAAAAATCATTAAACACTTAAACTTAATTCACATTTAAAATCAGTCCAAGTTATTGGAATACCCTTTATAATAAAGTTTAATTCATAAATTAGGCACAAGAAAAGATTAAAAACAATAACTAATAATAAAATAGAACAATTATAACAATAGACTGTAATAAAAGTTATGTGACGGATAAAAGATTCGTTCTTACCGTAGATCTTATTAGGCACAATAAGAGATTAACAACAATGACTAATAATAAAATAGAACAATTATAACAATATAGACTGTAATAAAAGTTTTGCGACAGAAGATTTGTTCTTATGAAAAATCTTAACAACTTCAGTGTACACTTTTTTTTTCTTCATTCAGAACAGTCACCTTTTCACTTAAAAAATGTTTAATGACTTCTCTTTGATATATTCAAATTGTCAGCATTGTTACTTTTGTGATTTGGAATCATTAATAAATAAAATGTATGAATTGTTTATTTCTGGAGTTGAATGGGGATAATTAAGATGGTGGAAAGCAAAACCACAAATAGATGTAGGAAAACTGTAATTCATCAGACTCTGATAGCTTATCTCTGAGGTTGAGATATTTAACAGCTTCTTTCAACAATTTAACTTCTGGGGTTGGCTACAAATAAATAAATGACAGTTCAGAAAGCAAAATCATACTTATTATAAAACCTAGGTTGTGTGTATGTGTGTGCGTGTGTGTCTGTACATTTATATATTGGATCGGATTTCCTACATTTTTCAACCGATTTCAACAAAACTTCACAGGACTACGTAAAATTACCGTGCAGTAGTTCTGACAGTGCCAAAAATTGGAAAAAACACAATTGTTTTTGCATGAAATCAATTTGAAAACACAATTAAGAGGTATCGCGAGAATGAAAGGGGGACAACTCATATCGAGTTATACTTATTATAAAATCCAGGTTGTGTGTGTGTGTTCATTTATATATGGGCTCGGATTTCCTACATTTTCCAAATGAAATTTCAAATAAAACTTCACTTTTTTTTGGCAGGTAATGTTTCTTATAGTCTTGCACACTTTTTCTTTTTATTTTTACATTCAGAATGCTTTAAAAATTCCATTTACAAGACAATTGTTTATAATAAAATTCTATTCAATCGGTGACTATATAATGATTGAAAACAATGTTTTTGTTTGAGTTTGGGTTTGACCAATTCGTAAAAAAAAAAAAGCTAATTAAGACATGCGTGTCCATCAAGCTTAAACAATAATCTTTGTCAATTTTATTTTTCAGTCTTTATGATGGTAGATACTTGATCTATCACTTACTGTTACATCCCTGGGCAACGCCGGGCTCTACTGCTAGTCACTGATAAAATGGAGTGGGGCCATTGTAAAACAATCAGTTTCTGCATTGATACCCGTTTCAACTTTTATGAGATTTCTTCTGGATTAGAGATTTTCTTTTTCTTTTAATCATTTCACCCTTTCTTTCTTTTTATGTGCCGTGTTCTTTCAGAACATAGACGATCATGGCTCTCCACTTCTCCGTTTTCCTTGTAGCTCTCAATAAGTTTCTTGTTTCTGCCAACTCCTCCAGACCACATTCTGCCATCCACATGCTTAAGCCCACCAGATATGTCATGCATTGCTTTCCCTTGTCTCTTTCTCCCTCTATTCAACCTGTGAGCACCAGATTCTCCGGGCCCTTCTTTCTCATTACATGTCCCAGAAATTTCATCTTCCTCTTCCTTATGTTAAGTATAGCTTCCTCCTTGTTTGCATAATCACCAAGATCTCATCATTGTTCACGTGCTCACTCCATTTCACCCAAGCAAGTCAATAAAGTCACTAAGATGCAAGGGGTTAGAAAATATGAGACAAAAAACAGTTAAGGAAGGACAACAATTGAAAATCAGGAATCAAGGAGACAGAATATAACAACTGACAATGCATTTAAACTTTTGAAGATCAAAGTTGACTTGGAAGCAAGAAACCAGAAGAGAGTTCTACCAGCAAGAAAAGAAACTGTTAGCATAGAACTTACCGTTACATCTAGTTACCATTTCAACTATAATATGATGAGATCTTACCACCAATTTAGTACTAGGCTTAAATTCATGAAATTTCTCAAATCATCACATGGAGCCTCTTATTTACTCTATATATACTTAGACTATTGTCCTTGTCCTGTGGGACAATAGCCTAGTAGATTAAAGTATCAGTTTATAAATTTGTTGAGCTAGACATAAACTCCATGGAAACAGGATGAGTAAGTGGGAAATAACTGTGCTATCCCAAGACATAGACAGCTTAATAAGAACAATATACTAAATATTCTTATTTATCTCCCTTGGAAAGTGCTTTAAGAATAATAGGGCTTAAAATTATGATTCAACTTTTAATCCAAAATTTAAATAATGACAGAGTAAATCAAACAACATATTAAGCTAAATGTTTCCTATATATTTTGAATACATGATATGTAATATAGATGTGAATTTTTCTTTTTCTCCTCTGTGCTGTGTACATTACGGATGCTGGTGATCATGACTCTCCACAGTTTCCTGTCGTTTGTAGCTCTTAATAAATTTTGTCTTTTTATCTCTCATAAATCCTGTTCTGCCATTCATTTACTCAAGCTCGCTAGCTAGGATATATATTGTTTCCTGTCCCTTCTACTCTGAATCTGTCCTGTAAGTATCAAATTTTCCAAGTTTTCTTTTCTCATTAGGGAACATTCAATTATCTCTTCTTGATATTAAGTATAAGTTTCCTTTTCATTTCCAATTTCTCTAAAACATTGTTGTTGGTCACATGTCCGGTTCCTGGTATCTTCAGCATCCTTCTGTAGTAGAACCAATCTTCTGTTGCTTCAAGTATCTTCATCTGTGTAGAGAATGTTCAGGATTCACTTCCAATTTGGAGGACTGATATTATGTAACAGTTTTTCAAAAACCTTTGCAGATATATTTTGCTATTTGGTATGCTTATATCAATCAAGGTGCAAACTTTTGCTTAATAATAATAGCAGTAGCAGTAGTAATAGTAAAATCATTGTCTTTAGATGTAAATGTCTTTGGTGCACTGTAATATGTTATTATTTTTGTTGGTGTTGTAGTAGCAGTAATAATAAAAATAATCTTTTTTTTTAATGTGTACATGAAATTAGCTTTGGAGTAAATTTCTTTTGATATCTTCAATAATTAAACAGATAAAGGAGGACATCTATTTAGAGTTAATGTATTTACTCATAATAGATAATGAGATTATGATTTAAATGTTTTCTGCCATTTGAACAAAATATCTCCAAATAAAAGATTAAGGATCTGCTTTTATATCGGAACACATATATTGAAAAAATTATTTGAGGAATATTCAGAAATCCTTTTATATATACATCTAACTTTCAAAGAAACTGTTGTCAGAGGTAGAAAGATTTTTATTATGGCTGCAGATAAAATAAATTTAATGAAATAATTAATTTCTTTTCCAAAATGCAATTAATGAAATACTTATTTTTTTTTTCAAAATTATTTTAATGAAATATTTATTTTCTTTTTCAAAATATATTTAATAAAATAATTATTTTCTTTTTCAAAATATATTTAAAGAAATAATTTTTACAGAATATAATTAATGAAATAATTTAAGAATATAATTAATGAAATGTTTTTAAAATATATTTAATAAAATAATTAATTTCTTTTACGAAATATATTTAATGAAATCATTATTTACTTTTACAAAATATATTTGATTAAATGATTATTTTCTTTTACAAAATATATTTAATGAAATCAGTATTTGCTTTTACAAAATATATTTAATTAAATAATTATGTTTCGTTTTAAAATATATTTAATGAAATAATTATTTTCTTTTTCGAAATATATTTAATGAAATCATTATATTCTTTTTCAGCAAATGAAAAAGTGAAAGATATTAAGTTAAAACCAAAATCATCAGCACAAATGGTAAGTACTTAGAATTTTCCACTTTGTTCTTGTAATTATAATTCTTATTTAAATAAACATATTTTTCAACTGGTCACACTCACATACGCACTCTTAAAAGGCTAGTAAGTATACATGAGATTATATTCAAAACTTCCTGAACAAGCATAAAACAAAGTACATTATTAATATTTACACTATTTATGTTGTTCAGGCTGTTGTTCTCATCTTTATTGCCATATTTACAATGTTTCAACCCTTGTACGCTTTGGCTTTATCACCATTTGAAAGAATTTTGAAGTGAAACCTATATTTAGTCTACAAGGGTTGATTGTTCTTATTCCACATGTCATGACTTTAGATATCTCAATTTTAGTTAATTCCCCTTGATAACTCTACAATTTTTTTATTCTCTCTGCTGTGGTCAGGGACTGAACTCACAAGTGTTTGGGATAAGTCACTTTAGGATCAGTCAACCAATACTTTAATCTACTGGGCCATGTTTCCTTGAGATATTCAAAGGCGTGGCATGTGGAATTAGAATAATCTACCCCCATGGACTAAATAAAGCGTTTGGTTTGAAATTTCAACAAGTATCACCTGAAGAAGGCTGGAGTGTACAACAGCTGAAACATTGTGAATATGGTAATAAAATGACAACAACTGTCTAAACAATGTAGATAGTGCAAATTGTTGTTCATCTCAGAAATATAAACAGATAATCTAGTGAATAATATATTTTATATTTTTCAAATTTGCTCACTACCCGCTTCAAAATAGTTGCCTTGGAAATGGACAGTTATCCCAGCATCTGTTCCAAACTTCAAAAACAATTCTGAACTATTCTTGCTGAAGACTCTCCAGTACTGCTGATTCTTCCATTGTAGCAACAGCTATTTTGTCTCCAGATCATAGCCATAAATCCAATTTTCATTACGCATGATAATTCTAAGAAGGAAAGTTGGTTCATCATGAGCTGGGGAGGGGATAAACTTCACAGCAACAAAATGCATATTCAGGTTTCCTGAGAGGATCTCCTGGCAGATTCCATAATTTATTCCAGTCATGTAAAAAAATGATCGACTGTTCAGTGATTGTCCTCATGTATGAATTCACAAATGTTTTTTGTTTTTTTTACATTTTTTAGCATTTTTCTGATCTTTGGCCCCCTGAAAACACATCTTGATACAACAGTTGACCAATCTTGAAATGTGTGTGCCACTCAAAAAATTCTGTTTGACCTAAAGAAGGGGAATTATCTGATCCTTCTTTTTTCATACAGTTGAATGGTACAATCTGGGAGATAGATTGATTGTATTGAGGCTATCATTCAAAATATCTCAGAGTCAAGAACATTTAACATTATGACAAGACAGGCCTAAAATGACTGCCAGAAAGACAAGATAGTAATTTACAATTCACTTTTGCTGAAACAGGATTTCCATTTTGGTATGTCTTCATGTGTGCCTGTGAAAAAGAAAGAGTCAGAGTTCATATATTTCCTCAAGGTATTTAGTGCAAGCGACTTTCATCTAATGATTAGATTTTAAACTTAGTCCACAGATTCAACACTTACCTGTACATCAAAAATTACTTAAGACCAAGACAAATGCAAAAATAAAGACATCTTTATGTAGAATTCTAACCTCTTTTATTGTAGTTTTCTGGATGTTCTTAATATATCTTTTATAACATTTCTTTGTCAAGAGTTTCTGGAAAACTTCATAATCACTTCAAGACTTGCTACTTAGATATGTAATTCCTGTAAACCTGCATTTATTTGTTTTAGGCATCACAGAATCTCTTATTACCGCATTCAAATGCAGTCTCTAAGACTAAGAGCAATTTATACTAAGACTGGGCAGGTAGGAAGGCAAGGATAACAGCAGAAGATATTCAAACATTCATGATTTACTGAAGTGGCTTTTAGCATCGAAATAAATGTCTGCATGTATTTGGGTGCCTATAATATATATATATATATATATATATATATATATATGATAGCTGGCCACTCATATTCGAGGATACCTGTCTACTAGGGCGGCTAGCCAATCCCTATTGCAGGTTCTTGCTCAGGCATATTTTTGTTTTTTTCAACACCCACAGAGCCAACCTGTGGTTTATACTGCAACTATGCTGAGCAGACAATAGTTACAGTTTCTGGGAGAGAATGTGTTATCTAGCATGATCAACAATCTGAACAAGGCCAGCACACTCAAATCCTCGATCATGATGACTTGTGCTAGCACAGCTATCATTGGTCCCCACCAAGGGTTTCGTCTACCCAATTTTACTCATATGACTTGAGTCAACCCGTGATATGGTTTTCAGGCACTTTCCAAAGGTGCCACATGCAGGAATCACCCCTCCCCCTCCACACCAATAACATCTGGAAGTCTACTTCCTGACAAATCAACTGTGGTGAGATTCGAATACAGGTCACATGGTCAGAAAGCGAATGTTCTAACCATTCAGCTATGCCCCCATACATTATTTATATATATATATATATATATTAACCATTTCACCCCTCGTAGACAGGAGGTTACAGAGGGTGAAAGTGAGAAAAAAGAGTGAGTGTAGTGGGGATTAAGGAAAAGGAAAAAAAAGGACAGGGATCAAGGTACCAGAAGATGGCGATTGACATTGCATTCAATTTTTTGAAGATTGTAATTATCAGAGAACCAATGAGAGGAAGGGAGTTCCAATGTTGGGAACTATGCGGAAAGAAACTGTTGATATTTACATTTTTAACTATTTCAACAATAAAAGGGTGAGAACTAGTTGTCAATCTAGTAGCATGCTTAAATTCATCTAGTTAGGGCACCAGGGGACAAAAGCTTGTCAGAGCAGTAACCATGAAAAAATATTTGTAAAAAAGAAAGAGGGAAGCCACATCACATCTGTGAGAGAGTGTCTGAAGTTGAGAAGCCAATTCAGGGCATTACATTACAGATCCTTCTTTGTATTTTGTCAAGAATCTCGAGATATATATACATATATATATATATATAGGTGCATGGATGAATGATTAGGACATTCACTTTCTGACTATGAAACCTATGTTTGAATCTAATCTCACCATCATTGATTTGTCAGGATGGTAACTTCTACATGTTATTTGTCTTGGGAAGTGAACCCAGTGTACAGCACATTTGGAAAGTGCCTGAAAACCAAAGCAAAGGTTGATCGAAGCCTTGTAAGTGAAATTGGGTAGATGGAACCATATGGAAGCCATCAATGGTTGTGCTTGCATTAAGTCACAAGTCATCATGACTTTATAAAGAAAATGTGCCATCCGACATTCTCTTTAATAAATTTTCTCCAGTATACAGGCTGGTAAACAAAATAGATTTTGTCTAAAATAAAAGTAGCATCTACTCAAATACAGGTATTCACTAAGAATAACCTTTCAAGTAATAAGAAATATGTCAGATTAAAAAAATTAAATTCATTCATTCTTTAGAAATATATATATATATATATATATATATAGAGAGAGAGAGAGAGAGAGAGAGAGAGGTATGGTAGAGTAATGGATAATGGTTCAGATTGAGGAATTTGTGAGCCAAGTTCAAATTCCAGTCAAGTTTATTACATTCACTTACATACTAATATCCTTGAGAAAGGTATGAATCCATCTCTTCTTTCCCTCGCTATGAGTAAATAGCAGGACAGACTGAGTCCTATAGCGTTAGGTGACAACTGGCCTAGGAGAAGGACAACTCTGAATTCAAAACCTATTTGGTAACCTTGTGGCATACTGTACACCAGTTTTCTGTATTTGTCTCTTCCAAAAAATGTGGTTGACTCTGCACAAGCCTTCAGCACTATAATCTAATGATATATGCTGGTAGTCTGGCTGTTGGTTCTAAGAAGTGAGCTGCTTGACTCTCATATGTCAAAAGTGACAGGAGAGTACAGTATATATAGGCCTGACAATTGTGCCTAGCATGAAACAGAACTTTTCACATTTTTTTCACATATTTTTCAGTTGTATTATTATTATTATTATTATATAGAAATATATATATATATATATATATATATATATATATATATATATATATATTTTACAGTTTTATAGATAAGAGTGTGTACCTAAGGGCTACTGCAAAAAATTAATTGCCAAACCCATTTATCCCAAATCTAACCAGCTGAAAAAGGATAAAATTAATGAAGTTGAGGAGATGGGTCAAAAATTTTCCAGCACTATATATATATATATATATATATATATATATATATATATATTGATCCATTTGTGATGTAACTGTTCTTATTTCAATCAGTGACCAAGATCAGAGAATGAGTGTATGATAGAAAATAAATGTAATCATAATCAAAATCACTACCAAAATTTTATCTCTTTCTTCATGTAGATTATATTAACTAAACTGTAGATATCTTTTTGTTGTCCCCATAAGTCCACTTTCTGCTTAATTATTCAAATAAAATGCATGCAACAAGAAAGCATTGCATAAATTAATTTCCTGTACATTTTTCCAGAAGCAAGCAAGATATTTTTTATAATTTTTGATATTTTCTTCTGACATTCCATCAATTATTTCGGCAATTATATGTTTGTGCCAAAACGTGGCTTGCTTCCTTTATGATTTTGTTGTTTCAGGAAAAGTCTGATTACTTTTTTTTTTCTTTGGTTTAGATTCTAGAGAAATTTTTGTCTAAATTTTATTTTTCAGCTTTTAACACACACAAAGAAACTTGAAAATAGAAAAATGCCAAATTAGTTTTTGAATTCTCAATTTTTGTTCTTTTTCCTATTCAACTGCTTCCGCTATCACTAATTTCTATATAAATTCCAAACAAATACATCCACATCAATAATTTGATCACTCTATCTCTCTCTCTCTCTCTCTCTACATATATATATATATATATATATATATTCAGTTGTATTATCATTAATATTATTATATAGAAATATATATAAGCATTTACAGTTTTATAGCTAAGAGTGTGTACATAAAGGATATTGCAAAAATTAATTGCAAAACCCATTTATCCAAAATCTAACCAGCTGAAAAAGGATAAGATTAATGAAGCTGGGGAGATGGCCAAGAATTTTCCAGCACTATTTATATATATATATATATATATATATATATATATATATATATATATTGATCCATTTGTGATGATATATATACTGTCAATAATGTTTTACCATTATGTTGGAGGTATTTCTTGGAGGTATATATGGGAGCTATTACTGCTGCACACTATATATATATATAGAGAGAGAGAGATATATATAATCAGAAAATCTTATTTTGCTAATTTGATCAAAATTTAAGAAATAGTTTAGGCTGGAAAGTTTTAAGCACCCACCTGTGTATGAGCGTGTGTGTGTGTGTATGCGCACAAGTAATGTATACACACTTCTTTAACTTTTATATTACTATATACAAAATATATCTTTAAGAATCAATGTCTAAATGTAAGTGTCGTAAAGAAAGCAAACATGGCTATATTGAGTTTGCTTTTTTGGTTAATGGTGGTGTATTTTGTTACAAAACACATCTTCACTATTGATAGAAATTTACATGCAGTAAAACATCACTGCTTGGACTTGGATATTTTTATCTGTTCCG
The DNA here is from genome assembly GCA_903632075.3 of Acanthosepion pharaonis. Classification (NCBI taxonomy): domain Eukaryota; kingdom Metazoa; phylum Mollusca; class Cephalopoda; order Sepiida; family Sepiidae; genus Acanthosepion; species Acanthosepion pharaonis. The sequence continues at coordinate 3,917,444 of CAHIKZ030004489.1, read as the reverse complement.
GGCAAAAAAAAGAAAATCTAAAATTGAATTGTCAACAGAGAAACATGTTATGTAGCAAGAAAGTGTGAGGAAGGATTTTAAAAAGATTTATAACAAAATCAATGGAGAAATGATCAATGTAAAAGAAACACTATTTCTGTCTATTACTAAAAAGCAGTAATTCAGAACTTGTGAATCTACTTGGTGGTTAGAAACCTCAAAAAATATGAATTTTATGCTCTTATTTTCCTTACTAATGAGTCTTTATCTCTCTTGAGATTTATCTGTCTGTTGAGCAATATCAATCCCTATCTATCTATCTATCTCTCTCTCTCTCTCTATATATATATATATATATATATATATATATATAGAGAGAGAGAGAGAGAGGTATATATATATATATATATATATATATATATATATGATAAAATATCATTTTAATGTATGCAATATTTATGAGTTAATATATATATGATAAAATATAGTTTTCAGGTAGGCTATATTTATGGGTTAAAGTACTCATTTGTGGGTAGAGCATATGTAAATATAAAAGTGGACATTGAAGTCAACACCCAGCTGCAACAGTCTGTTTCCTGCTTATATATAATCATCTGGCCATCATCTGCATATAAGTATAAAACAAATTGTTGCCACTGTGTGTTGACATCAATGTCCACTTTTACACACACACACACACACACACACACATATATATATATATATATATATATATATATATATATATATATATATTTCAAATAGTGTACAGTGACTCGGAGGACTTTCTCAAGGCAAATATAAAGATTTATTTTCTTGTGCATGTTTATATACAAACCCAAACCATAACAATCTGATCACATTTTAAACAATATTCATTTATTATAAAAAATATATCTATATTTCTTGAATATTACTTGCTTACTTTTTGTCTTACCAGACTTTGCATTATGATACTTTGTGTCCTCCACATGTTTTGACTGACCTTTTAACCACCTGATGAATATTCAAGAACATTCTTAAATTCAAAAGCCTTGATAAGTCAATGACACCCTTGCTCTTGTATATAAACATGTGCAACAAAATAAATCCTACATTTGCCTTGATAAAGTACATCAGAATATCAAACACATTGGCTAAGAATAGTTTTCCTCTTGTCTTTTTATTCATTTTGTTCCTTTACAGATACACTCTGACAAAAAAAATTTACATATATATTCTGTGTATTTAGGCAGAAAATATTCTTTAAGGTAAATACTATTAAAAAAAAATTGTGTTGATTAATTATAGTGATTGACTTTTCCAAGTTATGAATAACTTAACAAAATCAAAAGCCTGCACTATATTTCCTGTATTTTCTTCAGAAATGAACTTTGAACAATTTCTAGTAGAATTTTCATCTTGTCTGAGAAGGATTATTTGTAACTTGATAAATAATAAGATATTTTTGGATCGCAGAATAATGCATAAAACCACTTATACTTCTGTGTGTGTGTGTGTGTGTGTGTGTGTGTGTGTGTGTGTGTGTGTGTGCACTTTAAATTTAATAAAAAATATAATGACAGATACAGCTTTATGAAAATATGCACCTGTAATATGCACATGTCTGGGAAGTAAATATGACACAGGAATCCTAAGGTGAATGTCAATCACAAAAATGTCTTCCAAAAGCTAAGAAAAGTATTAAGAAACATAAAAATTTCATTAGAAATGTAGAAAAGAGTAGTGAACTGTTATATAATATCAGTCCTCATTAATGGCAGTGAATGTTGTACAATTTCTTCACAGATGAAGAGGGGACAAGTCAAAAGAGATGTAGTTCTATCAAAGTATCCTGAGTATACCATGAACAGAGAATGTTAGTAATTAGAAAGTTTTAAGGAAATAATCATAAAGAGAGAGTTGAAATTTTTCAGATATATAATGTGGAAATAAGCTTGGAAAATTTGTAACTTACAGGACCTACTTAAAGCAAAAAGAAACAGTGAGTACCCTACCTAAATGGATGGTAGAACAGGAATGGTGAGGGTAGTAAAAAGACAAACATTGATAAGAGCAAGAAGAGATAGGAATTTGTGGAGAGCCCATTGTGATTGCCCATGTCCTTAAGGGACTCAGTACATAAAGAATAAGATGTACTTATTAATATTGTTGAGTTGGTAGATAAGAAAAGTAAGCAACAAAATGATCTAACTTTAGCTAGCATGAAACACATTGGTGTCCAAATGTAAACCAGCCTTCAGCATTTTTTGGGAATAAGTGAAGGAGATATATATATATATATATATATATATATATATATATATACATAAAATTTGTAATAAAAAATTGCAGTTGCAAAAATATTTAATATACATTTTCACATATATTCATAGATAACAATATATATATGGTAATATAGCAGCTGTTCACTCAATTACAGGGATAATCATCTCTGAACCATAACTACGCATCTGCTGCAGATGCCTGCTCATGGGCTCAGAAATGATTCTTAAAACAAGACTTTTAAAAGCTCTAGTACATTATTGACTAAAAAAGTGATTTTTAATATTTGTTTGTCCCATGATTCCATCATTATTACATATATTACACTTATACATACATACATACATGCATGTGTGAGTGAGTGTGTGTGTGTGTATATATATATATATATATATATATATATATATATATATATATAACTGTAACTAAGGTCTGTGTGTATTTAGATATATGTGTGTTTATTTGGATATATATATATATGTGCATATGTGTCTGTATTTGGGTGTGTGTGTGTATATATATATATATATATATCGCACATATAGTGCTGGTGTTAATAAAACTATTTTAGAGCTATTAATTATATATTTATAAATTAAATTAATATTAATGAATTAATTTATATTTATATATATATATATATATATATATATATATATATATAAGGGGCCTAAAGGTTGCTTTCAACCATGTAACAGACTGTTGCTGCTTAATGTCCATTTTCATATTTACACGTGCTTGGTTTCTAATACTGTTAACCATAAATATATCATACTTTCAAAATGTATTTTTATTACAAATTTTATATATATATATATATATATATATAGTTGTGTGGCCAAGTGGTTAGAACATTCACTTTTTGACCATGAGACCCAGGTTTGAATCCCTCCATGGTTGATTTGTCAGGAAGTAGACCTCCTGATGTTATCAGCCTGGAGAGGGAGGGCAATCTCAGTGTTCGTCACCTTTGGAAAGTGCCTGAAAACAATGTCATGGGTTGACCCAAGTCATGTGATTGAAATTGGGTAGATGGAACACTTGGGGGCTGTCAATAGTTGTGCTAGCACAAAGGCACAAGTCATCGTGACTGAAGGTTTGAGTGTGCAGGCCTTTTTCAGATTGCTGATCATGCTAGATAACATGCTCTCTCCCAGAAACTGTAACTAAAGTCTGCTTAGCATAGTTGTAGTATAAAGCATTAGGTTGGCTCTGTGGGTGTTGAACAAACACAAATGTGCCTGAGCAAGCATCTGCAATAGGGATTGGCTAGCCACCCTAACAGACAGGTATCCTTGAATACAAGTGGCTAGCTATTATTATCATTATTATTGTATATACATGTACACTAATAATAAATATACATTTGTTCCTCACTGGTTGGTACAACTTTTAGATTCATGCTCTCACTGGGCACTTTTTTATGTTATATATATATATATATATATATATATATATATAAATATAAAATGCAGGGTATAAAAAAAGCATATATTTATCCATTAGTTTGCTAGAATTTATAAACCTTTTAGGAAAATATACATTTATTTTCATCTACTTATCTATCTCACTCTTCCTATCTATTTATCTCAGCCTTCATAACATTCTGTTTATGTATCTCAGTCGGAATGTCTATCTATGTATATATCTGTCTCAGTCTATCTATCTATCTATCTATCTATCCCAGTCTTCATATCTATCTATCTATTTGTGTGTCTGTCTCTTAGTTTTCATATCTATCTCAGTCTTCAAATCTCTCTATTTATCTATCGATCTATCTACAGACTTACATATAAAATCACACCTTTGTAAATTTGACTTTCTGAGTTTGCTATACATTATGAAACTCAGGTGCTGGATTACTATTGGTGAAACGAGTTGTGTATCTCTGCTGAATTTGACAAAATCAATACCTCCATAGAGAACTGTGTAGGAATATCTTCCTCTAGTTTCCAACGCATACTTGTGCTGCCAAGCCAACTCTGCAAGCAGCAGAATCGTTTATCACCATTATTAGAAAAGGCAACACTTTTGGCAGCTGTCATTATCTGTGTTATGACCAGACTGCAAAATAACACTCATGATAGCGGTCCAAATAAGTCTGCTACAACCTGATAATAATAACTGTATTAGAACCTATGAACAGGTATCTTTGGTACTGGTCTTTTCCATATAAAATTCCACTGTCTTCAATTCATTCATTTCTTACAAAAAGGTCTGCATTATCAGACAATATCTCAATTCATTTGTACCTATGAAATGTACTCACCACATTGTTTTAAATTTTTTACTATTGTTCACTCAATACAAGGCCTAAGTGCCACTCAAGGTAGAGGGTTACTGAAGAAGCATGTTGCACAAATAAATGGTATATTTATAAATGTGCAAGATATATTCTGACAAGAAAAATTATCTAGCACAACACAGGGAACCAACTTTCCAATCAGTAGATCTAACAATTGATTCAATATAATCACTCCAATTCATGTCAGTGGAAAATGTGAGCCCAAAAAGCCTTGATTTACTCTCCTGGAAGTTAGTATCAGCCATGCTGATGGAAGGCAGAAAAGGTATTCTATCGTGATTAAATGATGGCAGTTTTGTTTTAGAGGTGTTGAAATTTACAAGCTATTCCTTGCTCCCAGGTAACCCCTGATTGGAGATCATTAACTTTGATGTACCTGCCTCAACCTGGAATCTGCACATAAGAAAAGAGAAAATATATAAAAAGGCTCTAAAATTCGATAGATGCTACATCTGCTTGTAATTCAATGCTGTTTATGAAGAAGCCTCAAAACTCGGTGATATGAGGTATTACTCTACTTTAGTCATAATGAGATAATGATAAAAGCTATGAAAAAAGAATTTTTAATTCTATTATTTGCATATCAAATATACACTGGTCTTCCACATGTATTTCTTTATTCTAGTCAAGAATGTTTTGCTTTTTTGTCTCTGTTTAATGAATTGTTATCTTAAGTGCAGATCAGAGAAAATAAAATTAGTCGGCTGAATTTATTGATGATCTTGGGAGGTAATGTCAGGTATCTTTAAAAGAGTAAACTAATTACAGACTCTGAGATAGGAGTTAATGACCCAGAATATTAAGTAAACCATGTTAATGAATAACAAACAAAGATAATTTGAAACTGTTGATAATTCAGTTGAACCAATTTGACATCAACAGAAACTTTGACTCTTCATAAAACATTCCATTGTCTTTTAGTGCTAGAAAAAAAAATGTATCTCATCACTCGGCTCAAAATGACAAGGAAAAAGTTGTTAGAAACCTAAATTGGTACTTTTCAAAGTTAATCTATTTTTTTCATTTTTCTTTCTGATGCTGGCTTGTGGATATTCTTGACAAACATTTTTCTTTCCTTCTTTCTCTTTTTTTTTTATGAAACTTCTCTGAAGTAATATGAAAGAAAAACAATTTGCTGTTTGATTAATACCATATTGAGGAAAAACCTTTTAAGAGCTATTGATTTAATTTGATGCTTTTAAAGCATATCGTCACCACCTCTTTTTCACTCATATGCCACTTTCATCGTAATCATTTTAATAATAACCCTCTACCTTGAGTGATTCTTGAGCCTTGTTTTGAGTTAACTTTAGTATAAAAAAGTGTGAGAGTTTTTCAAATTAACTTTTCAATGAATTCTGGCATCTTTCTGGTTAGAAATAATTTTTTTATTTTTTTATTTTTAGAAATGTCTCTCTCTCTCTCTCTTTTGATTATTGTTTCTTAGGTATTCTGTTGATAATTTGTACATTTAGTTTTACAGGGGGAAATAGGGGGAGAAAGATTGTGTTACTCTGACCTAAACAGAACATACTTGGAAAATCAACAGTCAAAATTTTGTTGTATTTATTTTTTAACCTTTTGTTTTTAACTTTTTAAAAACAACTTTTGCCGGGGGAAAAATAGACAACTATCTCAATTACTAAACAAACTCTTCAACAGGTGTATCAAGTCACCTTCATTAATTAGGTTCTCATTTTGTCACCTGTTCACAATTATGTTATTTATGTTTTCTTTTTATAACACACCTGTATAATTCATTTTCTTTAACTGGAAAACTCTTAATGCTTCTCTCATGTGCTGTGTCCCTTCAGGACATAGGTGATCATGGCTCTTCACAACTTGTGGCCCTTAGCAGTTTTTCTCCCTTTGCTAATACTCTTATCCTCTGTTCTGCCATCTATTCACTCAAGCTCATCAGGTAAGAAGCTCACTGCCATCTCCTATCTCTCTTGCCCTCAGAATGCCCTGTATGATTTAAGTTTTCCAAACATTTTTTTCTCATTATGTGTTCAAGGAATTTCAGCTATCTCTTCCTGATTCTGAGTATGTGTTCTTTTTGTTACCATTTTCTTTAAGACTTCCTTGTTGCTTACTTGCCACTTCCATGGAATTTTCAGTATCCTTCTGTAAAACCACATTTCTGTTACCTCTAGTTTTCTCCACATTTGTGGGAAGATTGTCCAGAATTCATTGGCATATAAGAAGATGCTGTCTTTTTTAAAAAATAATCATTGATCTATGTGGTAGTCATTGGGTATAGACTCAAATGAGATTGAAGCATTTTCAATTTTTGTTTTTCTTTCTGAAATGGGATTTAATTATGAGAAATTCTACAAAAATTAAAGTTGGTAAATTGATTTTAGTTTCTTTTTAATGAAATGTGTCATGAAAGATCTACAGATACATCCTCCTCCCCTTTATAATCATTTGAAGAACATATTACTCTGTTATTTATATTTATATATGGCTTAAAAGATTTTATTGTATTGGTTGAATAGATGTTTGCATTAACCTTCTGGACCTCAGATTCAAGAAGATGCACATTCCTTATTGGACTTTTTCTCTGAATATAAAACAGCAGATATGAAATCATAATTATTGAGCATACAACCTGTATGTGTTGCATAATATGGATAATCTTTGCATCATGTGGGAAAATGGGGAAATTTTATAATAAAACTATACACTTACTTCTAAATAGATTCAGTAAAATTAACTATACACTTACTTCTAAATAGATTCAGTAAAATTATTTTACTAAAATAAAAAAAATAGATTTCTAAATACACTCTGTAACCCCATGTATCTTAGTGACTTTATTGCCCCTTGCTTGGTGGGAAATGATTAAAAAAGAATTAGATGGATATTAAAATTATATTAACTATACACTTACTTCTAAATAGATTTCGACAGATATTAAACTTTTACTAGAAAAACCCAAGAAAATTACACGGTTTTCCAATTTTAATATTCTGGTGAATCTTAATTCTTAAGTTAATTATTGAATAAGCTCATGACAATAAAATATCAGTAGAAATTTCTCTATTGCATTATTAATATTTGAGCTTAACAACTTTCATACAATATATCAATAAAAATCATAAATATGAATGCTGGTTGTTATTTTTAGGAAGTAAGTGGGTACAAATGAAAAGATTTGAAATTGGTAACTTTTTCCGTTTCACTAAAACTGTCATTAAACACTTCTTCTATTCATTTTCTCACTGAACCCAGGTATCGTCTCTGATTATGTGTTATTCCACAAAATTACAAACATAGATAGAAAGACAGACAGATAGATATTATCATATGTATTATTAGGTGTATATCAATCCAGGTAACCTACAGGGAATTTTGAACTGAACCCTATATTTAATCTGAGGAGGTAGATTGTTCTCGGTCCAATGCCTATGTCTGGGGAGATCTTGCCTAGTTCTTATTTTATTCTTTTCTTACTGCTCACCCCATTTCCACTGAGTCCAAGTACACACTACCCAGCCCAGGGATTAAATTCACAATTATATATATATATATATATATATATATATATCACCAAATTCCCAGACCAATGCTTTAATCCACTAGTCTACTATTATTTATGAGGTATTAGCATGAACCTTTAAAAGCTTCTACATTCCATATTTTCTTTCTTTCTTACCTTCATTTTCTCACTGTAACCGAGTAGTAGTATCTTTTCACCTCTTTCCACATGATCAAAATGGTATAGTCCATTATTTATGAGGTATTGGCAGGACGTAATGGTCGTGCAAACTAACAAAGGTGGTGGGACAAGCACAATTATAATTGGATTAACTATACAGTTACCTAGTTCTAAATCTAGAATTGAGTATGTAGAAAGTTATTTGAAAGTTATTAACTAAAGAGAATATTTAACATTAGTAAGTTGAAATTTCTGGGACATATAATGAGGAAAGAGTGCTTGGAAAATCTGATACTCACAGGACATATTGAGGGCAAAAGGAAAACAATGCATAACATACTTAACAAGCTTGAGTAAATGGATGGCAAAATAGGATTTAGGAGTGATGTAATGAATATGCATACACCTGGGTTCCCCCTCACAGTATTATGATTGGCTGGTGTCAGCCATAAATACAGACTGATATGTTCACCTAGGGATGACACCTATTGACTACACTTATTGCCTACATCTACGACGGGGACCAGTCCATTACGGCTACATGCTAGATTGTCCTACCCAGTTACGGTAGTCCAAAACCACTTTGCTACTTTGAACAAATATATCCCTTTCCAGGACATATCAAGGAGAAATAATGAAAAGGCAGAATTTATTTACAACTACAAAGGACAGGAAATTAGAGAGAGCCATGATCACTTGCATCCTGCACATAAAACAGAATAGGTTTCCTGCAAGAATATTATTCCTGAATAATAATAATAATAATAATGAGAATTCAGTAATGAGCCTTTTTATTGGCTTCATTTTTTTCTTATTAGGCTATTTTATAAAATTAAAGGCCTTGATTTTCAAATAGTTTTATGAAAACATAATGAGAGTAGCTCCATTAAATATGCTTATTTTTTATGTTTTATTAACAACTTAGAAATTGTGATTTCTATCTGAATTTTTTTAGATCTTTTTCTTTAGAATGTGGACGATCATGGCTTTCCACGACTTCCTATCCTTTGTAACTCTTAATAGGACTTGTCATAAAACTATCCTTCTCAGTCCCTGTTCTGCCATTCTTTTTCACAAGCTTGATAGATAGGTTACTCACTGCTTTTTTCTGCTCCTCTTGACTCCACGTTCTGTGAGTGTGAAATTCTCCAAACCTTCTTTCCTCATTATGTACCCTCGATAATTCCCTCTGTCTCTTTCCAGTTGTAAGTTTAAGTATCCTTTTTGTTTTTATTTTCCTTAAAACTTCCTTGTTAGTCACATGTTCAATCTATGGTAGTCTCAGTATCCTTTTGTAGAACTATATATTGCCTAAACAAGAAACCATTATTACTATACATTAATTTATTCAAACCCACAATCAAACTAATCTTGATTGTTATCATCATAACATTTCTATGAAGATAAATTAACTAAGAAGAATTGATTTCAGATCTCAAGTATAGACAGCAGAATGGGAACTGTCTAAAAAGAGATTTACTTTGAAATGCCAAGAAGGCTATTAAATATGAAAAACACCTTAATATAGCCTCAGACAGTGATAATGCTGTAGCTATAACATCTAAGATAGGGACACTAGCCTAAATAGATCAATATAGAGCAATATAAATTGTATATTAATTTTATTTTTATTTCAGTCTTTATTGACATTAAAGAAAATCAGTAACCTTTATTCTGTTTGTTCATTCAATGGAGCATTATTAATAATCTGTATATTAATCCTGGAGAATCTACCTGACTGCCTATAAAAGATGTACCTTTACTCCTTTGATATTTTAAAGTGGGTGAAGGTTTAATTTTTTTTCTTTTGAAGCACGCTCCAAAAGAAAAAAATTAAAGCTTCACCCACTTTAAAATATCAAAGGAGTAAAGGTGTAATAAACTCAAGACAGAAAATTTCTCAGTCTTCCTTGTGTTTCCATTCCTTCCCTTTTTCATTTCCTTCACTTTTCTTTTCCTTGAGTTTTTTCTTGCTCATTTTTGTCTCAAGTTTTTGCTCCTTTTCACTCACTTTTCTTTTTTCATTTTTCCCCTATCTTTCTTATTCACCTTTCCTCCTTCACACCATCTTTTCTCCTTCATTTACTTTATATTTTCCAATTGCTTTGTTATGTAGAAATTAAGAAATAGGTAGTCTATGTGCAAAAGTAAGCGAACCCCTAAGATAATATTTAAAAAAATTGTCTCTTTTTCCAGATGATCAACAAACTATATATTCATTAAGAAAAACCTTTAAATGAATTACAACCACTTTCAAAAATTTTTAACTATAGACTTGGAGAAGTTAAGATTGTAGTGATCAGGGAAAGCATCCCCTTGGGAGTCAATTCCATAAAAAAGTAGTAAACAGAAAAACCAGGATATTTGAAAACTTTCAAATTTTCTTTATTTTTATAAATAAAAATGATTTACATTTTTTTTCTACAATAAAGTTAATCCTGTCCAGGGCCCAAGAGCTGCACAAGATAGAGGGTTACAGAGTAAAAGGCATAGTTTATGTGGATATATGGGGAAGATAATGGTTAACTCTAGACTTGAACAAGTTAAAATTGTAGTGATCAGGAAAGCATCCTCTTGGGAGTCAACTCCACCAAAAAGCAGTAAACAGAAAAACCAGGATATTTGAAAACTTTCAAATTTTCTTTATTTTTATAAAATCTTTTATTTTAGTGCCTTCATTTAAAAATATAAGTTACCTTGTTCTGTATTTGTGGTATAAACCTTTGATAAAGTTGGTAGGCTGTGTGGCAGTTTTGAAGATGTTGAAAAATTATCTGTGGAGCAACTGCCTTGTTTTTATTTATTTTAAGCCCTCCCCTCCCTATTACTTTACTGTGCATGCAGACAACAACAGCTGAAGTTCTACTGTTGCATCTGTATGCACAGATGCACTTGTCTCTATGGCTTCTGTTTCTTGTGACTGCACTTACCTTACTGTCAATGTCAAATCAGATATGACAACAGTGCTACATAGTAGGCCTGATAGTATAGTAAGAGTGACAGATTTAAAATATGACATGGTTATTCAATATAGACCTTGTAGTAGGAATACAAGTCAATTTAAAATGGTACTGCAAACATGTCAGATCTGTTAAGACATCTATTCATGTGTGTGTAAGTGTGTATATATGGGTATTTAATTCATAGCATTCATAGTGTGTGTGCATATATATATATTTCAATAAAAACAAAATAAATAGAATAACATGTATTTTTTCTTTTTTCCTCAGTAATTTTATAATTTTAAATTTAATATAGATTAAATTTAAATTTTAAAATGGGTAATTTTTAATTTCAAATTTTATCGTATAATTTAATATTTATTAGTTACAAGCATTAAATAATTATTATAACCTTAATTCGTTGTCAAGTTTTTTGAATTCTCATATACTTGTATTTTGATTGGTCATTCCAGCTTATGTAACAGCATTTCCTCTTAGCGAGGGGTGTTTGATTGATTTGAATTTTTTAAAACCCTTTATTCTACATTCAACATCCTCATTTGATAAGACACCGGAAGTGTTGAAACAAAATGGCTATTTTTGTAGTGATTTTATAACATATTTATGTTTTAATTTTTGAATAAATAATTGTATTTGCTCTACTCTGTATTGAGCACTCTTTTAAGAATAGTATTTGTTAGTTATTGAAATTTATTCCATATACACCAATCCTATACTTGTGTGTATGCATATATATATATATATATATATATATATATATATATATATATATATATAACTTGGATTTATGTGTGTGTGTACATGCAGATATGTCTGAGTATATATTTGTGTGTGTATATATATACAAAAATCTATTTATAGCATTCATACAGTAACTTGAATTTAGGTGTGTGTGTGTACATGTGTATAGACAAATATATTTGTAGAGTTTATGCATTAATTTGAATTTCTGTGTGTATGTGTGCATACAAATATATTTGTAGACTTTTTACAATATATTTATGACTTGGAGATATATATATATATATATATATATATATGTCTGTACATGCAAATATGTGCATGTATATATAAAAATATTTTTGAAGCATTCATGCAAAATAGATATAACTTTAATTTTTATATGTGTGTATGTATGTATAAATATATTTGTAAACTTTATACATTAATTTGGATTTGTGTGTGTGCACAAATATATTTATAGCTTTTATACAATATATGTCTAACTTGGAATTGTATATATATATATATATATATATATATATATATATATATATATATATATGATGTAGCCTGATGATTGCGTCTAGCATAAAACAGTCTGTCGCCACTGAGTGTTGACATCAATGTCCACTTTTATATTTACATATCCTGTATCCCTGATATTGAGCACTTTATTCTACAAATATAGCACACCTTAAAACTATATTTCTTCATATATATATATATGTATATGTATGTGTATGTAGGTGTGTGTGTGTATATACAAATGCATATTTGTGTTTATATATATATATATATATATATGTGTGTACTCAAATATATTTATGGCATTCATACAATATATATATAACTTTGGTTTATATATGTGTGTATTTACAAGTATATTTGCAGCATTTATGCAATAATTTGATGTGTATGTGCATGAAAATGCAAATATATTTGTAGCCTTTATTTATGCAGTATATGTATAACTTTGATTTATTTATATATATATATATATGTGTGTGTGTGTCTATGCACACAAATATAATTCTAGCATTTTAATACAATATATATAAGTTGGATTTATATTTGTAGCCTTTATACAATATATGTATAACTTTGATTTATATAAATAAATAAATATATATATGCATGTGTATGTGTGTATCTCTCTCTCTCTCTCTCTCTCTGATCACAGTTATGACTATATTTGCCATCTCTTCTTGCTTTCCTTAGAATTAATTGAACTTCTTTAATTTTTTTTTTCTAAATTTCCATTTCCTTTCACCTTCTCTTGGATTTTTCTCCTTTAAAACAGTCATATTTATTTTAATATTTTCTATCTCTTTGTCTTTTCCTTCCACCTTTCTTTCAGTCATAATTTTTTATCTTCGTCTTTCTTACCTTCTTTATTTTTTTAACTCTAATTCTTCTGATTTACTTTTTCTTCTCTCACTATTACTCCTCTCTTTCTTCCCCTCTATTTATGTATTTTCTAAGTTTTGATTTATCTGGAACATAGTCATATATGTGGGTCACTTAATGAAGATTAACCTAGCTACAGACTAACTAGCTTAACCATTCCTCCCCAGCAATGTACCTGCTTCATATTCTTTTTATATTTCTTTCTTTCCTTGTATCTGTTCCTTTCTAGATATTTTTTCTTTCTTTTTTATTTATTCTTTCTTTCTTTCTTTTTTAAACTCTTCCTCTTATTTTTCTTCCTTGTTTTTATCCTCTTACACCTTTTTCTTTTTCCCCACTTTACTGACTTCCATCTCTTCATTACTGTTGAGCATTTACTTTCCCCTTTTTTTTTTTTTTTTTTTATTTGACACTGGAACCAATTTAACATTCTGTCTCTATCATTTTCTGTATATCTTTGATTTTCTTCTTCTTTTTTTCATTCTTTTTTTTTTTTTTTTTTTTTTTTTCTTACTTTTTCACCCACATTGTTTTTACCTCTCTTTCATTTTGTATAAATGTATTTTCTTTTTTTGTCAGTTTTCTCTTATATTCTTATTTACATTTTTCTTCTTCTTCCATTTCGTTTGGCTTTGATTTCATTTTTTCCTTTCCTTCTTTACTCATTTCCACACTTTCTCTTGATATGTTTCTTCTCTTCCCTCTTTCTTCCATTCACTTTATGATTGTTCTTTCTCCCTCTTCTCTTTCATTCCTTGAATATCAGGCATATTCTCTTTCTCTTTTTCTCTCTCTCTCATTTACTTTCACCTTACCGTTTTCTCACCTGCCTGCCTACCTCAACTGGACTCAGTGGTTTGTCTATGTCATTAATTCATAATAATAACAAAAGTGGTCACCATAGACAGGAGATTCTGGCTGGCAACTTCAACTTTGGATGCTGCTGCTGCTTCTGTTGCTGCATAGATAATCTGAAAGTCTTTTTCAATTGACGAATAAACACCAAAATCTGAGTAAATATGGAATTTTGGTAAGTGGATTAAGTTAACTTCAACTTACCCTCATACCAAACAACAAAAAAATACCAACAAATAATTTAAATTTCTTTCATTCACAAAATGTCCAGAAAATTCTATTAGATGTACACATTTCATTATTTTATACTTTTATTCTTCATATTCTGGTTTTTAGTTTCCGAGATTCTAGTTTATGTTGTGTGCTGCATAAACACATTTTAATTTTCAATATATTCATTTTAGTTTTCAATCAGCTGTGTGCTGTTTGACTAAGGGGATTTTTGAAGCTAAATACACATAGTATAATAACACCCTCCAAATTATTTCATTTTAATAAACAAGAAATTTATCGCCAAGAAGGTACTGAAAAGTTCTCAGTGTAGCTTACTGAAAATACATATACTAAGGATCGGTCATTGAAATACTGATTTTGTGAAGTGGGTCAGGTTAAGACATTTTCAGCACCCCCTCATTTGTTAAGAGATCATTCAGATTTATGACCTTCAGAAAATACTGAATAATTTGTTCATATTGAAATATTCTTTAAGCTATTTACTTATCCGTATTGTAGGTTTTCTTTTTTTTAGTTTTAGTTTTGCTTCAAGCTCCTACATTCATTTCCAAAATTCAGTTCTTTCAAGCAAATCGTCTCACAAATTCAAGAGATTTGTAATAGTTTATAAATGATTTGTAATAAAACATTCATCTGTGCAGGTATACTTATATGCCCTAGAATTAGTTTTTAATTTGTATTTCTTCATAACACTTAATTATTATTTCAATAGAAGTTTGTTAGATCACAAGCTCCCCTATAGAATAAAAAAGAAAATCTTGCCTGGTAAGCTGGTAAATATTCACATCAAAACCAAAATAAGAATCAGAATCACTGTCGTCTGCTTATTTTGGTACTATACTTCAGTTTGAAGAAATTCATGAAATATTCTAGTAGCTCTGTTTCAAAATAAAAGAATTTTTTTTTAAACAAGAAGTAAAAATACACAGTTTAGAATGTAACAAAGTCTTTTCAGTAAGAGATAATCTTCAGAGATTATCTTTGGCTTTGAGATATTCAGATTAAGAGAGAAGTTTAAACCTCTTGAGCGCTTAATTTATTTTTTACATATAAGAAATAAAATCAAGTTATTGTTACATTTGCAGAATTATTTATCAAATAAAAAATTACATCAATTCAGAACTATCAATAAATACATTTTGGAATCGACTTAAATGATAACAGTCAGCTTTCTTTACAGTAAATTTTCAGTTTGAAAAACAACACCACTTATTCATAAGGTGTAAAGTTTAGGTGCTACATTAACCGAAATTGTTTTATTTTTCGTCTTGTCAACCATAATTTATTTTTTCTCTAAATTAGCTAAGATGGCTCAAAGAACTTGAATTTTACAAGGAATAAAGTATTTCATTTACTTCAAAACAGACTTTTCCTGACACAGCACAGTTTTTATACGACACCTGAAATTTTTTTCTTTAGGTATTCGCCATCTTAGCCTAGTCTTTGTCAATTGCATTGACTGCTATAAAAAATATTCTTTTTCGAAAATTGCATTGTTTTTTATAATTGTATATATTAACATTCATCATTATTTTAAATGTATATATTAACATTTCATCATTATTTTATCTGTATATAATTCAGTTTTTTACCAAAAATCTGTATGTATTTTCATCAAAATGGTTAAAGACACTGGAATGCAAATGGAATTGGTGTTTAGAGGTGTACATTATTTTAAATCTGTATATATTAACATTCATCATTATTTTAAATCTGTATATATTAACATTCATCATTAATTAAATATTTTTTTTCAGTTCAGAAATACAAAACAGTAAATGTTTCTCCTCTTATTCAGTTTAATAATCTTTTTTTTTTATTGCCTCTAACAAAGTAGTTTGTTGGAAAGTGATCTTTATTTTAAAATGTATTTTCTTTTCTCTGGATTAGTTCATATTAATGAACCTCACTAAGCAAGGTTCAATTCTCTGCTCTGTGTATATCCCAAAGCAAAACACCTTAGTGTTAAAAATTTTGTCACCTTTATTAAAAACAAACAGCCTCTTCAGAAATTAGTACATCATCTGAAATATAAAAATGTTTTCTCTTTTCATAATATCCACAGTTTATAATCATCTATATAAAATTTTCAATTGCTTTACAGTGATTATGATTTTTTAATTTTTTCATTCACTGAATAATCGTGTAAAAACTGTTTATATACTTTGGGATATCAGAGGTAGGATTTATTATATAAATATAGGAAAACATTCACTTTCAGTATTACATATATATATATATATATATATATATATATATATATATATATATATATATATATAACAAGTGGTTAGAACATTCACTTTCTGACCATGAGGCATGGGTTCGAATCTCACCAAGGTCGATTTGTCAGGAAAGTGATTCTTGATGTTATCAATTTGGAGGAGGTGATCCTAGTGTACAGCACCTTTGGAAAGTGCCTGAAAACCATACCACTGGTTGACCCAAGCCTTTTGAGTGAAATTGGGTAGACAGAACCCTTGAGAGCCATCAGTAGTTGTGTTAGCATGAAGTCACAAGTTATCATGATCAAGGGTTTGAGCATGCTGGCCTTGTTCAGGTCACGCTAGATAATGCACTCTCTCTCAGAAACTGTAACTACGGTTCACTCAGCATAATTACAGTGTAAACCAGAGGTGGGCTCTATTGCTGTTGAATAAACACAAATGTGCCTGAGCAAGCATTTGCAATGGAGATTAACTTACCACCCTAGTTGACTGGCATCCTCTGACATGAGTAGCTGTGAATTTTATATATATATATATATATATATATATATATATGCATCGGCTAAGATAAGTTTTTCTTTTGTCTTTATTCATATTGTCCTTTTAAAGATATATATTTAGTTTTATCTGAAATTTTACATATATATATTTACATATATTTTATATATATATATATATATATATATATATATATATATATATATATATATATATGTGTGTGTGTGTGTATGCATGTAAGTATGTTTGTATGTATCTATTGATGCAGGAAGTGGTGGGCAAAAAAAATAAAAACAATAATCACAATTGTATTTTACCACCAACTACATTTGAATCTATTAGGTTGAGTCATAAAAAAATTCCATTTTTGTTTGCCACTTTATTCTGCAAAAAAATAAAGTACAGTTGCATTTTATTCAATTATATATGCACCATTATTTGAAATGACTTGTTACCAACTATCAGGCAACTCTTTGATATCTTTTGTCTAAAATTCCACAGGTTTGATAGGGAAAGATTTTTTTTCCTCATCAAACCATGTTCAGGTGAATATAGTGTGTACAGTAGAACAAACTGAGTTCCTAATTTCTTCCTGTGTTGTTCTTGCTGTATGTGGCCCTGCATTATAATAGAGGACAAGATTTTGCCTATTGATGAGCCTAATGTTTATGGACATGTTGCAGCTCCTGGACATATAAATGTGCATTTAGTGTTTCATTGTGCTTTAAGAACTCTAAATAAATAATACCCTGATGATCTCACTACATAACATACAAAAACCTTTTTTCCATGGAGCTTAACTTTTATGATCAGTTGTGGAGATTTATCCTTGTTAATCTACTATCTTTTTTAATTGAACATTGTTGTATATAACCTATTTTTCCTCAATAATATATTTAAGAAACAGTTTTTTGTCGGTTGTCCATAGAATATCACAGTTCAGTAATAATAACAGTAATAAAAATGTTGGATTAAAAATAAATCCATTAATTCTTTAAGAAATTATTTTGTTTATATTTCGGATATTAAACTGAGCTGATATTTTAACAAGGAAGTTTGCTTTGCCGCTCTTTGTAGCATACTGAATCAGATTGTTGTTTCTCCTACAAAATGGGATGTAAGTTCAATTTAACACTTTCTTTATTAAGATTTCTCAAATGCACAGAACAATAGATATAATACACACTGTTTAAAATAAAAATGGGGTATCTATTTCAAATATAAGTATCCACTATAACATTTCAAATAATAAAAATGTCAGATTAAAAATCTCTCTCTCCACATATATATATATATATATATATATATATATATATATATTTTCAAACATATATTGAAGCTGTTCTAAGCTTTGTATAGTTGCTTTAATTTCAGGAGAAAATAAAGACAGAAACTGTCCAATATTTGGATATTTTTTTTTTTTCTATGCTGTTCCTTGATCTAAGCTTCTGGCTCAAATGAACCATCTTCAGATTGGTTATATGGACATTTAAACAAAGATATTCACCATTAAAGATGATATTCTGTTATGTTGACATAGAAGATTGCTATGCGACAATAACAGTCGTGGAATTTTTCTCGCAAAATTAAAGTCACAATACGAAGCCTAGAATGGCTCATGATCAAACATGATAGACATTCATTGTCTGTTATATATGTTTGAATAATGATTTGCTGATATATATATGCACATATACATTTTGGTCAAAGATAGGAAATATATACATATTTGTATAATACCTGTCAAAAGTGATAATATTATTTACCTATAGATCAATAATTCTACTGAGGTCTGGAGTATCTGTGCACATTGTCTGGAATCAGTGTTAACTTTTAAAGTATACTCTCTCTGTAAGTGCCAGTATGAAAAGTTTGTTTGGTGAACCAATCCCAAAACAACCAAACCATGAAGAGGTCAAGCTGAAGCCATCAACTTGAGAGATTGTTCTTGTACTTTGTTAGTGGTCATGGCAAAGGTGAGCATTACTGGGAGTTAAAGTCACTTGAATCCAAAGGGCAAATCCAGGAATGAACACATCCTACTTTTTCCCTTGTTGTCTTCATGACGTATGAGAAGCTGCTTGATATCTTGAAAAATTCCAATGCACGGTTTTGGGAAGTTGACATTTCTGAGAAGTTTGATGGTTACCTCAAATTTTAGTTGAAGCCTGTGGGGAGAAACACCAGGCAGCACTGGAGAGTTGACAAACTCAGTTGGGTTCTGAACAGCCTCAGAAGTATATGGAACTGCATCAGTTAACTTGTCCAGCTGAATCTCACCAGGAGTCTGTTGAAACAGCTTTGAGATTATTTGTTCTATTGCAGCATTCTTTGAAGTGGGATTGCTTCGTTTATAGAATTGTTGGTAGTGTCTGTAGTTTAAGGTCTTTTTACATTTAAAATAGCTGAACAAAAATCAGCTTTAATCCTGAAAATCTGAGAATTTTTATCTAAAAACATGTTTCAGGATTGTGCAAGTTTTATAAACATAATAGAAAATTTTTCTGTGAAAATGTGTTTCAGGATTGTGCACGTTTTACAAAGAAAATAGAAAAAACTTGAGATTTTAGTATTATAAGGCTGTTTAAATCTAAAATTGAACTCTGGTGCCATCCAATGATCTTTGAGGTTATCATTGCTTATGCTATCAATTTTTTCTGTCTAAAATACTACTTACTAGTTTATATCAAGACTATTCCACAACCAGATCTCAAGATATTCAAAATTACTGGGTCATTTTATTGACAGACTTCATATATATGTATATGTGTTCATTAGTGTATATATATATATATATATATATATATATATATATATATATATATATATACTAGCAGTAGAGCCCGGCGTTGCCCGGGGATGTAACAGTAAGAGATAGATCAAGTATCGACCATCATAAAGACTGAAAAATAAAATTGACAAAGATTATAGTTTAAGGTTGACGGACATGCATGTCTTAATTATTTTTTTTTTTTTTTTTTTTTTAACGAATTGGTCAAACCCAAACTCAAACAAAAACATTGTTTTAAATCATTATGAGTCTATCGATTGAATAGAATTTTATTATAAACAATTGTCTGGTAAATAAAATTTTTAAAGCATTTTGAATGTAAAAATAAAGAAAAAAGTGTACAAGACAATAAGAAACACTACCTGCTAAAAAAAAAGTGAAGTTTTATTGAAATCGGTTGAAAAATGTAGGAAATTCGACGCCATATATAAATGAACACACACACACACACACACACACACAAACAGCCTGAGTTTTATAATAAGCATAACTTGATATGAGTTGTCCCCCTTTCATTCTGGCGACAGAATCGTGTTTTATCATGTTTTCAAATTGATTTCGTGCAAAAACAATTGTGTTTTTCCAATTTTGGGCACTGTCAGAACCACCGCAGGGTAATTTTACGTAGTCCTGTGAAGTTTTGTTGAAAACAGTTGAAAAATGTAGGAAATCCGATCCAATATATAAACTTACAGACACACACACACATACACAATCTGCATTTTTATAATAAGTAAGATATATATATATATATATATATATATATATATATATAATCAAATATGTGGTGCAGTTCAATTTATATTACAATAAATCATTCATACAAAAAGTAAATTAGTAAAATTAATGATTTAAAATGGCGAAATCCCGTTGCTTTCAAGTTATTGGTAGGTTAATGCATCTTTAAAATTTTGTTAGCAAATGGATTTCACCATTTTATATTATCTTTACTAATCTACTTTTTTTTGTATGAATGATTCATTGTAATATATATATATATATATATATATATATATATATATATATATATATATATATATATTTAATTTTATTAATACCTGTACTTGACTTGTAAAAAAAACCTGGATAGTACAATTTGCCAATAAAAATTTATTTAAACAAACCGGTATCTGGGGAAAAAATGTTTGGAAAAAAAGGAAAGTCTAGAAACATCCAAGTTGGTCAAAAAAAATCGCCCAACACCACAATGCCTAGCCAAAAGAAAAAAAAAAAAAATCGAGTAAAATAAGAAAAGACATAAAGTACTCAATACACTAAGTTGAGCAGAGTGTATATATATATATATATATATATATATAGGTCAGTGATGCTGTCTGTGGCCAAGCAGCACTCTAAAGAAACAATATATATATATATATATAAAATGATTGATGCATAAGCACAAAGACTAATAAATAGATAAATATATAGATAGATATGCACGCAGACTAATAAATAGATAGCCATTTAGTATAGACAATAGGCTGACCATTTTCAATTTAAGAAAATTTTCCCTAACTTTTTTCAAGCTTCATTCTACCCCGTTTATTAATTCTACAATTTTTGACCCTTTAAATGATTTTCAAATCACCGCTTTTATTCAGATCCCCACTTTATTGTACATTGATGAAAATTCCACCCACCTTAATTATTAAAACTTATCTTTATATTAAGTACCTAAAAGTATATGCACCAAGTTAGTATTTTTATACTAAAATCAAATTACAGTATGCTTTAAGGTCATGCTTTATATACTTAATGGAATATAAACACACAAACACACACATACATTCATATATATATATATATATATATATATAACATTTTTTTGCCGACATCAACAAATTTTCGCATTAAGTAATTAGCATAAAAAATAAAAAATCCCTTAGTTTAATAAAAGTCTTAAAAGCTTAGTCAAATCATTAAATAGGAAAAACCCTTTCTGTAGTCGTCAAAGAACAAATTGAAATTCAATGTAATACGGTTTGTATATAAAACACCCACTTGAATAAACAAATAAATAAATAGATAATCCGATAGACAATAATAAAACACAATCCTCCCAACACTAAACGACTTTATAGGCGCGCCATAAAAATATCCCTCACTGGGAACTAATTAGAGGATGACCTCCAACATTAGCCTTGAAATAGATACCCTACCCAACCTTGGCAAAACCTCTCAGAAGATGATGAATCTATAGATAAGAATTAACTCTCTGACTACTTAATGAAGAAAACTAGCCTAGCCACTCCCACAATAACGAATGTTATAACGGACCATGCCTAAAAACAAACGTAAACCAAGAGATAACTTATTCCTAAAATTTCGCTTGAAGATGAAACGGGACTAAACACCTCAATTCTACTTAATTTTAATATTTATTTGGATGGTTTCGGCTCTCGTATTTGAAACATGAGAACTCTTATGTAGCGAAGGAATCATATTTTTAAATAAAAAATATTATAATATATATATATATATATATATATATATATATATATATATATATAATTTTTTATAGAGTAAGCT
>CAHIKZ030004489.1:3830000-3892500 GCA_903632075.3 Acanthosepion pharaonis | reverse complement strand
TTTAGGCAGCAGCAATCCTTATTTCCTGCATATTTCATTGAATATGATAGACAAGGTGCTTTGATTTAGTTTTTCATACAATTTCTCATGTGGTCTAATAATTTTTTCTTTTCAGATGATAAATTATATAAAAACTATCCAATTGTTCTTTTCATCCAAGCACTTTCCGCTATACATTTAGCCATTTTCAAGGTTGAAATATATTAACTGTTAACAAGAAATAGTTTGTTGTATGTATGTATTTATACAAGGTTTTCATTTTCAAAACACTGTCAAGATATTGTGTCCATGTTTATAGATGATATTATTGAGTGTTGTTTTTTTGTTTTTATTAATAAGACTTCCATATTTTTTAGCTTTTTTTGCATGTAAATGATCCTATTATATTTGTGTTGTCAGCAAGTATGTTATGCATAGAGTCTGGTAGTAAGTATTTAAATGAGACGTAATTGAGCTATGGTCAGAAAGGTTTTATGGTGAGTCTTCATGTCAAACATGTTGTAGTGTAGCCTATATAATTATTTATGAATTTTGGTTGATCAGGAATACAATTCCTTAATGGACATTTAAATTCGTAAATAATATTTGTCCTATTTAATTTTGTTTTGAGAGGTGAAATATTATTTTTAACTATAAGGTTAGAGGTTTTAAATTTTTTGTAATAAATAATTAATCTAATTTTTTTGCTATTGTCAACTGCATTTTTAAATACTCATGAAGACCTACCAGACCCTATTTGTGACATACTTTTCCTAACGGTGTTAGTGTTAAGGAAACCTAAGCAATCTGAACTAAAATAAGACTTGATTCCACTGTATTTTTCATACTGATAATTTACATAATGCTACATTTCAAATATATATAATGTTCTATCCTTTATGCAAGCATCAACCAAATGACATATTCTTCTTTTATGTGCAGTGTCCTGGACGTGGACGGTCATGGCTCCCCACAACTTCTTATTTTTTGTAGCTCTAAATAATGTTTGTCTTCTTACTATCCCATCCAGTCCCTGTTCTGTTATCCATTTACACAAACTTGTTAGGTAGGTTACTTGCTGTTCCTCTCTGTCCCCTTTTTTCTTCAGTATGTCCTGTGAATGTCAGATTCCACAAATCATCTTGCTTCTTTATATGTCATAGAAATTTTAATTGTCTCTTTCTGATTTAAATGTCCAATGTTGTGTCTGTGAGAAAGAACTTGCAGAGTAGAGAATGTCTTCTGCCACAAGGCCACATAAATGAGTCTCAAATCTCTCGAAATCAGTAAGTGAGGATTGATCAGTTCCAGCCCAGATATGGGAGCAAAAAAAACATTTTTTTTTGTCTCATCTGATTGTTGTAAAGTTAAAGCATGACAGAAGTATTTCCTGAAGCAATATAATGAGATGACCATTTTTTTCAGCGTCTTTATCAAATTCCTTATCTTATATCATTGTTGCTTTTGCCCACTTTTGCCACAAATCTGATTAGAACAATTTGCAAAAATACCATAACAAAAATTTTTGCAACAAAATAACAAAGGGAAAGCTGCTACTATGAATAATTTGTGGAATCATGTCAGCAATGTCTCGTCTCACAATTTCAGACAATATTAGAAAAGCAAGAGTGCGATGTGAGCCAAAACGTATGGAAGAAAACATAAAAGATAAAGATATTATGAAAAAGAATTCATGGAATAAAAACTCAGAACTTTGACAACTTTTGCCATTACAGTCTGACATTACATTTGCAAAAGAGTAAATTACAAAAGAAACTTATTAATCCCATTAAAACTTGTGTTATTTTATTTAATGTTTGTAGACAAGTTCCATAAATATAAAAGTGCTACAAAGTTATTGGCCCACTTCTCCAAATCAGTCTTCTGATGTTTGGTCAAATACTGATTTTCTAAAGTGTTTTGAGCCTAGAACATTTCAGTGTAATCTTTCATAGGCATATATGAGCGTGACATGAAAAGTCTATGACTTGACACATTTCCCCAAATACAGATGATGTTTGGTCGTTATAATACTCATTTTGTGAAGTGCGTTGAGCCAAGAAATTTTCACCATCCCTTTGTATATGTCTATGAACATGTATCTAGATCAATAGGAGTAGATAGGTTCACACTCCTCCCCAGTCTTTTGAAGAGGAATAAAAGTTTATCCGTTGTTTCTTTTTTAGGAATAGGTTTTCAGTTCCTTCTAAAATCTACTTCAGCTTTATACTTCTAACATCTCTGCCTAAACTCTGAAAATTTACTTACTATATATTTATTTTTCCTCATTAGGTGTAGATAGGTTCACCTATCATCTGGTTCACACTCTTCCCTAGTCTTTTGAACAGGAGTAAATGTTTATCCCTTATTTCTGTTTATGGCTCCTTCTAAAGTCTTTTCAATCTTTCTTGCTCCCAGTTGCCCCTTGCATCTTAGTGGCATTATTGCCTTGCTTAGGGTGAATTAATTTAAAAAAGAAAAAAAAATTCTTTCATAGTCATATATGAAAAGGGAAGATAAAAAATGAATTCCCCAAAATCAGTATTCTGATGTTTGGTCATCAAAATACTGATTTTATCTATTAAGCGAGTTAAATCAGAGGTATCTAATAGACAAGGTCAGGGGTTAATGGGTATTTTTTTTTTTTTTTGAGGAAATTTTTTGATCTTCCCTATCTTATTAAGACCACAGTGTTTATTAATTTTTTGCTTTTCAACCTTTTAAATGAGTTTCCAACTCTTTCATTAAAACTCCCCTGTTTATTGCATATTAAGAAAAAAATCTTACCACCCCTGATCATTAGGACCTTCCCACTCATGTATTAGGCACCTAAAATTAGCTTTGTATAATCAATCTTTTGTAAATTTTCATAAAGCTAAATTTGGTTTGTGTTTTTTACCTTATATCATTAGAACAAAGCAGCCAACATTAACATGTAATAAATGTTTACCTGCCTTATATATATATATATATATATATATATATATATATATATTTAGTTTATGCAAATTTAGGTAATCCAGTATGGGTAGACCTGAGGAGGATGATATCCAGAGAGCTCAATGTAAAATTCAGAGCAGATATGTTTGAATAAAAGACAGACCACGTTAAGATTTTTGGAAGTAAAGTCTGATGATCCAGAACCCTATTAAAGGGGTTATGGTGAAATAGCCTATTACATGGAATCTTAACGTGGTCTGTCTTTTATTCAAACAAAAATATATATATATATATATATATATAAAAGATTAAATGAACACAAAAGTGATTTTTACAAAACACAACATTCAATGCATTAGTTGCTCACTGAAATGAGACTGACCACAATTTTAATTTTAAAAAAATCTACTCTCATTAAAAGGGAAAACAATCAAGACATAAATGTTTAGAAAATACTTTAATCATTAGATCATCCACAGTGAGTTTGCATCCAGGTTCTTATGTTTCACCATTCTTGACAGATCTTCTTTTATCACAATGTGGGATATTTAATAACAAAAGTGATGTATACATGAAGAAAAAGAATCTAAATTGTATACCCAAAACATTAAGAAAAAAATATTTTTAAATTAAAATTCTCAGGGTCTCTCTTTTGTTCATACAAATGTGTAGTCACATCAACATAAACCTAGTCTTCTTCTTTTGTCATATCCCTTCTGGATGTTGGCAATCATGGCTCTCCACAATTTCCTGTCTTTTGAAACATTTATTAAATTTTATCTTTTTATTATCTCTCTTAAACCGTGTTCTACAATCCACCTTTATACACTCATTAGGCAGGTTATGCACTGTTTTCTTGTGTCCTTCTTGCCTTCAGTATGCCCTGTGAGTGTCAAATTTTGCATGCCCTCTTTCCTCATTATATATTCTTTCTGATGTTATGTATGTGTCCTGTTTTCCCATAGGATGAGTATTTGGCTAGATTTTCTAAACATTAGACTATATACAGAATGTCATAGGAATATTTGTTATCAGCATTACTAATTATATTCTTCTTCTATTGTTCATGTCATTTCAGGACCATTTCCTGTTCTTTGTAGCTCTTAATAAATGTTATCTATTTGTCAACTGTCCTAAACCTTGTTCCACCATTCATTTACAAAAGCACACTAGGTAGGTTATGTGTTTTCTTCTGTCACTTTTGCTTTCTTTCTGTCCTGTGAGTATCAAATTTTCCAAGCCCTCTTTCTTCATTATGTGCCCTAGAAATTTCAACTACCTCTTCCTGATGTTGAGTATATGTTTCATTTCTGTTTCCTTTTTTTCTAAAACTTTGTTTTTGCTCACATGTTCGGTTCATAATATTCTCAGCATCCTTCTGTAGAATCACATTTCTGTTGGTTCAGGTCTTTTCTTTATCTGTGATGACTGTGTCCAGCATTCACTGTCATATAGGAGGACTGATATTCCATAAAAGTTCAGTACTGTTTTCTTTGTTTCTAATGATTTTTTTCTGTTTCTTAATACTTTGTTGCTATTTTTGGGAGCAAATGAATGCATTTTAACAGCTAAGGATTGATTCAAACCAAGTGCCTTGGTGTGCTTCCAGTGATTTCTGTCAACCAGCTATTTTGCCCAGTTCACACTCCTTCCCTGTCTTTTGAACAAGAACAGCAAGAATCAGAGGGTCTTATTCTATTAATCCTTCTCTTTGTTACAAAGTATTCAGAAATCCTGACAGTAAATACTATCCAGAAAAGTGAAGTGGTCAAAATCTTGATTCCCTCACAGCCCATTCAGCCAATAGTCAGCTTATCAGTCTGGAAAAGTTATTAACCCTTTGAGTCTTAGTAGCTTTATAGTCTTGATTGGGGGGGGATGATTTAAAAAATATATATATATAAATATACACTGTATAAATACATTAGTTGTATTGATCTTTGTTGATATAAACTGTGTACATCAAGAGTCAATGTGTGTATTTAATAATGTTTGCTTGTGATTAAAAATCTAAGGTTTCTTTTTGGTGCACTCCTGATGTACAAGTTTCAATTTGATCAATTTAATAATAATAGAAGAAAAAAAGAAAGACAGACAGAAAAAGAATTTCTTTTAAGTTATAATCAAATGTGAATTTCAGTCATTATTGATAAATGATTTTTTCCTTCTTTTGTGACTTTCCACTCATCAATATTCGTTGATTTCTTGAAATTGACATTCTCACTTCAGTTGTTTTGATAAAAAAGCAGCAACAATGAACTTGTGAAGTTTAATTTAAAAGAACCAATAATTACCAAGAGGAGTTTCTTCAGAAACATGTTAAAAGGCGTCGCAATAATTTTCTGCATTTTCAGACAATTTGTTCTAACCATGACATGACTTTTTGACGTTATTCAGTGGATAAACTTTTTTTTTCCTCCTATTTTGTATGACCTGTGATGCACTTTGTACCCAACTCTTTAATTTTTCAATTCTTTCTGGATTAAAATTCCAACCATTTTAATAATTTTTCCATGAATCCCTTTCCAAATGAAAATATAGTAAAATGGAGAGATATACTGCTTTTTTTTTTTTTAAAAGAAAAAGGAACAGACTCTTATTAGTGTCTTGAAAATACATTTATGAATAGGACATATTTTGATTTACAAATCTTTACCTACCCTTAATGTAAGATTCTATAAGTGGGGGATTGATTCTCTACTGTTATTAAGCAATAAACTGATCCATTTATAACTGTCACATATTAATATAATAATTGTAAAAAATATATTTAAAGACTTACACATGAAAATCTTCTAATAATCTTGTCAAAAGATTCTGTCATTTTGAATGGCATGGGTAATGCTCTATCAAACATTACCCATGCCATTCAAAATGATTGAATTGTTTAGTTTTTTATGGCTTATCAACCCTTTCTGTGTTATTTAAGGTTGAAACGTATTTCAGATTGTAGAAGGTTGCTCACAGTACCTGTTGTTCTCAGGCACCCCCCCACCTAAGTTGTGATGGCTTCAGTAAACTAGTATTAATATAGGATCCTATAGATCATAAAATTGGGGATAGGCTTTCTGTTGTTTTTAAGTTATAAATAGAACCCCCCAGAATTGCTACATATTATATAAAAACTGTAAAAATATATTTTAAAATTTTATGTTAAGATATTGTAATAATAGTAAGGACTTAAAATGTTAATTCCATATATGCTGTCAATTTTTAAATCTCATTTTAACAGAAAGCCTCCACTTTCAGTGGCTATCAAGTTTTGTATTGAGAAAACTAGTATAAAGAAGATTTTAATTATTACTAAATGATAACTGCAGTCAGTTGAAATCTTGTGTTATAGTTTTTTTTTTTACAGAAATTGATAAGGATGACAAAAGAACAATCCTGTTCACTATTTTTCATTCAGAACTGCTTAAGATATCTTGGTAAACAAGTTCAGTGTAGATGAAGATGACAAGTACAGAAGTAGACAAAAACTATTTAGTGCAGAGTTGTCTGCCCTTTTGAGTAACAATCAGCTCAACTTGGAAAACATTCAGCTTTCTTGTTTTGTTTCTGACTTTCCTTTATTTTCAGTCAGGACCTGATCCGATTTATTTTATGAAGAGATAACATGGCCAAAAGACAGAAAAGAAAAACTAAAGGAATTGAATAATAATGATAATAACAATTCTAGAAGAAAAAGCATCAATCTTTGTTGCTTTGAACCGAGAAGGATTTATTGCCCTTAAAGACTTTCACTCAATACACACTAACCATTTTTTTCACTGCTGGCTCAAACCAAACAAGTGGAACAAAGAGTAAGTGAAGTACTGTAGATGAGCATTTGTATAATAGTCATATAATACAAAAAATAGTAGACATTGATAAATTTAAAAATAAAATGGAAAACAACTTAGTTGAATATCAAAAAGAACTTTCCTCAGTGAAAAAAAAAAAAAAGGATTTTCCTGAGAAGGCTTTGTTTCAGTGAAAGAAAACTTTTCCAGGAGATTCTTTCCACTCTTTCAGATTCTTTGTCTTTTCTTGCATGAAAATTTTGAATTGTATAAGTCAATTCGATTCCTTTCTTTTCTTGCTGTTTATCTTGGCTTTTAGTGACAAAGCTAAGAACAGTAAGAAGTGTTTTACCTTTTGTATTGGTTTTGATAAAAAAAAAAAAAGAGTAGGCTTTTGATCATTAATAATTCAAACTTAGCAGTTTATGTCAAGGCTAACAAGGGATAAAATAGCCACTTCTTGTGATTGCATATGCATATATTTCAGAAAGAACTGATTGCACCTGTGCTCACTACAACATAATAAGGACAGAATTATGGTCAAGATGGCTGACAATTAGCCAGAACTTTACTGTGACATAAACAATGACATATCAGGTGTAACAGCATAGGATATTAAAATTTTTAATATCTAAAAAAAACACTAAACTAATTGGGTTTCTTTTTTCCTGGTTTTCAGATAAGACGTTTAGCCATCTTGACACCATTTGTCATAAGAATCACTGAAAACCCTTTGAGTTATTCAGCTAGAAAGAGAACAAGTTAAAATCATTTTGTGTCAGCCCCACGATATCTTACCAATTAAGCAATAGTGAGACTAAAAAGATTATTTAGGCCTTCAGTAATGGTACCAACATTCATACCCTGGCTTCCATCTTCAAAGTCCAATGAAAAACCATCAAGAAAATGACGAACAAGTTTAAAAATGAGGGCACAGTAGAGAGGAAAACTGGATCAGGAGGTCACAACAGCAAGAGGGATCATCATTAAAACTTAGAACTAAATACATTCTTATTTTACAAAATATACTCCAATAGTGTTATAAAAAACTCAGAGAATTCCAATAAGATATTTTTAATCATTTCTAAGATACAATGATTTAAAGCTTAATCTAACAATTGAACAATTTTACTTTGCTGTTACACTGGTATATGTGTGTGTGCATATATATATATATATATATATATATATATATATATATATATATATATATGGCACGTGGCCAAATGGTTAGAATATTCACTTTCTGACCATGAGACCCAGGTCGATTTGTCAGGAAGGAGACTTCTTGATGTTATCAGAATAGATTGAGGTTAATCCCAGCATGAAGCAACTTTGGAAAGCTGTACCATATGTTGCCCCAAATCTTATGAGTGAAATTGGGTAGACGGATCTCTTGAGGGCCGTCAATAGCTCTGCTAGCACAAAACTACAAGCCATCGTGGCTGAGGGCTTGAGCATGCTGGCCTTGTTCAAATTGTTGATCACGCTAGATAAGACACTCTCTCCCAGAAACTGCAACTAAGGTCTGCTCAGCATAGTTGCTGTATAAACCACAGGTGAACTCTGTGGGTGTTGAGCAAATACAAATGTGCCCGAGTGTGCGTCTGCAATAGGTATTGGCTAGCCGCCCTAGTAGACGGGTATTCTTGAATACGAGTGGCCAGCTATTATATATATATATACATATATGAGATAAAATAATATATAAATCTTTACATCCTAGAAAATGTATTTCCAATAAAGTCCTAAAGACAAACCACATCACATGATAATTTTTTCCTCTTTGTCATTATATATTCTTTTTTAACTTAGAAAAAATGATTACAACCAGAAGGTTATTTATCTCTGTGTATTGAGAATGTAGTAAAAATAGAATTTTCTGTTATTTTAAAAATTAAAAATAAAATTTCATGTCTTAAACTATATTTAGCTTGCTGATAAATGTATATTAAATTGTAGATGCATTGTACTAATAAAATAGCAACAGCTTAAGTATTGCTGTTATTTTTCATGACATTAGTATGCTTGTATCAGTGTAATTATGACTTGTTATTTTATCTACCATTTTCTCTTTTCTCAATTTGTTCCCTTTTTCTTCTTCTCTATATTCTTGTTCTTCCTTTCTTCCCTTTAATTTCTTGTTTCTCCTTTTCTCATTTTTTTTTCTTATTTTCTTTGTGTTTTTCATTTTCTTTCCTGTTTTATCATCAGATTTTGTCTTGTTTTATGTCTCTCCCACTACTCCCTACCTATATGTCTCCTTATTTTTCTTCTTTTTCATCCCATTTTTCTCTTTCTCCTTATATTTCTTCTTTTTTCCCTTCTTTCTCCTTTTTCAGCATATCTTTCTCTTCCTTCTTATACTCCTTCCTTTTCCCATTATCTTTACCTTCTTCCTTACATTCCGTCTTTTGCACCTTATTTTTTCTTCCTTCTTATTTTCCTTTTTCCCTTTCTCTACCTCTTTATATTCCTTTTTTTTCCTTCTCTTTCTCTTCCTCCTTATATTCCTTCTTTTTCCTTATCTTTCTTTTTCCTTATATTCCTTCTTTTTTGCCTTCTTTCTCTTCTTTCTTATATTCCTTCTTTTTTACATTATCTTTCTCTTCTACCTTATATTTCTTCTTTTTTGCTTTCTCTTTCTCTTTATATTTCTCATTTTTCTCTTCCTTTTTATACTCTTTCTTTTTCACCTTATCTTTCTCTTCCTCCCTATTTTCCTTCTTTTTTGTCTTATCTTTCTCTTCCCCTTTATATTCCTTCTTTTTTGCCTTGTCTTTCTCTTCCCCCTTATACTCCTTTCCCCCCTCTTGTATTTCTCTTCCTGCTTATACTCCTTCTTTTTAACAGTATCTCCTCCCCACCTCTCACAACATCCTTCTTCCCATCTTTGACAACAAAAGCATCCTCCATATTCTTCCTGAGCAAAATCATTTAGCCCATTTTCAGTATCTGGAACCTGCTATTGTAATGCATTTAGCCTTTGCAATTCTTCCATCCATTTGAATGCTTTTACAAATTCCCTGCAGCAAAGCTGAGAGGCCATTTACCTCCTCCTTGTTCACTTAGCAGAGAATGTATCTATTGTCTCTGTAAGGAAGCTGCTAGCCATTACTGCTGAGAGCACCCATTTGAATTATTACTTGTTAATACAAACAAAAGATGAAAACAAAACATAAGACTAAGCTTGTTTTTACTTTTATATAAGCGCAACTACTGCCAAGCAACAAACAAGACGTTTATCATTATAGATTTCCTTTTCAAACAAGAAATTTCTTGCTCTCTGTTATTTGTCATTATTATTTCTAATGTACAGAACAACAGAAAACTTTTGCTAATAACTAAAGATTTAGGTTGTGTTTCTCTCAGTGACTGGTTAATCAGCTTTTCTTTCTGTTTTTAATCAAACTTCTAGAATTCTATTGCTGTTAAAAGCAAAAATAGGCCTATCAACTGTGAACACAGAAAATTATGGGAGAATATGATATTGCCGTGGAAACTATGACAAAGTGGAAAAAGTTTTCATATGACACATTTCACACTAAAGTGATGTTTACATTGATGTGACTAAATGTGTACACAAAGGAGACGGGATATTGAGAATTATAAATTATTTTTTTTTGTTTTAAATATATGTTTTGGATATATAATAAGATCCACCAAGAAAAGAGAAATGTTGTAAGAACCTAGATGTAAATTTACTGTAGATTATCTAGTGATTAAAGTACTTTCTATACATTTTCGTCTCAGTAAGTTGCTTTCTCTTTTGATTAGAGTAGCATTTTTCAAATCAAAATCATGGTTACACTTATTATACTGAGTAACTAATGCATTGAGTGTGTTGTTTTGTAAAAGATCCCTTTTGCGTTCATATAATCTTTTATTTAAATGGCTTGAGGTTTCTCCTATGTATTTCATGTTGCAATTATTACAGATGCTAGAGTAAATTCCTCCTTCAGATTTTAGCTTATTATTTTTTGTATTAAGTTTTCTATTGTTTTGGAAGTAGTTGTAACAGATTTTATGTTAAGCTTAGATAAATTCTTTTCATTTGTTACACATTCAGAGTGGCAAATGAAAAAGTTATATGTAATATGTTTCATCCTCTAAAAGGACTTCATGAAGTAATGTTTTTATCGATGGAATTATATATATATATATATATATATATATATATATATATATATATATATGAAGAAGAGGGGTATATAACAACAGAAATGATGCATGTACTTTAAGTTAAGAGTGCTATAGAGAATAATTTAATTAGGTATTAAATTAACAAAGATATTAATTAAAAAAAGAGAGGAATTAATTTCCAGTCATTCAGCCACAAAATTTAAGCCCTCATTAAGTCAAATATCACTGTATATATTTCAGTTATTAAAAATATATTATTAAAAAATAAAATAAAGATAAAAAAATTGATGTTATGGATAATGTATTTTATGTGTAACGGTTTTATCTTGTTTTTGTCTGAATTTCTGGATTGAGGTGTTATAATTTATATTATTTACGGTCTGACTAATATCTTCATCTTTGTTGTTATTATCACAATATTTTGGCTGGTTTGTAAAAATACAGACTCAGGCGAGTAGTAACAGAGCAGTACTAAAATAACAAACAAACAAGATGAGATATACCCAAACACGGACAGTGGAACAAGAATACTCTACTGCTGTAGATTGAATAAAGAGTTCAGTTTGAATTTTAGTGAAGGTCACCCAGATTGACAGACACCTGAAGAAGGCCAGAAAACAAAACAGCCAAAATATTGTAATAAGAACAAAAAATGAGGATTTTAGTTCAACTGTATATTTTGTAAAGAGTTTTCTCTTGTCTTTCTATCTCTCTCTACTTCCTACAGTACTTTCAGACAATATCCTTGCTATCATAATATATTCTTTCTCTTCATTTTCAGACAGAATCTTTCTCTCTGTCACTATATATTTTTTTATCATGTTTGGTTAAATAATATGGACAAGTTCTCTCTATTATTTTATAAAGTTTTGAAATTTCAGAAGTTCATATTTATCTTTATTTTATATTATTTTTTTCTGAGTACTTTTGAATGTTGCTTCATTCATTTTCAAGGATTGTTCTGTGTATATTTATGCATATTTTTTTTTAATTCTGGCATTTATATGATTGATGGAACCCATTGCAAGCCATTCAAAGTGATGTCATTTATATGCTCAAACTGAAATTTTTATGTCTGTGTGTGTGTGTAATATATATATATATATATACAGGGGTCCTCAACATTGCAACAGTTGTAATACAATTTTCTTTAAAAGTCGGAATGTATCCATGATTTTCCATGAATAAGCACTCACTCACCAACAGTCCAGTATGGTTTGCAACCAGGAACTGACCCACACTGCCTTCCTCAATTTAGCGCTATATGATGATGTATTCTTTCACCACACCATATGTACGAGCCAAACAGCATAAGACAAAACAAGATTAATAGAGATTGCATTGTAACCACGAATCGTCGTAGGTCGAGACTGTCGTAACCTGGGAACTTACTGTATATGTGTGTGTGTGTGTGTGTGTGTATGTGTGTGTGTGTGTGTGTGTGTGTGTATATATATATATATATATATATATATATATATATATTCTAACGGGGGGTTCAACTCAGAATATAAATAAGAATTCCAAGGTCTTTTTTTGGTTTCTCAAATTTTCCCTTTTACTGTTCTTTTCTATTCTCTTGTTTTTCTTTGCTTTCTTCAACACCTCCTCCCCTTCTCTCCCTCCCTTGCATCTCATTTACTTCACTTCCTTCCCTTTTTCTTGTTCTGATCTCTTTCTTCACCTCTTCACCCTCTTTTCAGTTACTCCCCTTCATTCTTTTATCTCTTACCTGCTTCAATCCTGCTCCTTCCTCTACTTTATTTTATCTTTTACTCTGTTATCCTTCTTTTCTTCTATTTCTTATCAATTCCACCATCAAATCTTCCTCATCCATTTCTTCCCATCTCTCTCTTCTCTCCTCTTCTCCTTTCTCCTAAATCTTTTACTGCTTGTTATTCTCTTCCTACTCATTTCCATCCCAAGAACCTTTTAAAGCAACAGACTGGCTTCCTTCAAACAATTCTTCAAACATCCCTGCTTCATGGAGCCTGATAAAATTCACTGTTTACACATCAATTAGGTTATTAGTACTGTTGCCACTGGCTGGCAGCCATGATTGCCAGCCACCCAGTCAGGCAGGGCAGACAAATGACAGCTGAGGTAAAGGAAAGACAATGAGGTAAAATAGACAGGCAGTTTTCAATAAGTGTGCTTGAGTGTTGATATCAGTGTTGACATTGTCCATTGATTTGGTAGAAATTTGGGCTAATTAATACAAGACCAAAAACAGCAGCAGCAGAATCCATTGACTGAGCATCCTTATTGGGTCTGATGATAACATAGGTTGATTTTGGGGTTTCCTTGCTTTATTTTCTTTTTCCTCTTCAATTTTTTCCAACAGTTTTTTCTTCTTCTTCTCTTCTACTCTGTCCGTTTTTTTCTATGTCCCTCCATTTTAATTTTCACTTTTGCTTCTGTTTCTTTTTTTGTTTTCTTTGACATTGCTACTTTTGCCTCATTTTTATTTTTCTAATCTTTCTTTTTTACTTCCTTCTCTTCCTTCTTCCTCTTTTTTGTTCTCCTCATTTTTTATTCTCTACTTCCTCTTTCTTACTCCTCCCTATTCTTCTCTATTTTATTCTTTTATTCCTTCTGTCATTTTCTTCTTTCCTTTATTCTCTTTCTGCTTTTATGTTTTATCATCATCTATTTTTTAACTCCTTCACTTCTTTATTATGTTTACCTTCTCTTTCTTTATTCTCCATCAGTCATTTTTCTCTTTTTCCTTCGCTTATTACTTTTATTCTCTTTTCTTCTTTCTTTGTTTACTTCTTCCCTTTTTTTTTTACTATTACTTCTTTCTCTTCATTTACCATCATTTCTTTTTGTTAGTTTCTCAAATTATTCTTCCTTGCATTTTTTCATGTTTTTTTATTCACACTTTTATTTAAATTCATTCCTCTTTCTTTTCTTTTCTTTTCTTTTTATTCCATCCACTATTTTTCGTTCCCTCATTTTTTCTTCATTTAATTTTGCTTACTCTCCCTTTGCATTTTTTCATTTACTTCATTCCATCATCATCGTCATCATAAGTCTTCTCTCCTTACACAATGATTGATGCATACCAGTGTTTTTAAAGAGCAATGATAAGAAGTCAGAAAGGAAGAAGGGAGGGGGAGTTCCAAGATGGTGCCAGACATGAGGTGGAAATGTGAAGTCATTTTAGCAATTTCTATCTCTGCTTACCTTGCTCCTACTGCTATCATATTATTCTTCAAGAAGATGGAAACAGCCAAAGCTATAGCTGCCCCATCTGCTGTTAGACATCATTTTCAGATCTTGTCTTCAGACCTTAGGCTTGTTCATAACAACGACAACAACAGTTCAGGCCAAAAATAGAGTACATTTGCCATATCTGGGTTCGAGCTGCCCAATCCACACTTTCTGACCTTTTTAGAGTTTGAAAGCGTTTATACAGCCTTGTAGGTGATGAATTATTTTTCACCCTACAATGTCTTTCCCACAGAAGAAACATTAGAAGTCTCTGGCTATTCCATCGCTATTTCCATGGAAAATGTTGTAACAAACCACATCCACATGTAACAATGCCTTTAACTAATGTAACTAATGCCTTTATCCACTGTGCGTTAGTTAGATCCAGTGACAGGACCCAAAGAGTGTAAGTTCAATACCTGATTAAGGCAGTGCAGAACTTTCAGAGGGAAATTAACAGGAGATAACTGATAACTGACATCCATTAAACATGGCGCATGGAACTAGAACAGTCTACCCCAGTGAGCAAATTAAAGGGTTCAGTTCGACATTCCAACCACCTGAAGAAGGCTGGAGCATACAACAGCTGAAACGTTGTAATAAATATGGCGACAAAGATGAGGACAATAGTCCAAATAATGTAAATAATCTGCACTTCTTCTTTTCACCTCTTGTTATACAACAACCTTATTCAGTAACCCTCTACTTTGGTTGGCCATTAAGCTTGTATTGTGTGAACAATTAGTAAAACAAAAAAGAAAGAAAGGAAACAAATAGTGACATTTATACACAGTGAAAGAAGTATGAGGTATACTAAATTAGTGGCAAGGTCTCGTAAATTCACAATTGAATTAGCTAGATGTAACCATAAGTTCTATATTAACATTTTCTTCCTTTGCACTTCTCGCTTGTGGAACTCTCTTCTGGCTCCATGCTTTGCAACCCACTTTGATCTTCAAAAATTTAAATGCACTGTCCTCTTGATTACTCTTCTATTGTTCTCACTCCTCAATAATTTTTCTCTTTTTTCATATCTTTCACACTCAGTAACACCGTGTAGCTTAGTAGCTCTTCTGCCTTGTAAGGGGTGATATTGATTTTTTTTTTTTTCAAATCAGTACAGTTACAAAACGGACAAAATTGGAAACATCAACTGTAGTATCAGAATTCTTGTTCATGACAATGGATACGACTGGGAAAGTTTTAGAAAGTGTGAAGCAAGAAGCAAGAGAAGAAAAAAAAACTGACTTCTCATTGTTCAAGGAGATTATTTGCCAAGATTTCTTTTAAGCCAAATAACATTGAAGAATAGCTAAATTTTGAGGCACAATTACATGCCACTTATGGTCTCAGGAATCTCACTTGCTCATTTTCTGGGACTGGACAACAGAATTAGAAAAGGATGATTCTTATTGTGACCCTCATCACCCAGCTCTCACCTTAATGTCTGTTCTCCTTTCCATTTATTTTTTTTCTTTTTTGCCATTGGCACAGTGAATTGAATACAGCCTCCTTTATTCTGAAATAAGTGTCTGTATTTTCTAATTCATTCTTGGAGAAAAGATTCTTCTCAGGGATTTATCTTTATTTTTTTATTTGAGGGATTTGTTAAAATTCTTTTTTGTTTCTTCATTTTTTTTTTTGCTTCCTTCTTTCATTTTTTTTTCACATTTATTTCCTTCTCTTTTTAAAACCTTCTTAAAGTCTTTTATATTATTTCCCTTCTCTTTCCTTCTTGTAATTTATTCTTTTTATTTTTCTCAAGTCTTTCTTAGTTTTTTTTTCATTCAACTTCTTTCTTGCACTACTTCACACAATCATTCTTTTCTACTTGATGATTTATTTCCTTCCCCTTTTTTGTCTTGCTCTGTTCTATCCATATTTTTTATCCAACTCTTTTAGAGCCCATTACACAGCCAGAACCTCTACAGAGGTTCATTAGTTTTCTTCTTTCCTATTGGTAACACTTGCACATTCACTACTGTGTTGAAACGGCACAGCCATTTCCAATAAAAATAAAAATATTCACTAATGGCAGAACTTGCTTTGAGGAGTTGGCCATTTTATGTCTTGCCTTCTTAAAGATTTTTTTAAAACCAAATCTCCAACTTGTTATCATTTTGTTTCTTCTTTTTTAATCCTTTTACATTTCATTTTCTTTTTGTCACTTTAGTATAATTTTTATCCTTTTTTATTGTCGAACAGCAGAGTAAATTTAATGCTCCATTTGTGTGCAAGATTGCAGCCATATGATTTCAGTACAGTTTGACATCTCTTAACAGAACATGGAAGACAGTTTCTAGAGTAAATATCTAGACGTCTATAAATTTAGAATTTGAAGATTTTAATTTCTCGAGATGTGGATTTGTGTTTATATGGAATCAGTTGGATTTGAGCTTGTTGGTCTATGGCGTATAAGAATGGATAATTCAAAAACAGATTTTGTTGTCTTTAATTTTTCCTTTTTCTCTCGCAGAATTTAAGCTCACTTCAAATTGTCACTATATATTTGTGAATTGATATCTATCTATCTATAGATTTATCTTATGCAGCAACAATTTCCAATCTGATAGAAATCAGGCGCTATTGCTTGTGTGCTAAAAGTTGGAATTCTAATTCAAGAGATTGTATTTAAATTGTGATATTGTGAAGGGTTAACAAAAAATAGATCTGTTTATCCTTAAAATCAATATGGATACTTGTGTCATTGAGTACATCTACAGCAGATGTGCAAACGAAATGCCAAAATAAACATCTAAATCTACTTTGTTGCTTTTCCATTTAGAATGTTTTTTTTTTTGTTTTTTTTTTTTTTACTAATGTTCACTCAGTACAAAACTCAAGAGTCACTCAAAGTAGAGGGTTTTGGTATGTTGTTTTATGATCATAAGAGAAAAGAATGCAGAATCTGTCTGAGTGGAACTTATATTTTACTAATGGAATTCAAAAGGAATAAGGATGATCCTTATGTATGTGGCATGGTGGGTCCCAGCTGCAAAGGTCAAGATTGGTGGGGATAAGGAAATATATCAGTAAAGAAATATATATCAATTGCTAAAACCTCCTGATGAGTGGACTAAACAATTACAAAAGGTTTGTCTATGGAAATGAGGTGCTGAATATAATATCAATAAACTAGGTGACAAATTTTATTTGTATTATATATATATATATATATATATGATAATGATATATAAATTTTTATACAAATTTTTTCATATATACATTACAGTTTTGAAAGAAAAATGTATCACAAGTTGGAAAAACTTTTCACAATTTGTCATACATCTTTTCTTTCAAAAAATAATAAATATATATATATATATATATATATATATATATATATATATATAAATAATAGCTGGCCACTTGTATTCAAGAATACCCATCTACTAAGGCAGCTAGCCAATCCCTATTACAGACGCTCACTCAGGCACATTTGTGTTTGCTCAACACCCTCAAAGCCAACCTGTGGTTTATACTGCAACTATGTTCAGCAGACATTAGTTACAGTTTCTAGGAGAGAGTGTGTTATCTAGCATGATCAACATTTTGAACAAGGCCAGCACGTTCAAGCCCTTGGCCACGATGACTTGTGTCATCATGCTAGCACAGCTATCGATGGCCCACAAGATTTCTGTCTGCCCAATTTCATGCACAGGATTTGGGTCAAACTGTGGTATAGTTTTCAGGCACTTTCCAAAAGTGCCACACATTGGGATTGATCTCAATTCAGTCCGATAACATCAGGAAGTCACCTTCCTGACAAATCAACCATGGTGAGATTTGAACCTGGGTCTCATGGTCAGAAAGTGAATGTTCTAACCACTCAGCCACGCACTATATATATATATATATATATATATATATATATAAAAAAAAAAATAAAAACAGACTCTGGACACCCAGTGTTGATACCTATGCCCACATATATATTTATATGTATAGATAGATAGATATGTTTGTGTATGTATCTGCATATGTATATTTAAAATTTGATGATAATGGTATATACATAAAACATTTTGTAAACATTTTTCTATTTTCATATTTCTCCAATGATCCAGCATCATTAGATAAAGAAACATGAATTTTCCTTTGTCTTATACAAGGGTCACTCAATAATTAAGGTCTCCTATTTTATTATGTTGGCCCATGGCAGTCGTTGTGGAACCTTCCCACCAATAAGCCATAATTTTATTTTATTTATTTACACATAGTAGCTGAGTGGTAATCTGGTAAAGTGAGGTCTGATATGAAAGTGTGTTTGAAACAAAGATATTTAAGTGAATGCCTCTCTGCATATTTATAGAGAGCAAACAATGAATATGAGTGCAGTTATGCAATAAGTAAATGCATTTTGCAAAATGATAGATTCTTGGTGAGAATGAGATGGGTGAACATTAAAAAATAGAAAGCGTTACGTCTGGAACAACCACTTTGATATATTTTTGAATTTTGTGTATATGTGTTCTGTATGTGTATATTAGCTGAAGAATTGGTAACTTTTCCAAATTAACTGATTACTCAGAATCTAGCAAGCAGAAATGCTATTCTAAAAATTACAAAATTGTCAACTGTATACAAACTGCTGTCTCAGATCCAGGATTAAAAGTGGCTTCAAGTGAATGAATCCTCTAGGTCTTAGTGAGGACCATCCTTCTTCAAGCCTTGTGGACTGGCACTACAGAATCACAAACAAAGGAATGTACCAAATAACAGAAACCACATCCCTTGCAGACCATCAACAGCATCAACAACTAAAATGAATATCACATTTAACTCTAGGAAATAATATCATCATGATGTTGATATTCCACACTACTTCAAACAAAAGGTTAGGAAGGAAGCCCCCATCAATACTGGAAAGAGCAATAACAGTGAACTTAAGAAATTTATTTTTGTGAAAAATTGTTTAAATAGAATCATTCTATAAATTCTAAGTGAATGCTGCACTGGCTGTTTCATCAATGAATACTGAATATGTCCATATAAGGAAATGGATAATATTAACAGGGCCGAATTATGAATTTTTGGGATGCCAAGGCTAATAAAATTTTGGGACCACCTTCAGATAGACACACCCTCTAACTTGCTGTCACCCATCTTGAATATTTTTTACTTGTGATATATTTTAGCACCATTTACATAGCTTGATGTAAACTTATTGCAAATTCTTTAAATAAACTAGAATAGCTATCTTTTGTTTGTCAATAAAAATATTCTTTAAGAAATGCCACTATTTTACTATTTATTGCAAACCAAATTAGCACATATTTCAACACAACAGTAGTAAAAAACATTTTTTATAACCAGCATTCTAGCAATAAATCAATCAAAATAAATATCGTATTGATATCATTTCAGTTTATGAAACTATTTAGAAGTTGTTATAACTTCTAGAAATTAAAATCACTGCTTTATAAAAATTTCCTAGATTTAAACATTCTGAACTAAAACATGTAATCTACTTGAAACACAATGACACAAACTAAAATCTTCTTTTCCTTGCTTTGCTTATTGCAAAGTCAAATAAATATGAGTTTGTCATATTGATATCATTTCAGTTCATGAAAGTATTTAGAATTTATAACATCTAGAAAATTAAAACCATTTCTTTATAAAAGATTGAGTGGCCCTATGCTACAGCCAATACTAACCTAAAGGATAATCTGGTCCTGAAAATCACTGTTACCATTGGCTTTAGATTCTTTAACTAATGACCATTTGAATATGCCATAATCTTATATGTCATGAAATACTTAGATTTTTTTTCAATGAATGTTAGTCATTTTATTAATTTTCAAATTACACCAAAGTGTTTTCTCACTTTGAACTTAGGTTTGAATTATTTTATATGTCGACTCTCATGATGACACTTTACATACATGACTTCATTTTTCTTTAAACATTACACTTTATCTTCTCTAGTTCAATATTCTAATGTCAAATTATCTCACAAAATAAAATTAAAGTTGGCAAGGTTGCCAACTTGAAATCTCTGTTCTTAAATGGGTTCTTCAACATCAAACTTAATAATAATTAAGAGATTCATGTTGTTTACTTTGAGTAAATCTAAGATTCTTGAATAACTGACAAGAAAGGTAGAAATTTTTTTTTTTTTAGTTTTTTCCTTTTTGAGAAAGGCTCTTAAAGAAAGTTGTTTACACGTCCAGGGAAAATAAACAAAGAAGTCAATCAAAGAATGAAAATCTTCAAATGCTCACAACATAAGTTGAAAATCTTTTAATCCTTTATCTGATGGCCTATAGAACCAACACACTTACTCTTCTTCTTTTATATGCCTTGACCCTTCAGGACATGGGTAATTTTTGTGTTTCTTTCCTTCCCTGTCTCAAGAACAGTAATCTCCTTTTATACACCACAATACACACTCCCTATTTTTAAGTAAAACCATTTGTTTTTTTGTAAGATTAAAGAAAACCATTTTCTTGTAGAAAAATAAATACAACCATTTTTTCCATATAACATAATCCAAAAACCACAGCGATCGTGGCCCTCAACGACTTCCTATCTTTGTTGCTTTTGCCTGATATGACAAACATGCTGAGAGAAGGACAACTTTGAATTCCAAACCATAGAGAAGGCAACAGGAAACCACACCACTACCTTTTCCAAGAACACTGATGTAGATATAAAAGAAATTGGAAGCTGTGGAGAGTCATGATTATCTATGTCCTGGAACAATTTTCATTCATGCAAAACCCTGTGAATAGACTTCACAGTTTTCTTTGATTTATTAATATTATCCAGATGCAGTAATGACATTTGTGAATTGTCAAAAATTGTATTAAAATACATTCTTGTATAAGAAACGAAAACATAATTGTTCTACAAACCAGAAATGACTTTAAGATTCATATTTTCTATAATTTTATTTAATCTTATTTTATGTACTGTGACCCTTCAGCATTTGTCGCTCTAAGCAATGTTTTCCCCCTATTCTCCCTCCCAGTCCATTTTGCTCCCCATTTTTGCAAGCTCATTAGGTGAAAAGACTCGATACGTGGTTCTGCACTAGGTTAGTAAGTGTTTACCTCTTTTTCTCTTACCTTTGGTATGTCCTGCAAGTGTCAAATTCTCCAAACCCTCTTTCCACATTATCTGTCCTAGAAATTTCAACTGGATCTTTCTGATTTTAAGTACAAGTGTCTTTTTTTGGTTTCCATTTTTCCTTAAAACTTTCTCGTTATTCACATTTTCTGTCCATGTTATTCTCAGCATCCGTCTGTAGAGCAACGTCTCTTTTGTCCCAAGTTTTGTCTTTACCTAATCCCAGTGTTATGAAATTAGGCAAAGTACAAGAACCAGTCATCAACATTAATCTAAAAAATGCCTTAACTTCAAATAGAAGATGCAGGAGATATTTTTAAGCAATTTTTTTAAAGATAGCCTATCAAATACTTGAATTTTTTTATTTACGTTTCTTTTGGTTTTAATCAATTCTCTCCAAGCAAAGCAAAAATTCTACTAATACACAAGGAGCTAGTGGGAGGAAAAAAGAATGAGAAAACTTTAGAAAGAATCAGAAACCCAATACTAGACAGGAAACCTCTACTCTTGTTCAGAAGACCAGGGAGGAGTGTGAACTGGATGAAAGGCAAACTTAACTACTCCTATTGTTAAAATAAGTACTAATTCATTTCCTCTAACAAAAACCTGAAAAAAATTCTTTTGAAGATGAGTCACTTGAAATTTTAAAAAAATTAACAGCTTTTATAGTAGGGGTCATATAAAAATTCAGAGAGGTCACAAGTGCAGTCAAAAATTTTTGACTTTTTATTCTAGCAGCCATAATATATATGAACTGGTTTTTCATTTCTTTTAAGACAAAACAAGTCTCTTTTCTACACATTTTTTTTAAAACTTAATTCCTTTGTGTATTTTAAAATTAATAACACTGATTTTACTTTTGACTTTTTAAAACTTAGTAGCTGCTGCTGATTTTTATTTATTTGAATTTGTGACCCAGAAAAAAATCGAAAACAAAAAAATTATTGT
Source organism: Acanthosepion pharaonis (assembly GCA_903632075.3). NCBI lineage: Eukaryota > Metazoa > Mollusca > Cephalopoda > Sepiida > Sepiidae > Acanthosepion > Acanthosepion pharaonis. The sequence goes on along the minus strand of CAHIKZ030004489.1, from coordinate 3,870,418 downwards.
TGAAAGAAAACAATTTTTGTCTGAATTTCTGGTATGAGGAGTTAGCATTATTTACACTATTTACATTCAGACTATTGTCCTCATCTTTGTTGTTGTTATCAAAATGTTTTGGCTGTTGTACTTTCTGTACCTTTTATTTAATCTATGAGGGTAGATGGTTCTCATTTCACTCCTCATGTATAGGGGTCTCTTGTCTAGGTCTTATTTTTAGAATTTAGAGCAGTGGTTCCTAAACTTTTTTTTTCTCTGGGCTACATTTTTGGAATGAAAATTTGCTTGTGTCTCACCAAATTTTATGTGATAAAAAGTACTTTTAAAAATAAAAAAATAGAGAGAGGATTAAAGGAAGATAACCGCAAATTCGAAATCAGAACATTATCATTGATAACTCTCTCCTCCAATTTGTGGACTCTAGTTACTATATTCTTAATATTTGATATAATGCAAAAATATCACATTGATAAAATCTGTCAATAATTATCTATAACTATTTATACTTGAACTCATGCAGTTACAAGTAATCCATGATAATATTTTAAATTTTGAAATCATATTTATTTTTAGAATATGAATTTTTTAAAACTGTTTCTAAATCTTTGATTGTCTTTCAATCATTCTGCCTCACCTGCTATCCTTTTCTGCTGCACCTATGAGACATGCTTCATCATTTGGGAATCACTGGTTAAAGATATCTCTATACATGGGCAGTATAATAAGAACAATCAACTCCTCATAAATTAAATAAAGGTTCAGTTCAGATGTACACCAGATGAATGTTGAAGAGCACAATAGTGGAAACATAGTGATAAGAGCAACAAAAATGAGGATAATAATCAGAATGTAAATAGTGTAAATAAAATAAAACAAATTATGCATTTATTTTTGTTAAATTTATGTAAATAACTTCTTTTATTCCAAGTCACCTATTTCATGAATAAAAAATGATACAATTTAGTTTGTCTGAAAGAATAAATAAATATGCAGTATTTATAAAGAATGTTCTTTAAAGATAAAAACTATTCTTAAAAGAAGAAGGAATTCTTTTGGGAATGGTGTTTCCTCTGAAGAGAGATCTTGTGAGCAGTTTTATAAAATATATTTTTGCATGGTTGGTCTTCCATAGTAAAAATTGCCAGTAGTTGAGTCTACCAAAAATGTGTAATACCCCTCAAGCAGGGAAGGGCTCAGATTTCTTTTACCAGACAAATTATTGGTTGTGGGGTGTTGTGACAAATTTCTTTCAACAAAATGAGGTTGTGTTTTAAAATGTTTGGAAAGATGTTTTATGTTCCAGTTTCCTTAGTAACTATTCAGTTATGTTTATTAGATAATTTAATTCTAGTAAACTATGTGGGAAAATGAAATAAAATCAGTAACTAAATAATAATAAAGAAAAAGAAATACACTTTTCCTTTATGCTAGTAATAAAGGAACTGGAAATTTTATTACTCCACATAATTTTGACAAACACCTGTTAGGTGACACTGTTTAAGTCGATAAAAAGACAAACATTTCATTCCTCTCTCCCCCCACTCCTTGCTTCAAGATGTAGAAGGACGTAGATGAGGATGTCTCCACTGGTGTACGTTCATTTCACCAGTCCACTGATGCCTGAACTCTCTCTTCACTTTCCAATACAGTGTTAGCATATGGCTTCCAAAACCGCCATCTATGTAGTAAATCAACCTTTTATTTGGTCATTCCCACTCAGCTCAAGGCTGACCTGAGCTTGACCCCTATTACCATGCTTAAACCTGTAACAATTAAGTAAGTTCAAACTTTACTTTGGTCATTCCAACTCAGCAGAAGACTGACTTGATTGGTTTGGTTTAGTTTACTTTATTTAATGTCATATCAACCTCAATGGGTTATTTAATGCCAACAAAATTTTTAGGATAGATTCGTATGAATAGAATATGTATTCTTTGGTTTTGATTGGTTTGGTTTATTTTGTTTTACAGCATATCAACCTCAATGGATTATTTAATGCTAACAAAAATTTTTATTGCTGGTAGTATTTTATTTTGTCAAAAATCTGTTTTTGGTAATATATTTCCTTCAAAATTGTATTGCTGGTAATAATTTTTTAAAGTATTGCTGGTAATAGTTAATTATTTGCCCACATCTGGGACCCTAACAGGTGCTACCACCCCGGGTCAGGGTGGACCTGGGAACACCAGCAATTAAGAGATGGTTCCACGCTCCTCAAAACCTCCTGATCAGAGGCAAGACTGACGAGCTCAACCATTATAATACTGCTTATCTTTACTTTCCCTAACATCTGGACCAGAAAAAGAAAGTAGACATACCCAAGAGTCATTAAGAACTTTATTTCACTACAGTTCCTATAAAAAAGAGTCCATGGTAGAAAGTTTTTGTATGCTCCTTTAATTATTTATATGTGAACATGCACACACTCCCTACAATATACAAAAACCGGAAACTTCTAAATTCCATAACCATGTTCATTTATTAAGTTATACATTTAGGGAACACCATTTAATTTCCTGCTCCACATATGCAAGCAGGTATTTGGAATAAGAACAGAAAAGAATTAGGTTTAAAGTTTTAGTGATTCAAATACCTGATTAAAAATTTTCTTACAGCATTGTAAGTTTTATGCCTTATTTACATATGAATAATTAAGAAATTCTGTTATCTCAACACTTTCATAAAACTTTGCTTCATCTTTTGTGTTAAGTGCAATAAAAACATTTTATTTAAACGAAATTTAAGATAAAAAAATAAACACAATATAAAATTACCAATACTGTAAGTAAATATTTAAGTAGGTAGTTGTTGCCATGACTAGTTTTTCAACTAACTGTAATATTTTTACATTTATTTAGTTTAGCTGTCATGAAATAATTCAAGAAAATAAAGACACATTATTTTGTTAATTATTTTAGCAGTCACATTTGTATTGTTCATCTGTCAAGTGTTCTCAGAAGAGATTTATTCTGTAAGAACAAGCGGCAAAATGAAAGTGCTAATCATGTCTGTCTCAGTGAAACACTCCATCATTGATGTTGCATTGTGGGATGTCTATTGTTATCAAATAGAATAATCTACCTTGATTAATCAATAAGAAACAATTAATAATTAAATACAAATTCTCTGACATCTGTTCTTTATTTGATTTTGCATAGTATTTTCCTTTTCCCTGCTTCATTTTTCTCTTCTCTTTTCTCTATTTTCTTTCTTTCCTCTGCACTTTCTCTTTTTTTCTTGTTCCTCACACTTTCTCTTTTTATCTCATTCCTTCACACACTCTCTTTTTTCATTCCTTCATACCCTCTCTTTTTTTCCTATTCCTTCACTGGCTCATTTTTTCATTCTTTTACACTATTTCTCCGTTTTTACCACTATTTTCCATTCTTTTTTTCACATTCTTTCTTTTTCAATTCTTTTCTTAACAATCCCACTGTTCTCTCTTTCCTTTATACTTTCTTTTTCTCTTATTCATTCATGCTTTTTCTTTCCTCTCTTTCAGTCTCTTTTTATCTCTTTTTCCTCTGCTATATTTTCTTCCCTTTGTCCTTTACAATTTTTCTTTTTTTTCTCCTTCCCTATTTTTCTTTTTATTTCTCTCATTTTATTTTCCTCTTTCTCATGATTTTTCTTTCTTTTGCTTCATCCTTCATTAGTTTTCTTTTCTTTTTCTCTTTCCATCCTTCCTTTTCTATTATTCTTACTATTATTCTTTGTCATTCATTTCTATAATTTCTTTCCTTTTCAGGAATTGTCTGAAAGTCTTTGATGATAGTTTTGAGTCAGTCTTTGCTTTGCAATAATTTCTGAGCCTGACAGACAGACACCAGATTAGTTGACTTTCGGTTCTGATTAATGATTAAATAATTACTCGGAAGACAGTCATCTACATTATTGTTTTTGTCTTTTTTACTAAATGTGGCAGTTACTCATTTTATTACAAAGTAGCATAACATGGTGATACCTGAAAACAAATTCCATCTATCGCAGTCCCAATTCCAAAATTTTCTTCTCAAATGCATTCTAACCTATAATTAAGATTTATTTCAGAATTCTTCCTTCTTTCAAATGATTATATACATGGATAATAAATTCTGTTAAGTGAGGGAAAGGTTACTGTATTTTAGCTTCATAGATGCAGGTGACCTAATGAAGACTGGAATTTGTGAGCAACATTCAAATTCTGGTTAGAACTGTTTGTATTCATTTCACATTCAGGTCTTTTGGAAACCTTGAATTGTTTTTTCTTCCCTAAATGTTATGGGACCTTACCCATAATAGCATAATGGACTATTCCATACGTAATAAGTACTGTGCCTCAAGAGGAAGCAGGGAGTTCAGTCTGAAGTCTGGAGTGAGGTCTGTCAGGAGTCTGTCAGTCAGTCAGAGCGAGCGAGTCAGTCAGTCAAGTCAGAGGCAGTCCGAAACAGAGTCGTGTTCAGACAATTACTACAAGACATTGGAACAGTGATACTGGTCGAGACTACATTGTTCTCCCTATTAAACCTGATTGTTCGTACTAACACATTCTACTTCACTGTATATATTCCTGTTTGTAATATATCTGTGTTATTCCATATCTGTGTTCGAGTTCTTCTTTATTGGTTCTACCTTGGACCATCACCGTGGTACAAGGACCTGGACCATAACATTAAGTCAGAACATTTTTAGCAACAATGTGGAAATTTTTATTGACTGAGAATTTTTATAATGTATATGCTAATAGGTTCTTGTGGAAATATCTTTTGACTTTTTACTTTTCTGTCAACTAAAATCTTCAAAAATTTAAATGTAACATAAGTCATCATTTTGAATTCTGTTCTTTTATTGCCCTTTCTGCTTCTTTTAATTTCATTAACCCCTTGCATTATCTTGGCTTGGAGTGAAATGATTAGAAAAAAAATCATAAAACAGACATTTTGTTGTTTCTCATGCTAAAATGACTGGCATATTACATATAATATATATAACACACACATACATGCATATATATATATATATATATATATATATATATACACACATACACACACACACACACACACAGAAACATGCAACCAAAACTATATATATATATATATATATATATATATATATACACACGCACATATATATATATATATATAGATAGACACATATATATGTGTGTGTGTGTGTGTACACATGCAACCAAAACCACTTTTTAAATGATTAAAAATGTTTTATCTACATATAAGATTTACATAGTGATTACACATACATACATACACACACACACATTTCAAGGTCTCTCAGTTCAATTTTTTTCTGAAGCTTTTCCAACTTTTGACTAAATTGTTTTATACAGCTGGTGAACTTTCAAAAGTTCATTTTCATCTTTTCTTGTTTTTTTTTTTTTTTTCTTTTTAATCCAAATTCTTTCAACTGTTTCTACAATCATTATCAAAAATTGTGTTTTTGGTCTGTTTATGAAACTGTGTTTAGCTAATTCTGGCATTCCCAATTTGCTGAAACTAATTTCAGCTCACTTAAATGTGACATCATTTACAATCATGAAAATGAATTTTTATGTGATTTTTTTTTTAATATACAAGGTGAAGCAAAAGTCTCACACCATAGGGATAATTTATTAAATGTATAATTACACATGAAAATTTTATTTACTAGTTATTGTTATATGTGCTGTTCAAAATGTTCAGCACCTGCAAGATTTATAAACATGTCAGAGAGTTTCCTCTGTCATTTTATTGCATTCATATTTAATTTTTTCTTTAAGTTCATCAATATTTCTTGGGTGCATTTGATAAACAACTGATTTCAAATGGCTCCAAAGAAAAAAAATCCAAGGGTGTGAGGTTTGGTAACCTTGATGGCCACTTAACAGGAAATCTTGAACCTAGCTATTAACCCCTATGGTACACCACTTTTGCCTTACCCTATATATGAATGTGGGTCCACATGTTATGTTGGTGAAATAGATTTTAGTATCATGTGACTAAAATGAACTGATGGTTTACAGACATTCTTAATACAAGTGTGCTTTGAACCACAAGGTCTTTTCAGTTACATGATGCTAAAATCTGGGCACGCCGAGGTGGTGTAATGGTTAGCAAGCTTGTTTTGCTCAAACAATTACAACTGAGTAATGAGTTCGGTCCTTACTGGGTGCCCCATACTTTCAGCCTTGTGCCACATCTTAGCTACGCTTGGAAAATCACTACATGAGGCTAAAATCTCTTACTACCTTCACCCCTGATGCAAGCCTAGGCACACTTTCATAAGATGAGGCTTGTTTTATTGAATAACTTTTTTTCTGTTTTCTGAGTAGAAAATATGTACATTGTTTTTTAAATTATTTTTTTGTATTGAATATCAAATTATAAATTACAGATACCAAAATCAAGCAAGTAGAAAAATTTAAATATCTAGGAAGTGTTTTAACAGAGGATGGAAAATGTGGGGCTGAAATCTGAAGGCGCATTGGGATAGTGAAAATCTAAGCAAAGTATTAATAAACTGGAAAACTTTGTTAGAAACAAAGAAAAGAATACTTAACTGTTCTGTAATATTGGTCCTCCTATATGGTAGTAAATACTGGATGATCTCCTCACAAATGAAGAAAAAACTTGAGACAACATAAATGTTATTCTACACAAGGGTGCTGAGAATACCATGGACTGAACATGTGGGCAATGACAAAGTTTTAGAAAAAATGGAAATGAAAACGAAATTTATACTTAGAAGAGGTAGTTGAAATTTCTAGAACATAATGAAGAAAGAGAGCTTAGAAAATTTGATACTCACAAGACATATTGAAGACAAGAGGGACAGAGAAAAGCAGCACATAACCAAACTAACAAGATTATGTAAATAGGTTGGTAGAACAGGGATTAGGAGAGGTAGCAAAAAGATAAACTTTACTAAGAGCTACAAAAGACAAGAAATTGTAGCAAGCCATGATTGTCATGTCCTGAAGAAACACAGTGTACAGAAGAAGAAGATAATGATGATGATGATTATGACTTCAGCAAGTACAGCCAGTTTATATAATCAAATAACATGTCTACCTTTAAAAATTCTTGATAATCTGAACTCAGGTAGTTAAACAATAAGTCATTCTAACCCTCATTCTTCTGGGTTTGACAAAGCCCTTTGTCCCAATTGATGCAAATTCATTATAAGAATTATCTTAATAGTCTTTCAAATAGGTGCTATTCAAAGGAAATGTTGAGACATTGTCTTTGGACCAAGTAAGAGAAATGACTAAAGATATGAAAATTGTTAATGTTTTAGAAAGTGACAAAATAATAGTCTAGGTTTTCTTGATTTTACTGCTGGCAAATTTGAAAAAAAAATGTAGCACATTTGTAGTAACTCAAAAGAAATGTTGTTCTGACAAATTATTTTCCTGAAAGACACCCTCTTTTTTTCTCAAAATGATATCCTGATATTGTTTCAAGATGAAAGTAATTCCTGCAGGTAAACCTGTTAATATATTCAAATATATATAAGCAATTATACATTTGTATATATATTATATATGCGTATATATATATATATATATATATATATATATACACACACACACACATATATATATATATATATATACACACACACACACATATATATACATACACACACACACACATATATATACACACACACACACACACATATATATATATATATATATATATATACACACACACATATATATATATATATATATATATATATATGTGTGTGTATATATATATATATATATATATATATATATACACATATGGGACACACAGACACACACGTATTAGTGCATTTCTCTATATATGTATAATTCCCATTGTTTTTAACATCTGAGGGTCCAACAGGATGTTCCACCCTTGACGCTCTACTTGTGTTTGTACCTTTGATGACTTTTAAAGACTTTTTGAAACTCATGCAGTATTCCACATTTGAGGCAAGGGGGAGACACACACACACACACACACACACACACACACACATATATATATATATAAGAAAATTTCTCAGTCCAACCCACAGCCTAAAATCTCAACAAATGACAACAAAATTTGGCAGAGAATCCTTTCTTGGTTGAATTGAGAACTTTTCAGCCCCCTCCATATGTATGTATCTATGTGTGCATGAAAATGTATGTAATTATTTGTGTAGTTCTTATGCATTATATATATATATATATATATATATATATATATAAGCATTTCAAATATTCAATCTGAATCTTAGATTTCTGTCTTTATTTCTTTCCCATGAGGTTAACTTTTGACATACATTTACTGAATGATAGCTGAAGAAAATGTTTGTTTAAAAAAGCTTGCTAAATATCAAAGATGAAGACATTTGAATAAAATTTTGGCTGCCCTTGAAATGCATTTCGTCAACAGGAAAATAATTTAAAAGCAGAAAAAGAATTTTAATCAAGAAAGAAACGAAATAAGCCCATTGCTATTGATTAAAAGAATAGCTGTTTGAGAAAATCTTTTTAATTATTGACACAGTTATGTAGCCTCAGTCCATGTCTTCTTGAGAAAACACCTGGTCTTTTTAAGGTTGCATTACAAACTGCAGATGTCTCTTTATTGTCAATTCGAGTTAAATCCACCTGAAACTATTTTTGAAAATCTGTAGAAAATTGACAAATATTTTAAACTGCTTTGCTATTTTAAATTAAGTTTTCAATTTGTTTACATCAACCCAACGTGGATATGGCATGATACTAAATATCAAAAAAAGAAAAAAAGAAGATTATTGGCTTTTAACATTGCAGATGTTTAGTATTTGCAATCAGTTTTTTGCTATTTTTAATAGCAAACATTTGTAAAGATGTTTGTAATGTACACCTCCAAATATTATCAAAGATTTATACCTAATTTCGTCTAATACAGGGTCACGACAGTATTAGTAACCTGCTAGACTAGCTTACTAACTATTAGTATACAGCAAAGCATTCACTAGGTGTTTTTGTAGGTATTTACTAAGTTTAACTAAGTTTGGTATAAGACCACTTGTGTAGCGCACCTAGTGACACTCACACTTTCTTATTTGCTACTTATTACACCAGAGTGAGGCAGTCATTCTCACAGGTTTATGAAAAGTTGCAGAAAAGTAGATTATTTCATTAGACACTTTGGTGGTGTTATTTTTTTTTTTTTTTTTTTGCTGAGAATCATGAGGAGTCAAGAAACCTTCATTTTTCTCTTTTTTATTATTTTTTCCCTCAGTAGGAGTATGTAGATTTACCTATCATGAAGTTCACACTCTGGAACAGTCTTTTGAGCAAGAGTAGATGTTTATCCCTTGTTTCCTGTTTAGGATTGGGTTTCTGGTTCCTTTTAAAGTCTTCTTATTCTCTTTAATTCTAACTATTTGTTTTTTTTTTCCTCGGTAGGAGTATATAGGATAGGAAGAGACAGTTGAAATTTCTGGGACACATAATGAGGAAAGAAGGCTTGAAAAATCTGATAGTCACAGGACAGATTGAAGGCAAGAGAGCCAGAGGAAAGTAACACACCACCTACCTGGCTAGCTTGAGTGAATGGATGGCAGAACAGGGGTTGGGAGAGATGGCAAAAATACAAAAGTTATTAAGAGCTCCAAAGACAGGAAATTGTGGTGAGCCATGATCACCAATGTACTGAAGAGGCATGGTACATAAAAGAAGTGTTTTGCTTAAGATAGAAGCCATTGCATTTAGAATCAAGTCATGTTAAAATCACCTTAAATCTAAATCTTTCTTGACATTCGATAAATTGAAACTGAGTAATAAAGTTCTACTAATTCATTTTGGCATCTTAATGCTAAATCTTTCTTGGAACTTCAGCATTCTTTACATATCAATAATTATCTCTTATTATCAACAGGAAATTGATTGATCACTTTTTATTTTTCAAGAAAATAATATTTTCACCTTGGTGCCTTATTTTGATTCAAAGTTTAACACAATTTCTCAAACTACAGGGAGTTTATAAAAATTTGTGTGCAATTTTAAATACTTATAGTTTTCTAGTTATACATGATGGAATTATTGTTATATTGTTCAACAGATACTATAATTTCTTCAGTTACACTTGGTCTGCCAGACTGTGGCTTATAATTGGCAGAACCCTTTTCTTGAAACTTTTTTATCCACTTGGATATGGAATTCTTGTGTGGTGTTTCTTTATTGTAACGAGTTCTGAATCTCCTTTTGATAACAACAAATTTTAACTCAGCCAAAGAATACAGTTTACTTTTTCTTCCTCATTGCTTACATGATGTGTCTATGGTATTCTTAGCATTCATCAGTAGAACCATACCCATTTCTTCAAGACTCTTCTTCATCTGTGAATTTTAAACAAGAAAACATGCCACTATTTTTACAAGAATGCAGATAATGAAAAAGAGATATATTATGAGGCATGGCATCTTAAAAAATGAAATCTTACAATTTATAATGTTTAAGCTGAGATTAATAAGAAAAAATATATTTTTAAAATTTATTGTTTGGTTGTTAAACAGATGCAACACTTTTTTCACTTTCATTTTGTATGCCAGACCATGACTTATCAAGGACAGAACCTGCTTCTTGAAACTGTTTTATTCTCTTGGATATAGAATTACTGTGATGTACTTCTTTATTATAAGGAGTTCTAAACCTTCTTTTATCAGCAGTGAGATATTGTACTTCAGCCAACTAAAGAACACAGTTTACTTTCTCTTCTAGTGAAGCCATAGATTAATAATAATTTTATAAAAGTTTCAAGACTAAAGAGTCAAAAGAACAATAATCAGTTTTTTGAAATAGCAAGAAAAAATTAGATATGTCAAGCTTATATTTATTACAAATTAATGATATAATATCTAGTTCCAAAAATTATAAGTATTTAAAGTTGCACATTTTACTATATAACTCCTATGATATATATATATATATATATATATATATATATATATATATATATATAACTCCCTGTATAATGATTATAGTAAAGATAAGTAACCAGCACTTTTGACCTTGGACCATATTATGATTATCTTATGACTGAGATTGCAGCATGTTTATAACTTGTTTCAAGGGTCAGTGTTTTGAGCTCAGTTATAAATCTAAGACTTTAAATTTGATTTTCAAGCCTTTTCTTGGCCCCAAAATCTTAAGCAACACAAACCTCTTATTTTATTTCTTCCGTTTGACTGTGTACCAATCCAAAGTAACTTTAGTAAATAACTTTTTAGCCATCCAAATTCATCAGAGTAAATGTCAATGCCTTAATTACAAATATTTTATGCATTTGTTATAGGGGCATATCTCTAGGAGAGCTCATTAAATTAAGGATCTTCTTCATTAACCTAGAGCAGATACCTTGGGGTGAGGTCAATGCCCAGATTAAAAAGTCATTATACCAAGCCTGACTCTGTTTTCCTACTCAACAGCCTGTCACATTACCACAAGGAACAGATGCTAATAGCTCCTATTGAATCAAGCAGATAAAAAGAAACAGCTTTTATTGTTTGTAGTAATTTTTGAATTTCCTTTAGGAAGTAGCAGAGTTGGCAAAAAATCTGTGAATATTATTAATCAGAATAATCAAAATTGTTTCATCTATATTGGTGGGTAATAGGGGTAGAATAATCAAGGTGAACAGAAGGGTTCATGGGAAAATAAAGAACTCATTCTCCATTCCTTCCTCCAAATCAAAATCAAGGTGAAATACAAGAGCATTTACTTATGGAAAGCAAAAGTTTACTAAACAAACAACCTCTCTATGTTTGCATGTGTATGCTTCTCTACTGTTGATATATAGTATCTATTAATCTAGTTACACACACACACACACACATGCACATTATTTTTTATATATACAAAAGAATTACTTAACTGTTATTGCCCGCAACTGTGCAATTCCGTGGTACTGTGTCCACTTTTCAAGGGATTAATCCATATATTAAATATTTCCAATCATGATGAATATTCATTTTTTCAATTTTCATATTTTCATCTTTTTAACTCTGTTATGGACATGCACATGTTCATGTTTTTACATGTACTCATGTCTTCATTCATAAATATAATTGTTTTTAAATTTATATTTTGTAATTTTTATTTTTCATTGTTATTTTTGTTTGTCTTTGGTCGTTTTTATATATATGTATGTATGTATTGTATTATATTATGTTATATTATTATTTAATTTATATTAGTTTCTGTTGTATTTATTATATTACATTATGTTAGTATGTAAATAGCAAAGTAAATATTAAAATGTCTGCATTTATCCATTAATTCATTTCTCTTATTTAATAATTTAATTTGAGTATTATGTTATTTTCATCTAAACACATTCTACATTTTTGATTATTAATATTATATAGGGGTACTTTTTTATGATTTCCCATTTAATTTTAGTTGATATATTTTTTCTTTCTGACTTCATATATATTTTGATAATGTTGTGTTATTTGCATATCTCTCTATTTTAAATAACATTTTATGATTATTAAATCTTTCTTTAAAAGTTGTTTCAGTTGATCCTATATAAATTTTTCTTCAATGTTATTAGATGCAGTTGCTTTATGTCTTATATTAGACATTTATTATTTATATATATATGTGTGTGTATATATATATATATATATATATATATATATATATTTTCAACTCTCCTGTCAAATTCAACATATGAGGGTCAAGCAGATCAGTTCCTAGGAAACCGACAGCCTAAGAACAGCACATGAGATTTGATTATAGTGGCAAAGGTTTCGTGCAAGACCATCCACACTTTTTGAAGGGCCGAATACAGAGACCTGGTGCACTATATATATATATATATATATATATACACAAGAAACCTTTATATGCAGCATTCAAAATAGACTAAAATGAAAATGGGGTAAATATCAATTACTATAAATTTTGAAATCTGTCCCTTTCAAATTCTTTGAAAGACAGAACAATAACTGAGTTATCATTATTTACAAGAAATGGTCACTGGATTATTGTCCTCATCTTTGTTGTTGTTACCACTAAGTTTCGGCCATCATGCCCTTTGGCATTCATCAGGTGTATGTTGATCTGTGTAAACTACAGGGAATTTCAGACTGAATGCTTTATTTAATATATTCCCCACTACCCATATATAGGGCTATTTCATCCAGTTCTTATTTAGTACTGCCTGTTTTCACATTGATTTGTTCACACTGCCCTGCCCAAAACAATCTCAATCTTTATATGGGGTATTGAACTCATTCATCATGTAATATATAACCAAATTCATGAACCAACACTTTAATCCACTAGGCCATTGACAGTTCTCTATGGAGAACTTGGAGCCTTAAACCTAACCTGCCTGCTGATGTGTGCTGCTGTGCTTGTCATGATTAACTGCACTCTGAAGTTTTTCATTTATCTCAGCTCCTGCTGCTGTTGAAGATCTGCTTTCATTTGTCTTTCTCTTTTTAAAATAGCAGCTCCCACATTTTACTTATTTCTATGCTAGGCCTACTAAGGAGGTCCTCATAACGTAGCATATCAGCTAATTCTTTCAGATGTTTAACTTTCCAGTGTTCTCTCTTGTCCACTATTTTCACTTGATTCCACAGGGGTTGAGGACTACCCTTTTCTCTCCATAAGGGATCAGTCATATATGGCCTCAACATTTTGATAACAAGAAAGTTGAGGACAATAGGACACATGTAAATAATGTAAATAATCAATAACTACATTGTTATATATATATATATTCATTTGCAACATGATGATCAACCCTCAAGTTGCATAGTAAAATTTCACACTACCAAATAAATAATTGGGAATATTTCTTATAAAAACAAAAAATGTATGCTGATATCCAAAATGTTTATTTATCATATGGATATAAATATTTCCTGAAAATTTTGCCAACATAGTTTGGTTAATACCAGTTATATTGTTAAGACATTGATGTGTATAATAAAATCTGACATATATTAGTAATTCTAAGTGGGGGGATCAATTTATTATTTAATAATAATTTAAAACTGATCTCCCACCTTTTGTCCAGTAGAAACTTATACTTAATGTAAATATAACGTGAAAATGTTCCTATCATCAGTTGGTTAATACCAATTTTGTTGTGAAAAAATTAACTTGCATAATAAAATCTGACATAGTTTAGTAATTCTAGGGTGGATCAATTTATTACTTAATAAGAATAGAAGACCGATCCCTCACTTTTTGTTCAGTAGAAACTTATATTAATATTTAATATAAGTATATCTTGATAATTTTCTTATTATTGTTTGATTAGTACAAATTTTATTATGAAAACATTGATTGCATAATAAAATCTGACATTGTGTATATATTTTACATTCATAAATATATATGCACTTTTGCGTGTGTGTTCATGTGCGATTATTTTATTAAGATCATAGAGTTCTTTTCCTTTCTAAGTAAATATCTTTCACCCAAAGGTTTACCTGGAGCCATTAATCTTATATTGTTAATGGAAAGCGGGAAGTAAATATAGATTCTGACACAGTTCCAATCTGGAAGAATACCAGAAAATTGAAGCAGATTTGTGGTAACCAATTCCATCATTTTTTTTCTTGTATTTATTTTCTACACTATAGTTGGTCTATCTTTGCAATCACTAAACTTTCAGCATTTATCAAGATTGTACCATGGAAACTGCACTGATAAAGATTGAAGGCCTTCTGCAAGAGAAAGAGACATTTATTATATACAAAGCACCATGTGACCTTGATTCTCTACCTGTGGGAATTGCCACATGCCAAGATGTCTGCATTTCACATGGGTTTTCTTTTCATCTCATTTGATGGTAGGGACAGGCAGGTGGCATAATGATATCATCAAGCCAAGTTCATATTCCAGCTGAGTCCTTTGTACTAATGGTCTGATCCTTGGGAAAGGCATTTTTCTTTCTTTATGATAACAGAGTAGAGGAGATGAACAGATTGTTGAATTTCATGTCTCTTACTTCAATTCTTTAAACCATCATTTCTCAACTGGTGCCCTCAGGCACACTAATGCACCATGAAAGGTAGCCAGTTACACCCTAAGTTAGCAGAAGAGTAATTTATTAATTATTTTATATTTAAAAAATCTTTTAAAAAGCTAGAGATACCAAGCACATGATTTCCATGTCTAGGTAAATTGACATTCCAACTGATGATGTTCACTTATCATTAACAGAAGAAGAATAGCTGGTCACTATATCTGCTGATCGTAGTATAAAAATCAAGAGGTATCCATTAATCAATTTGGGATTTTCATTCAACAAGAATATCCTTCAACAGCAAGTAAAGCATTGGATATTTTATTGCAATTTTCCACATTGTACCTCTCTGAATTAGGATTTTTCTGATTTTACCAACAGTAAATGCAAAAGTAGATCAAATATTAAATGCCTCAATGAGGAAATAAGAATATATTTATTGCATATAAGGTCTAACATTCAAAAAATTGCCAATGCACATTAAGCAAAAGGTTTCACACACATATACTTACATATACAATGTAATGTCTTAAAAATAAATGCTTATTTCAAGAGACTTCTTTATTATTTGCCTATTTTCAAATTTTATAACTAATTTTTCATTATTAAAATTTAAAGTGGATCTCAGAGTTTTAGTTATTCTAGAAGTTCATCCTGAAATAAAGGTCAAGAAACACTGGTCTTATTCATTTCTTCTTTTTATGGATGGATATGCAAAAGACATTTTAGCTGCTTTATAAACTGATAACAGGAATTTGCTATGGAAGAAAAATTTATTCTCCCATTTGAATTTCCCCCATTATGAGCATTATTATGTATGTGATATGATAACACAATATTTCACGGGCATAATGGAATAGCTGAATGGAAAAGAATGACAAACATGCTTAATTCTCAGAGAGAGTTTTATAATGCTACATTGTACACAAAGTTAGATATATACAAATATACATATATCCCATACAGGGAAATTATAATATATGCAACAACAAATGGTGTATAAAAAAGGGAAACCTTACTTGTAATATTTCCTCAAGGGAAAACTGGATCTTCTCTATGAACAAGGTTAGGCCATGTGTTTTTTTTTTTTTGTAAGAGCTACCACTGTGGGCTAGGGATGTCTTTCTTCTCTGGGCTCTACAAGTGTGCCATGAAGTAAAAAAATGATTGAGGAACATTGCTTTAAACCCTAACACTACAACAGAGAATGCATCAACAAGTTTCCTTCTTTTTTTTTCTCATTTTATTATATGAGGGAATGTAATTATAGTCCTGTTTCTAGGAGGAATTGTGATGGAGAAAGAGAAGATCAAAAGAATGTATGTCAAATGTTTGGCCAAAATCTCATCCCCATGTGCTGACTTGCCTCACTAAGAAATCTGGGTATGGGAAGTATCTTGATTATTAATTCTTGCAGTCATCTCTGTGTCTTCATGCCTGTTTGGTTTTATATTAAAAAATTTTAAACAGTAATCCATCACTGTCAGAATTCTATGCCCTCAAGTCAAACCACAACCACTCAGTTCAGGTCAGCAGAATTCTGACCAGTTGTTTGCCATTCTAGGCCAGATTACACATTCTGTAACAAGATCCTGATCTTTTACAGCTGTGCAGAATCAAAAATATATAATCCCTGTAGCATTCAGTTTTGCACTCATTTCCTTGGAAAAGGCACAAATACATTTCTTCTCACCCACCCAAGAACACGGGGGGGGGGGGAATAACAGATACTTCACTCTGATTTTCAGTGTCTATGCCAATCAAAAAGTAATTCCTCTTGTATCCACTTTTATACTAATATTTTTTGGAAGGGCATTAATTCATCTTATCTACCCCCAGCAGAAAAGAGGAACAGATACTACACTTTTATCCACAGCAACTGTGCTATTCTAAAAGTAAATAATCCCTTTTGCATTTGCTTCCACACTAATGTCCTTGTGAAAGACATGAATCCATCTCTTCTCTTCCAATTCTGGGTTAAATAACAGGACAGAATGGGCTCTTTAGCTTTGGGTGGTAGCCAGTCTAAGAGAAGGAAAATTCTGAATTTAAACTAATTAGGCATGCTGACATTGATTTTTGAGTGGCAACCTTTTATGTTTCATTTTTTGCTTCACATGATAGATATGTCTTCACTGTGAGAAGCCCCTTTGGCTCTAACTAAAGGGCATATTGTTTTTTTCTTTTTTTAATAAGATTCTGTAATTTGTTTACATGTCTTTAAAAATTTCTTTCTGATCAGTTGCTGTAAAGTACTTTTTTCCTGCTGCCATTTTTCTTTGATGTCAAAACATGTCAACAAAATTTCATTTGGAAATGTTATTTAAACTTGGAAACGTTCATTCCATTAAGAAAATTATATTCACTTCTCTTCTATTAACATATGTATTTTTATATCTTTAAATTTGTCTAACCCTTCTCAAATACACACCTCCATACACAAATATACTGTATCTGAGATAGTTCAGGGGGCTCAAATTTCTCCATTGTACATTTACTGTTGCTAGCAGTATTAAATGTATTGTCTATAATTTTGAGAAGACTAGTTAACATATCCAATATTATATTATGAAATGAACAAAGTCCGACAATTATTTAAGACATTTTTTTTTTATATCAATACATTCTTTTTATAGATACAAATCATGGAGAATTGTGTTTTATAGTGAAAAGTATGGAGAATTGTGTTTAAGGCACGTCAGGCTATATGATGGTTCCGTATAGGATACATATTCGATTCCTGTCAGAGGACACATATTTTCTATGAAAATTTCTCAGACATTCAGGCTGGTAAATGTTGTTAATACTATTTATTATGAACAGAGCATTTACTTAAATGTTTGTCTATAAAAAGAACGTATAAACATTAAAAAAATGTCTTAAATATCCAATATTGTTTGACTGATCAAATGTCTTCTTTATATATTTGCTGCTGTTATTGCAGAGTTCAGTCAATCTATTTTTAGTGTTTGTCAGGTGTAATCCCTACAAACAGAGGAAGCTTCTAACTCCACAAAAACAGTAGAAAATATACAGAAAGTTTTTAACTTCCAAATAATGTTGGATATGCTATTGACTCTTCTTCCTGTTATAGCCAATACAGATTTACTTTATCTAGCAATACAGAATTCATTGTATTGTATTATGGACACTACACTAAGCATCAATGCATAGAGCTGTACAATTTTGTTGTTAGAATGAATAGTTGTAAGCAGTGTATAAAAAAACAGCTCTTGTAAAATATATGTCTTAGATGCTAGTGTCCACAATAGAGAGGCATACAATGATGCCTAAGCTCACTGGAAATGCATGTGGGTGTGCTTTATTTTGAACATGATGCATGTCTCACATTTTTACTTCAGTCTTTATTTTTTACATTTCCCCTTTCATCTTTATTACTTCTCTTTTCATCTGTCTTCTTTACCCATTTTCTTCTTCTCTATCAATTATATTTCCTTCCTTTTTTTTTTTTTTACCATGTCTCTAATTCTCTATCTCTCACATTCTCTTTCTTCTTGTTTCTTTATCATTTCTCTTCTTCTCTCTCACATTCTCTTTTTCTCTTTCTTCATTGCCATTTCACTACTTTGATCTCATATTCTCTTTTCCTCTTTCTTCTCTACCATTTCTATACTTCTCTCTTGCATTCTCTTTTCCTCTTTCTTCTTTAACATTTCTCTACTTCTCTCTCACATTCTCTTTTCCTTTTTTTTCCTTTACCATTTCTCTTCTCTGTCATCTTATACTTTATTTTCGGCTTATGGCCAATATTATATTGAAACACCAGTTCTCTTATGACCACTGAAGTTAAGCAAGACTGAACCTGATTAGGACCTAGATTGTTGACCACTTCGGAATACCAAGTGCTGTAAGCTTGAATGAGTGGATGGGGTAGTGGATAATGGCTTGGATTTGAAGTGCCAAGTTCTAATTCCAGTTGGGCTGATTATATTCACTTACTTGAAAATACCCTTGGGAAAGGTATGAATCCATTGTTCTTCTCGCAGATATGGGTTAATTAGTAAAACATCTATTAGTAAATTATTATCTTCCAAAAAATTCTTACAATCTAAAAATATTTTCTGGCTTTGAATAACCAGCAAAAAATTGATAAACAATAAAAAAAAAAAAGAAATCAATCAATCAATCAATCTTCTTCTTTACTCTTTCTTCTCTTACACTCTCTTTTCCTCTTTCTCCTTTACCCTTTCTCTTCTTCTCTTACATTCTCTTCTCCTCTTTCTTCTGTACTATTCCTCTTCTCCTTCTCTTAAATTCTCTTCTCTTTCTTCCTTACTATTTCTTTTCTTCTCTGACATTCTCTTTCCTCTTTCTTCTGTACTATTCCTCTTCTTCTCCTTCTCTTAAATACTCTTTTCTTTTTTATCTTTACTCTTCCATTCTCTTTTCCTCTTGCTTTTTTTACCTTTTTTCTTCTCTTACATTCTCTACTTCTCTTTCTTCTGTACCATTCCTCTTCTCCTTCTCTTACATTCTCTACTTCTCTTTCTTCTGTACCATTCCTCTTCTCCTTCTCTTACATTCTCTACTTCTCTTTCTTCTGTACCATTCCTCTTCTCCTTCTCTTACATTCTCTACTTCTCTTTCTTCTGTACCATTCCTCTTCTCCTTCTCTTACATTCTCTACTTCTCTTTCTTCTGTACCATTCCTCTTCTCCTTCTCTTACATTCTCTACTTCTCTTTCTTCTGTACCATTCCTCTTCTCCTTCTCTTACATTCTCTACTTCTCTTTCTTCTGTACCATTCCTCTTCTCTTCTCCTATTCTCTTTACCATTCTCTTCTTCTTCCTCTCTCCTTTTCTTACTTCTCTTTCTTCTGTACCATTCCTCTTCTCCTTCTCTTTAAATTCTCTTTTTCTTTTTTTATCTTCTCTTTTCTTCTGTTTTTTACCATTTTTCTCTTCTTCCTTCTCTTACCATTCCTCTTTCTCTACTTCTCTTTCTTCTGTACCATTCCTCTTCTCCTTCTCTTACATTCTCTACTTCTCTTTCTTCTGTACCATTCCTCTTCTCCTTTTCTTACATTCTCTTCTCCTATTTCTTCTTTACCATTCCTCTTCTTCTTCTCTCCTTACATTCTCCTTTCCTCTTTCTTCTGTACTATTCCTCTTCTCCTTCTCTTACATTCTCTACTTCTCTTTCTTCTGTACCATTCCTCTTCTCCTTTTCTCTCTTACATTCCTCTCTTCTCTTACATTCTCTACTTTCTTCTTTACCATTCCTCTTCTTCTTTTCTCTTCTCTTCTCCTATTTCTTCTTTTCCTCTTTTCTTCTTTTATTCTTTTCTCTTTTCTCTCTTTCTCTTTTTCTTTTCTCCCCTTTCTTCTGTACCATTTCTCCTCTTTGTTTCTCATATTTTCTTTTTCCTCTTTCTTCTTCCTGCAAATGAAATTCTAATTCTATGTTGGACAGAGCTAATCTTATCATGTTTCTGAGTTTGCTTCTTGGCATAGCTTCAAAGTTGACCTTCATTACCTTTTCTTCATTCGATGCCAAGAAGGACATGAAAAATTATAGGTGCACTTTTCATCTTTTGCTCTTTTTGCAGCCTCCTCTATTATTCTGATTTTTATTATCTGTTATTATTCATCAATGGTCCCTACACTCTATTGTCCTCTTTCTTCTTCTATATGACATATCCCTTCAGGATGTAGGCGATCTTGGTTCTCCACATCTTCCTATCACTTGTAGGACATAGCAGCTTTTCTTCCTTTTCCATGCTATGCACCCCTTGATCCATCATCTATCCACACAACCTCCTCAGATAAGTGGCCTGTTGCCTTCCCTCATCTCTCTTGCCCTCAATATGCCCTGTAAGGGATAAGTTCTTCAAACCCTCTTTCCTCATGATGTTCAAGGAATTCCAGCTTTCTTTTTCTGATTCTGAGTATGTTTCCTTTTTGTGGGCATTTTCTTCAAGACTTTCTCATTGCTTACTTGTCCTGTTCATGTAATTCTCAGTATCCTTCTGTAGAACCACATTTCTGTTGCCTCCAGTTTTTTCTTTTTCTGTCCATCATTAACTGGCATATAAGAGGATTGATATCACATAAAATGTGCTGAACTGCTATGTAATATCCATCCTCTTTTTTCTTACTTGAATAAAAAACAATTATTTTATTTATAGACTACTCAAATCTGATCTGATCATGGCTTTTTAATCCTTATTAAATCATAAAATTTCATAACTGTGTAATGTTAGGAAAGAACAGACATTAAATTTTAGCCTCAAAATCATTATAGGAATGTCCTACACAACATGGCCTCATGAATACAATTTTGATAAAGGTTATTTATTTATTACCATAAAATCATATATTCAGTTTCAACATTGGAAATTTACTGAGTGGAGGAACAAATGATTGATCCTCTTCTATAATGTGGCATGTCGCTTCAAAACATGAGTGATCATAGCTCTCCACAACTTCCTTTTCCTTGTATAAAATTCGTTAGAATTCCAATTTAAGATAATCTTCTGAAGGGACACATCTTCTGTATGCTGTGTCCCTTCAGAACATAGGTAATTATGGCTCTCCACAACTTCCTATTCCTTGTATAAAATTTGTTAGAATCCCAATTTAAAATCTTCATGATGTGTCCCTTCAGAACATAAGTCATCATTTCTCTCCACAACTTCCTATCCTTTGTTCAAATTTCTTTAGAATTCCAATTTAAGATCTTTTATATGCTATGTCCCTTCAGAACATAGGTGGTCATGGCTCTCCACAACTTTCTTTTGTAGCACAAAGTAATATTTGTCTCTTTACTATTCTTCCCATTACCTGTTCTGCCATTCATTTACACAAGCTTGTTAGCTCACTCTTTTCCTCTGTTCTTTTTGTATTTGGTGTGTCCTATGAGTATCAAATTCTCCAAGCCCTCTTTCTTTATAATGTGTCAAAGAAATTTCAACTGTCCCTTTCTGATTCTGGGTGTCCTTTTAGTTTCCATTTTCCTTGAAATTTGCTCATTGCTCACAAGCTCCATCTACTTTTCTGAAATTTTCTCGATATGAATGAATTTAAGCATCATATTCATGTAGACAAATCAACTGTTCAGTTAATCATGGGCAGAAAGCACTTGCAGAAGAAAATACATTGCAACAAATCCAGTAAGGACAGTGAAACTGATCTCCAAAATCAGCTTGGCTGAAATATTGTGATAAGAAATATAGACAATCTTGTTTTAGAATCAGCGTATAATATTAACAACACCTTATTTCAAAAATTCAGGTGGAAAGTTCATTATCATAGTATTTGAACTGTTATGATAAAAATGACAAGGAAACTGGTGTAAATAAATCAATGTATATAATGCTAGCTTCATCTCAGAAATCCAGGTAAATGATGTACTGATAAATAGTTATAATAAAGACTTGAGTTTTCTACTATCAAATAATTTTCATGCTCTCATTTTGTAAGCCAAAGTTGGCTTAATCCAGCAAATATGTTATTGGAATAAAGAGTAAACAATAAAATTAAAAGAATGAAAAAAGAGAATTGCAAATGGTTCGCTTCCTAGTGATTGTTATTCTATAGAAATCTTGTCACTGTCCATTCAATGAAATATTTGTTCAGTCAACAAATTGCAGTTTTATTAACAATAATCATACCACTAATTTCTCATTTAACTCTTGGCTATTCTCTTTATAAATCATTCTTAATATTTTCATTTTTTTCTTTTTGTCTACTACTATTGTGATTGTATTGTCTGTTTATTTTTTGTTTTCTTCTTTTTCCTTCATGACATAGAATCATCTTCTCTTCCTGCTTCTCTTACTGCTCTTCCAGTATGAATCAAAAGAATACTTTTTTTTTCTGTTTTTCCTTTTGGTGATCTTCTCAGCACTGTCTATTTCTGCATTGCCAGCTGCATCTTTGTTACTCTCCACAGACTGCAACTTCCTTCATCTTCAGGAAGTTTAGACTTGTGCTAAATTTTATTTTTATTTGTGGAATATTTCTTCTTCTGGCGGATAATTTTTTGTTATTTTTCTTAATTTATTTTTTATCTTTCCTTCTGAAAACAGAAATTAATTGGTTGCATTTTCAGTAACTTTTCTTTTAAATTTGAACTTGCAACAAAAGATTATATAAACAGCATTTTTTATTGTTTTTGTTTCTGGATTCATACTCATGGTTAAAAAAAATACTACTTGTAAAAGAAGAACTATTCTATATTGTCCATTCTAAAGAATCAGTATGCATGCCAATGCATGCTTATAAATATATATGCAGATACACACACACACATATATAAATATGCACATACAGATACACACACACAAACACATATACACACACACATGTTTTAAACTTTTCAGGTCGGGTCCTTGTCTTAATGTCTGAATGTTCCTTCACCTCCCAAACTGCTATCAACAAATACTATTGTCTTACTCTGTCATCCTTTTTCTTTTCCTTCTCTTTTCTCCCTTTTCTTTACCCTTCTTTGTATCCTCTTAAAGTGTTTCTCCCTATGTTTTTTTTTCCTATAAGTGGCTTGCTTGTAAATAGAATTGTTCATAATTATATTTGGTTCTTACCAGACAAGATGCAGTCGCATCAAAACAAGAATGCATCTTTGTAGTGAGTAAATTGTTTTTGTCTGTATGTAAAAATTATAATAAATAATTATTGTTCTACACTTGGTATTGAGCTCTCTTTTGAATTAATGCTGTGAACATTAGAATTTATATTATTTTTGTTCTCATTACATTCGGATTTACACATACACACACACACACACGTATATACATATGAGTATATATACATACACACACACACATATATGTACAAATATATATATATATATATATATATATATATACAAGTACACACACATATACACAAATGCATGCACACACACACACACACATATATATATATATGTATGTATGTATGTATGTGTGTGTGTGTGTGTGTGTGTGTGTGTGTGTATATATATATATATTTAAAGTTATAAGAAATAATGTTAGTTTATATATAAAATCCATTAATTCCTTAAAATTAGTGTGTTTATATTTTGGGTAAAATAAAAAGTGAACCGATATGTGTTTCAAGAGACCTGAAGAAGATATTTACATTTCTTAAATAGTGTAATTGAACTTTGTTTGACTGTGAAAATGTTCTGTGCCCTAATTGTCTGAAAGCATTTCAGTTTCGCCCAATTTGCACCAAGCAGTTATGTGCTTTGATAGGGAAAACTCTCTCAAATATAAAACCAGATTCAGCAGTTCATTCAAATCTTTTTCACATACAAAATCTGCAGAATTTTACACAGAAGTTATCAGAGACATGCCCAATAAGTGGCAACAAGTCATTGTAGATAATGATGATGAGATAACTGAATAAAATGCAATTGTGCTTCATTTACTTTAGAAGAATAAATTTGAGGAATAAAAACAGAAATTATTTATGTCAGTTAGTCAAGTGCCACATGTGATACATGCTTGTGTGATCATGTGTCTTTTGATACATGACTGACGAGGCAGAAGATTTTTCCCACAGTAGGTTGTCATTTCTTTCTGCGGTAGATTGGTTGCCGATCAAGGCTAAAGAACCCAGTCTGTCCTGCTATTCAGTCCATAGCTAGAGGGGGAAGGAGAAGAGGTGGATTCATACCTTTCCCAAGGGTATTTGTGCATAAGTGAATATAACAAACTTGACTGAAATTTAAAATTCTGAAATTCTTATTATCACTCAGTACCTGTTCTACCATCAATTTACACAAGCTTGTTAGATAGTTTACACACTATTTGTCTCTTTGCTTCTTGCTTTCAAATGGAAATTGCTTGGACAAACTGCATTTCTTGGTTATGTCAGCTCTAACCTTCATGGCCAGGACCCACCATGCTATTCAAATTGTAGCAAATCTTCCACACTCCCTTCATATTCCACTAGAGAAAAGGAAGTTCCTCTCGAATAGCTTCTTCCTGCAAACTACTGCTTTGTGGAACCAACTCCAAAGAGGATGCTTCCCCAATCACATAAATCTTAACTGGTTCAAGCCTAGGGTTAACCGTTATCTTCCCCTACCATCTGTATAAACTGCCTCTTATTGTAACCCTCTACCTTAATGTAATAAAAAAAAATGTCCTTTGAGTATCAAATTCAAATTCTTGTTTTTCTGATTCTAAGTATAATAGAAAGATTTGAAACACCATTGTTGAAAACATACTGATCGAAGCAGCAAATAAAAATACTGGTCAAAATTAGTGTTTCTCAACCTATGGCCAAATTGGACCATGGTAAATTTTAAATGGGCCACAAAATGGAAGTAATTTTTTACACTATAATAATTTCATGGGCCACAGAAAAATTCTGGCTTCAAAGTGAACCATGAGTTAAAAAAAAATAGATTGGAGACCACTGGTCTAAATGATTCATACTTCCTTCCTAAAACATGAAAAATTAGCCTTGCTTTTCCTTCAGTAAGTATCTTTTAAAAGTTGCAGCACCCGGGTAACATAAACAAGTAATTTTCTAACTTCTTTTGTTTGAGGGTAAATACTTGCTCTAAAAGTATAGAGCCCTCAAGAAGTACTGTTTCTCATTTGAGCAACCATTTCTCTCTTTTTTTTTTTTTTTGTTTTGTTTTGCATATAAATAATAATTACTGCCTTCTGTTCAAAAGCAGTTTCTTTGCTTATTTTACCATTTTTGGTACTCATCCCTGCCAGCATTCTTAAATCATCAACACACTCTCATTGTTCTGGAAGCAAATCCAAGTTATTAAGACTTTCTGTTTACCTAAAATGGAAAGAAGATATATACTTCCTTGCTTTTTTCAAAATAACATACAAAGAGATTTAACCTTTTCTTTTTACTATTATTTTTGCATATATATATATATATATATATATAGGGGAAATTGTATGACAAATTGGAAAAGGTTTACTTGTGACACATTTTGTCCTTCAGGAATTCATTGATCTAAATTTTGTTATGTTGGTAAGACTACACATTTGCATGAAAGAGGGGTGCTGGGAATTTTAGAATTTTTTTTTATCTAGCCAAATTTATTTGGAGTCTTTTTTCTTTTTCTTTCCATCACTTTTGTAAGTAGGTATTCCACACTGTAATATTAGAAGATCTACCAGGAATGGTGAAATGTAAGAGCCAGGGTGCAAATTGACTGTAGGTGACTATGACATTTCATAGTGAATTATTTTGTCCTTTGATCAGAGTAGCATTTTTTATGTCAAAATTGTGGTCAGTCTGTGGGCAGCTGATGTATTATGCCCCTTTTGTGTTCATATAATGTTTTATTTAGATTCCTTAAGGTTTCTCATATATATATATATATATATATATATATATATATATATATATATATATACTGTATGTATGTATAGGATGCAACAGGTAAATTGTTCCTATTTTATATTTTTAATTTTACACATGCATGTTGTTTGTTATTGATTTTGTTTACTACACAGTAGAGTAGGGTCAGTTGAGCACCCTCTGTAAGAAAAAGAGCACCATGACACAATTCACTCTGCCAGAAATTTGGAAACAGCATGCTATACTGCTTGGCATTCACACTGGAATCTCCAGTACAAACGTCTCAGGGTGTTTGGATGTCAATCTGAGAACAGTGTATAAAATTCAGAAAGAGTTGGATGAGTCTAGTGGTGATTACAAACGTACGGCAGCTCAGAAAACTCAGTCTGATCATTCTGATAAGAACTCCTGAATTTGTTGGTGAAGCCTGTATCAGATGCTTTGAGGAGGTAGTGCTGCCCTGGGTAAAGAGGGTGGCTGCTGGAAGACCCTATATCTGGAAACAGGACTCTGTACCATGCCACATATGCAGGAAAATCCAATCATGGTTGTCAAGCAATTTCTGTGACCAAATTACCCCTTACAACTGGCTGCCTAAGTTCCCAGACTGCAATCCCCTTGATTACTATGTGTGGAGTGTAATTGAGTGAGAGATTAACAAAACTCCTTGTAACATCAAAGATGAACTGAAGGCAAGGATTATGGCAACATTCACCAACTTAAGCAAGGAAACCATCCAGAAGAGTTGAAAGAGATTCTAAAGTCATCTTGAGGCCATGGTTAAAGCCAATGGCAATTTTATTGAACAAAGTTGCACTTTAGTGTTTCAAGATATTTTTGTGCAATTTTAGTAAATATATCTGTTAAAATGAGAAGTCAGTATTATTTTCATTTTTGCATAATTTAGAAGACAATTTATCCATCGCACCCAGTATCTACATAAATATATATATATATATATATATATATATATATATATATATATATATATATATATATATATATATATGCATGTATGTATGTATGTGTGTTTTCTAACTAAAAGTGACTTTAGTGACTGAGATAATGAGAACTACTATATGAGTGCACAGAGCACCAAACATGATTTCAAGAAGGCCAATTTTTAGCTTCCACATCTGTTTGACAGCAACATTACAGAGTATAGAACCATTATGTCAGATTGGATACACTAGTATTTTTTTTCTTTTATCAATGCTGAATTTGATCCCTGGCCAACATGCAAAGTATAAGAGATCGAAAAAGAGACCCAGATCAAAACTTGTGTAGGAAATGTTCCTGAGGCTTTGATGAATTCTGTTAATATACTTTCTAAAGGCAAACAACCCTATAGTTGGAAAGACATGACTCAAATAAGGCATTCATTATTTCAAAATTTATTCAACATTCACTATCATGAATGATCATGTAATCCATTAAGATTATAGAGGCACCACATGTACTGAAACTTTAACAGCAATGGGTGTATGTAAGGCTTGATAGCAAATGGAGCATATTGCTTTTTAAGTTGGAATTAAATTGAGATGTTTTTTTCCTAAACTGGTTGTTTTACTAAGTCTAAAGAGCCAAATCTGACTTATTTATGATAGTTTTAAATTAATTTTTCTTCTATTAGATTTACCATTCAAGGTTGTGTTGCAAATTTCATTCATAACCTGAGGAAAAGGAATTTACCCATTTCCAAGAGATTGTGTGTTTCTTTGGTCACCAAGCAAAAATTGTTACTGTCTGGCTCAGAAGTTTTTACTTACCTGCCATGTTCACCCAATATTGCACCTTTGGATTACTTTTTTTCTGGTTTTACGGGAATAACATTTCCCTGGAAGACATTTAAAGAGAAGATAAAAAAAATGTTCTGTGAGGAGGAAATTATAAATTTCCCTGAAAGTTGATAGGATAGCAAAAGTAAACAGTATTTCCTCTAGTTTGTAATTTTGCAAATTTAAAACAAAACTTTTATTTTGACTTAATAAACAAAAACAAAAACCTTTTACTATTATATTTTTTTTGACCAATAAATAGTTATCTGTTGCATGAATATATGCCAAAGTTATTTTGATAACTTTGTGTAAATGGATGACAGAATAGGGATTAAGATTGATAACAAAAAGACAAACCTTATTAAAAGCTAGGAGAGGAGGTTGTAGAGGGCCATGATCATCCACATTCTGAAGGGACATATCATATAGAAGAAGAATGTTTTTAAGCATTCTGAGTAAAAAAAAACATATATACTTACATATGCTAAGAACACCAAAATATCATTTCTGCCTCTTTCTTACTTTAAAGAACTGATATCATTTTTAAAATTTTTTTTTTTTTTTTTTTTCCCCTTTTGGTAAAGAGATGGAGTTTGAGTAATAATTGAATATTGATGTATTCTCTCCTGCTGTGAACTGATAATTCATTTTTATTCTTCTTGAAACATTATGGATTGTATCATTGAACAGGGAGATACTAGTCTGTTTTTAAAGAATTTAACTTACAAGACAATATTCACATGCCAGTTAGAATTTTAAAAAGATAACACACCAGAAATTCATTTATAATCCTAAATTTTTCTATTTTAAAAATGCACAGCCTGTCTAAATAATATTCCTTGTGAATGATACAGAAAACAAAAAGAAAAGAAGTTTTATCATGTACAGTCAACCTTACTTATTATTAATTCCCTTTCACAAAATTTATGTTGGAATTTGACCAGCTAAATGAAAAAATCAACAGAAATAATTCATTTAGCAATATCTATAACATTATTCAATAATTAAATGAAAATCTATTTTCAAATTTCAACAATTTCCTACTTAACGGCTCCAAAAATGTATTGCAGGCCACAAAATAGACATAGAAAAATATGACATATTTAACAAAGATGGAATCATATTTAAATTTTATATTAGATTTGCTAACTTTAAATAGATTTGGACAAATATCATCTTCCATATATTGTTCATTGTCATATTTTCTTGGCAAAAAAGAACGATGTGTAAATAAATATTAAATAAGTTTGTACACATACACACACAAACACACACATTTAGCCTATGTTTTCATGAATACAGTTGCCTAAGATTTAAATAATCTTATCATTATTAAAAGTTGTTATTCACTCATAGATTTGTATAAATATGTACAGACTGAGAGAGGGAATGTCGAGATCAGAGTAAAACACCTCAGGTATATACAAAGAATATGTTGGTTGAGTAATGTTTATAAGTATGCAAAATGAATTCAGTAGACCAAATGAATGCCATTGGGAAAGTTGCAAATTCATTTATACTCCAATCAACCTTGGGTAAATAGCAGAGTAGACTGAACTCTGTAACCTAGGTAGTGCAATCAGTCTAGGACGAGGAAAATTCTGAAGTGGAAACACCTGCCAACATTGCAGACCTTGGAGAAGTCATGAGCCCTACAGTGGACTGAGAAAATAGATGATGATAATAAGAATATGTATCATAATAAGTATATATATATATATATATATATATATATATATATATATATATATATATATATATATATATATATATGATTTGTTTTGGATACTTTATATCAGTTATTTTATTATATATACATATATAAGAAAATGACATATAAAATATCCAAAACAAAGCATATAAGATGCATATAAAAACTAGTTGGATGTTTAATGAATTACATTGACTGGCCTATATATTCAAGAGACTTAATGAAGAAAATGTGTTCTCTGGCAGGGTTCAAACTTGCATCCCTCTGTGTCGGAGAAATCATCATCTGTGCTTCAGATCACTTGGTCAAAGAGTGTGTCACAGTTCAGAAAAATTCAATTAACATTTTGAAGCATGCAGATCCTCTCGTTCACATCTACTCATTTTTTTTGTATTTGAATCAATGGATTTTTATCTGAAATTATTTCTCACCAATCCTAACATGATATGGTCAATATCCATGTTTGAGTAGACACTCAATTTCATCTACCAGCATGCACATGTGAAATGTACAATTCTATCTCTTCTCCCCTCAGCTATGGGTTAAATATCAGAGAAAATTGGGCTCTCTAACTGTGGTTGGCAACCAGTCTAGGAGAGGGACAGTCTTGAATTCAGAACTGTAGTCATAGATTTAACCTATCGACAATGGTCAAACTCACTGACAGCCATCACACACACACACACACACACACACATATATATATATATATATAGATATATAAAGCTAGAGAGAGAGAGAGAGAGAGATTGTATTTTGCCAAGAAACCATTGACCAGGGTAATTCTAGAAGATAATGTTTTTAAGACAAGCTGTCTTTGTAATTATACTGCATGATATCAAGAGATAGTGTATTAATAATAATAAATAGAATAAATTAAATTGATTCACTTATTTTATGAATATCTCTACTCTTAGTTTTGTGAAATTACCTTCACTCTTCGGGAGACTTGTTGATAAAAGTCTCCTGAAGAGTAGATGTAATATTTCAGTCATAAGATAATTTTCAGACACTTTGCAATGTTGTCATAGACTAGGATCACCTTCCCTGACCATTAGCACCAAGAAGCCACTTTTCTAACCACTCGGCTGAATACCTAGTTATTTGTTTTAGTCAGCAAGAAACAACTACAACCAGTAATGGCTAAATGCATAGTATTTAAATAAAATAAACACTTCTTTTGGTATAAATCAAGTCAACACAATTTAATGACAGGCTGCTAATCTGACTTGATCTGAATTAGATTTGGATTAAGATTTTGGATTAGGATTAAGTCTGTTTCTACTTCAGCTTTCTTTTGTCTGAGTAATTAAATGTTGAGAATATCTCTTTGTTTCTTTTACTCTTTCAAGCAAATATCATCTTTTTCCTCAAACAATGATATTACTCATTTATTTAAAAACAAAGACGAATTAAAGCCCAAAGGCAATTCTTTGCCTCTTGACTACAAATCCATTTAGTACTTTCCTTTGACCAAGAGAACTTTGTTCTTTGACAGTTAGGATGATGCAAAAGTTACCAGCACATTTTTGAAAAATGATTTATATAAATTCTTAGCATCATTATTCAATTATTAAAATATTATCACTTGTTTTTCTATAATTTTATATCAGCTCTCAGCTAAATTGGATATTTCATCACATGAGATTGCATAACAGTTTCCAGCATATCTTTTTAACAAAATCTTTCAAATTAATTCATTGTATCATTTCATTATCTAGTTTTGAAAATGTTGCCATAGCTTTCAAGTTATATATATATATATATATATATATATATATATATATATATATATTAGTTCAAAAGTTTAAAGCCACCCCCAGAACTAGAATAAGATGGACTTGACAGAAGAGTGAAAAAAATTGTAAAAGAGTTTTTAGAGTCATTGAAAAAAGAATACAATCAATTATTAAACTTATACTTTGAGAAACTTTTGCAGCAAATCCAAAAATGAGTGCTGCAGTAATGAAGGCTAAAGAAGGATATTTTGACGAGAACAAAATTTAATCATAAAATGATTTTTTTTTTCTTTTTGTCATAATAAAATGTCTCATAAAAAATCATGTCACCCTTTTTTTACCATCTATAATAATTTTATCTTATTTAAAGTACAAAACAAATATTTTGTATCCAATTTAAAAAATTACCAGGGGTAGCCTCAAACGTTTGAACTGTAGTGTATATATATATATATATATATATATATATATATATATATTTGTATAAATCAACTATGGAATAAAGGCTGTTGTAAGTGTGTGTGTGCGTTATGTGTGTGTCTGTGTGATATCGAGAAATTGTTGGAACTACTGACCAGACAAGGAGTGTTTGTTGCAAGAACCAAAACAAGGTAAAGTATGAAGGTGACAGGTTTTAAGATCTTGTGAGAAAATGTCCCCTCTCATCATCATCAGCTGTTATATTGTTTGCATCATGAGGACAGGGATTGATTTTTATGACAAGAAAAAAAATCTGTTGCATTGTCATTCAAGAAAGCCAATTTCTCATACAAGCATTGTTCAGTAACATATTGTCCACATTCCTGCAATTCATAATCAAAAATTTTTAAAAATCTCACAAAATACAGAATATATATATATATATATATATATATATATATATATATATATATAGAGAAAATGACTGATATAACATATCCAAAACAATGCATTTTAGATGAAATATATGAAAACTAGTTGTTTGTTTAATGTATTCAATTTCCAACATTTCATTAATTTGGAACATCATCAGAATAACTGAAATATATATATATATATATATATATATATATGTGTGTGTGTGGACGCTGATATCAAAACCGAATGGTGACAGTGTGTTTCATGCTTGAACCCAATTGTAGCAAACCACCCATGTTTCCCAATGTATTTCATCAGTGAGAAGTAAGTTCTACTTAAACAGCTTCTCCCTATGAAACACTGCTCTATGGAACTGACTACCAAGAGGATGTTTCCCCTATCACTGCAGCCTTAACCTGTTCTAGTCAAGGGTTAATCATTATCTTCCCCTCCGATTTGTATAAACTGCCTCTTAATGTAACCATTCTGCTTGAATACCCCACCTCCCAGGCCTTGTATAGGGAAAATCTTACTGTAAAATAATATCTTTAAAATTTACTGGCCATTTGGTGTTGACCTCAGTGTCCACTTCTGTATTTACATATGCCCTATCCAGATTGTGACCCCACCCATTGACTCGGCAGTCAGCTGCCAATGCAGTGGGGCTGGTAGGCAAGCAGTAGGTGTGCACTTTCACAATTCAAGAGCTCTCAGCTCAGCTGCCACCACACTAGCTTTGTGAAAAGTTTTAATCCGTCTCTTCTCCTCTCAGCTATGAGTTAATTAGCAGACTAGATTGGGCTCCCTACTTTCATTTCCCAATTAAACTAAAAGAAGGAAAACTTAATTCCAGACCATGGAAAAGGCAACTAGAAACTACTCCACTACCTTTTGGCAATTTACATATAATAAAAGAATCTGTGAAGAATCATGATTGCTTACATCTTGGAGGATTTTTGGTGGTTTGATTTTGTTTAGCAGCATATCAACCTCTATGGTTTATTAATGAGGGAATCTAAATATTTTCAACTACAGACAAAATGTATTCTTGGTCATCTTGCTACAAAATTTATTGTTGGTAATTGTGCTTTAAAAATTTTTTGTTGGTAATTCTACTACAAATATGTATTGTTGGTCATTTTTTTAAATATGATAATGTATTGCTAGCACTTTTACTATAAAAACACATTTTTATACTTTCATAATGTTTGAGGATTCACTGTTTGCCCATAGCTGGGACTCTCAACAGGTGCTACTGCCTCAGGTCATGGTGGACCTGGGAACACTGCATTTAAAGAAGTAGTTTCCCACTCCTGAAAACTTCCACTCTCCCGATCAGAAGCCTTGCTGCCAGATGTAGTTTATCATCATACCCAGGTCTATATCTTGTAGGAATATAATATTAGAAAAAGAAAAGATTCCATTAAGATTGAGATACTGCAGGCACTTCTGCATCAAGTCTAAATTTTTCTTCATTTTGTATTCACATAATAAATACATTTTTTTATATAATTTGTCCAAACATTCTGTTTTTTTTTGTTGAGCAAGGATAGAAAATATGTTTTTAAATGCTCACCAATGTTTTTATTGTAAGTTGTTGAGGAACCCATTTTCTTAATTTGTTAAATCTTGTAGACACTTTTTGTAAAATTTTGTAAAAACAATTTCCTAAAATTTGTAAACACTATATACTAGAGTTGACTGATTACAACTGCTGCAAAGAAATGAGTAAATTTCAAAGATACTTCTAAAATTTCCCTAACATTGGACAAAAGATGCCCTTGATAACATCTGCATCAACCTAAAATATTCACGCAAATGCTGACTGAGCAAGGCAGGTAAACAGAATTACAGCATTGACGATTGAAAACTAATTATTAAAAAAAAAAAGAGAGATTCTCAATTTTGATATATTTATGTAATGCATAAATATGCATATCGCCGTGCATGATAATTATTTGAATGAGGCAGGCTGAAAGATTACTACAATAAATCAAAGTTTGTTCATAAAAACAGTGGCTCAAAGTAGATTCACTCTAGCTATTGTTTTATTATGCCTCTCTATATGAGAGTAATTTGAATCAAAGCAGGTAATATGCAACAATATATCAAGAGCTAGATCATAAAAAGGAAGATTAAATTCTAATTGAATAAAAAATTCTGTGCATAAAAGATAGTTTTAGCCTGGCATGTAAGAGGAGATTATGAAACACAAGATCAAAAATTTAGCTGTGAAAATGAAGGGCAAAATTCAATCAATGCAACTCTAGTAAATCAACAAATCTTCAGGAAATTCAGCTTTTAAAGAACAACCTGTCCATGCTTCAAAAAATTATTGTTTCCCAAATCTTTATTTATAGGCTATGTTTTCAGATAATTTTTAAGAAAAATTTCAGTTCCTGTTGAAGTCACAACAATTTAATTCTGCTTCTATTTTATCTTTTACAAATTTCTTCTTCTTTTATATGATGTGTTTCTTCAGGATGTAGGCAATCATGGCCCTCCACATCTTCCTGTCCCTTGTAGCTCTTAATATGTTTATTCTTTTTTTTTTTTCCCAAACCTGTTCTGCCATCCATCTACTCCAGCCCATCAAATATGTTATGTGCTGCTTTCATCTGTCCCTCTTTCCCTCAAACTGTCCTGTGAGTATCAGATTTTCCAAGCTCTGCTTCCTCATTATGTGCCCCAGAAATTTCAACTGCTTCTTCCTGATGTTAAGTATAAGCTTCCTTTTTGTTTCAATTCTCTCCAAAATCTTGTTGTTGCTCACATTATTTGATCCACGGTACCTACAGCATCTAATTTTTTTTTTCATTTTATCTTTATTTTTGCTATCATTCCACTAATTTCTTTCTTGAAATGTAAAAACAAAATACAAACAGTGAATGGTTTAAAAAATTCATTTTTTTTAATACTGTATTTATTCAGGACAATGAAACTTACTCTTTTGCTGGAAACCTTATTTTCTTTCTTTTAAGTGTTAAGTTTCTCTTTTTTAATCAATTCACACTTGGCAAGGTAATAATGCCACTAAAACACAAAGGCTTGCTGTAAGTGAAAGGAAATGAGAAGACTTTAGAAGGAAATCTAGTCCTAAAATGGAAACAAACAATAAACCTCTGCTCCTATTCAAAAGACTGGAGAGGTTGTTCTTATATATTTTTCACATATGTGTTTTTCTTAGATTTTTCTTTCATCCCAAACATATTTCTTTTATCTGGTTCTTTCTTTGTACATACCGAGATATATTTTGAAGGGGCAAGAAATGGCTTGTTAATTTTTATGCCTCCAAAATGAAACTGATCTTTTTTAATCATCTTAGAGAATTATTTTTGCCTTCCATCAGCATGGCTGATGCTAACCACCAGAAGAGTGACTCATTGCATATTCTCAAGCTAATATTTCTCATTGACATGAACTAGAACAATTATATTGAACTGGATAATAGGCAAACCTATCTACTCCTATTGTTTAAAACTATATTTTTTAAATTATTCTAATCTTTTACAACTTTACATTGACCATTTTTATGACAGCTGACTTTCAATCGGAAAACTGTTGTCAATTAAATTGTTAATTTTCTTATATATTTTACTATTTTTACTTTTTACTAATTCTGATGTTTTTAATGTTTTGACACTTAATAAAAATAACCGTAATAAACCACAAGACTGTGTTGTATACTGAAAATTTAACATTTTCCCAAAGTTGAAAGTATGGCTTTTAATAGGACCATAAATAATTGAAAAGGTTACAAAAATTATTGCTTTGCTGCAATGTCAACAAAAAGGAAAAATATCTAAAAAAAAAAAAAAAAAAGAAATGCACGTTAAGTATTCTTAGCACAAACATATCAAAAGCTATCACTTTGTTCTTTGTTTTCATTGATGGAGTCAATCTCTAGGTGTTATAAGTAGAGAACAGAATGTCTTGTGTTTGTTTCACAGCTCTCATTCCAAGAGAATGACAAAAGATAACACCACAATAATGCCATTTTAAATGCTTCACAACAATAAAAACAGTGATTTAATAGTTTTACTAGAAATGCCTATAATGCTGTGACAACACAGTGCCTCAGATTTTGTCTAATACAAGGCCCAAGAGCCACTCAAAGAAGATGATTAGTGCATGAGATGCATAATAAGAGAAAGCAGTAGAAATGAAGGTTACAAGGATATGGCAAATAGATAACTATCAACCTTAAACTTTAAAAGGTTAAGCTGATTGTGTTCTGGGAAGCATCCATGAGGGAGTCTTTTTATGCTTCAATGTTTTGAAATATGATTCCCAAATCATGCAAATAGGATAATTTTTCTACAATAGACATTTTGATACTACATGTTTATCCCTGTTCATTTTCCCCCACTTTTGTGAATTTGTGGGGATTTTCTAACATGTCCTCATTGATTAATATTTTAAAAAATCATGTTTATTTTTTGTATTTTGAAAATCAGCTTTTGTTACTCATATTTGTTGCTTACTATATTTTTCCTCTTTAATCAAAAAGGAAAAAAAAATCCGCTGTTTATTTGACGGTTGTGAAAATCGCAATGTAAAGGTGTTTGGTTATCAGTGAAGTGGCACAAACCTGTTTCTTAGATAAACACTCTTGGTCAATCCCATCAGAGAATCCAATTATCTTTGATGGCTGGTGTCATACAGTTATTTTTGTCATTTGTTCTTTTTTTTTTTATTGATTCCACGTTGTCTTCAGGATTCTATTCAAGAACAAAAAGAATGAAGTGAAAATTTTATTTTATTTTTGCACACATTTTTTGCAGAAAACAAGAATTTTATAGAAAGGTACCATATATTTTGGCAATGTTTTTTATTTACTTTTTCATTTTTGTGGCTTGTTCCCAGCATAATGACATATTTTTCTGTGTTACTCATTCACTCTCTCTCTATCTCACTCCATATATATATATATATATATATATATATATATATAGAGAGAGAGAGAGAGAAATATGAATAGGCTGAGAGAGAAATAGACAGATATAAATAGGCTTAGAGATAGAGAGGTATAGACAGATAGATATAAATAGGCTTAGAGATAGAGAGGTATAGACAGATAGATATAAATAGGCTTAGAGATGAGAGAGGTATAGACAGATAGATATAAATAGGCTTAGAGATAGAGAGGTATAGACAGATAGATATAAATAGGCTTAGAGATAGAGAGGTATAGACAGATAGATATAAATAGGCTTAGAGATAGAGAGGTATAGACAGATAGATATAAATAGGCTTAGAGATAGAGAGGTATAGACACATATGAAGAGGCTTAGGTAGACATAGCTCTGAACAAAGTGAGACAGATAAACAGGTATGAACACACTGAGATAATAGATATGAACATACTTAGAGAGATATGAACAGTTTGAAATAAATTTGAAAAGTTTGAAATAGATATGAATAGACTTAGATTTCTTAGCAAATGTCTGTTGTATTGCAATACCAAATGACGTTTGATCTGCACTACAAGCAATGTTTTTAAGACTATATGAATTTTCTACATACATACACAGACACATACACACAGTACCAAAAATAGATATTTTGTTCTAAGAAGCTGAGACATCTTGAAATTTAAATAAATATTAGAGAGTTCTTTTGAAAAACAAAACACTCAGTGCATTAGCCATTCACTATAATAGGTTTAACTATAATTTCTACTTAAAGAATTTGCTCTTGATTAAAAGGGAAATAAATGCATTCAAATGAGAATGTACTGAAAGTGTACTAATTTTGAAATCTTTTGCAGTAAATTTACATCCCAGATCAGACAAAATATCTTCATCCCCCATAAAATCACTACTAATAAAATATGGGATAATTAAAAGCAATGATAATAAAAAGTTGAATGAGATGTCTAAATTAAGTCAAATTTGGATTTAATATCTAAAATGCATCAGTTGTCAAAATTTACAATTAAATGTTGAGCATCTCTGTATCTTTAAGATTTTCAATTAAGCTATAACCATGTCAACTGGCAATTTTCTTTTTTCTCTTTTGTTGTTGTTTTCCTAATAGAATCTATTCCATAAATATCAAATATTTCCATTTGTTTCTGCAGCATTACTTCTCTTTCTAAACTCAGTGAATTAGTCTGAAGAATTCTCTTCTGATTTCTTACATCCGTCATTTACAGTTTTCAAAAGTTGAAGTGCAACACCAATCACCATCTTCTGTCTTCCTGAAATCTGTACTTTTATTGTCCTTTCTCCTCACTAAAATATTTTCATTCTCTTTTACTCCCAGTAGGAACCCCCTCATCTCTTAGTGACATTATCATCTTGCTTGGAGTGAAATAACTAAAAAACTAATCGAATTGTAATATAACAATGTTACTTACTCAATTAAAACTAGTTTTTAAGAATAAAAAAGCAGTTTAAAGTAGAAAGATATTATTCAATTGCCATTGGATTCCCAATATTACTAACTGATAGCATGTTTTTTTTATCAATTAGGCATTTTAGAATAGTGAACATATCATTTGATTTCAGACACTACTTAAGGGATAATGAGTAATTATGCCCATATATAATGTAAATTTAAACTTTATTAACTTAAGGTTGATTTTAAGTAAAAAAGAAATTTCAATAACTCATATTGCAGAATTAAAAAAAGAAAAATCCCCATATTTCTGCTCTACTACTTAGGATTGAACTCAGAACTTTTATTGACAAGATGTACATATATATTTCTCACAGTAAATGTTTGTTTGGCTTCATTTTCTTAAGTACTGCAAAATCCTTAGTTTCTTATTATTCTAATAGATTTTGGCAGCTGCTGTCTTGGTGCCTGTTAGGGTATTACACCTGGCACTTTGGGGGCAGGAAAGTCTGTTCATGCCCAACCCCATATAATCCAGCTTCCTTCCTGTCCCTCTGCTTCCTCATCACCTGACTGACCCCTCCTTCATAATTAACTAAACAAAGCAATTACTGAAAGGGGCAGACCCCTTTAGGCAGATAAATGGAACATCTAAAGAATATAGGCAACAAATAACAACAAAACAATAAAAAGTTATTAAAGAAAATCATTTTACTTTGTATTCTTTGACTTTGTCTCCTTTGATTGTTATTCAAGATGCTTTTGCTTCTACCCTGAGTACCAAAGTAAATTTCTTAATTGAATTGGGTGAGATGTATGGCTGCAAAGGCTTCTTGATGCCCCTGACATGCAAAATGCTGGAGGGCTTTGAGTAATTCAAGTCTAATGACAGCTGCTAATTCATAAAGGATCAGGTTACCTTTTTGCTTTCTTTTCTTTTTTTCCTTTCTAAAAAGGTAAAAGAAATTCACCATTTTTGTCAATAAGTACTGGCAGCATTTTTTAATGTCATCTTTGGACCATGATGATATTTTCTACCAGGTGAAAAAAACTATTTTCCCAATCAATAATATAAAATAAAATTATTGCAATAAAAACAGATATATTAAGATAATGTACAGGTTGACCATTCATTTAATCTGGTACTAATTTCCCTGAGAGGAATTTTTGATTTTCCAAAAGGCATTAGAATTCAAGCATTTACAACTAGGTCATGCCTATACTTCCACAGAGTTGAATCACTCTCATTGCCTCCATATTCCCAATATAAGAAGAAAGTTTTATTTGTAGAACAGACAGCTGCATATATGCTTTCCTAAACACTTTATTCTTGGCCTCTTCAAGTTAAGGGTCAGTTATCCATCCACCTTATCCTCATAATCTCTGCTTCCTATTACCTCCTCTTTCATTCAGACAACTCATTCATAATCATTTTAACAGTAACCTTCTACCTTGAGTGGCTCTTGTGATTTGTATTGGGTGAGCTTTAGTATAAAAATAAAAGCAGTGACATGAGCACAAACTGTCCCAGACAAAATTTCAACTTGGCATACCAATTCCATTTGACATGTTAACTGTTATTGCCCCCACTTTTAATATATTTTTTTAAATATTAA
Source organism: Acanthosepion pharaonis (assembly GCA_903632075.3). NCBI lineage: Eukaryota > Metazoa > Mollusca > Cephalopoda > Sepiida > Sepiidae > Acanthosepion > Acanthosepion pharaonis. The sequence goes on along the minus strand of CAHIKZ030004489.1, from coordinate 3,830,125 downwards.
ATTTCTTCCAGGATATATGCAGTCATGGATCTCTGCAGATTATTTTTTTCTTTTGATTATCTGTGAATTACCATGATGGGAAAGATAATGAAATGGCTTCCCTGTTGCCTTCTTCATAGGTTTTT
>CAHIKZ030004489.1:3762500-3825000 GCA_903632075.3 Acanthosepion pharaonis | reverse complement strand
TCAAGGCATAGGCAATCATGGTTTCTACAAATTCCTGTCCTTGGTAGCTCAATAAATTTTATCTTCCTCTCATTTCTCCCAAACCCTGTTGCGCCATCCATTTAGTCAAGTTCACTAAGTATGTTATGCTTTATCTTTTTCTGTCTTTCCTGACTTCAATCTATCCTGTGGACATCAGATTTTCCAAGCCCTCCTTCCTCATTATGTGTCCTAGAAATTTCAGCTGTCTCTTCCTGATGTCAAATATAAAATCATTACACAGAAATATTTTTTATTAACTTCCTAATGGTAATATTAGCTATTTCCTTATAAAAAAAACATTTATAAATCATTAATTGAGCAGCCACTACTACTGTCAGTTGAAATCTATGAAATCTTTCTCTTAAAGCAATCTTTCAGGAAAATAGGTTTCCAGTAGCTTTTATCACTCTTACCAGTATTGATGGGTTGCCTTTCTAAACTCTTGTTTGGAGTGGTGTGGGATGTCCACATCTTGATTATTTCATTATTTTCTCTTTAAGTTACATGAGCTATCCATTTTAGTTGTTGCTGTTGTTGAAAGTCCTCAAGTCATGTGGTTTCTGTTATTTGTAAATTTCTTTATTTGTGATTCTGTAGCACCAGTCCACAATGTTGAAAGAAAAATGGTCTTCACCAAGATCCACAGGCTTCATTTGGGCATTCACTATTCTACAGACTCTTAATAACTTTTAATGTTTCAGAATTTCTCTATTTTATGCCATGTCCCTTCAGGATGTATTTGACCATGTCTTTAGGCAAATACCTTTTTTTATTATCTTGGAACTGCCACACATTATTGAGGTGGTTTCCTCTCAACTTCTCAATGGTTGAAAATATATTACAATGTTAGATTTACAAGCCAAGTCTTGTTGATATTGAATTTTCACTGTACAGTCTCCTTTTGCTTTGTGTCCTTTAATGACATGAGTGATCATGGCTCACCACAATTTCCTATCATTTGTAGCTCTAAGCAATATTTGTCTCTTTATAATCCCACGTAGTCTCTGGTGTGTCATCCATTCATACAGGTAGGTTATCTTCTGTTTCCCTCTGCCTTTCTTACTTTCAGTATCTTCTATGTCTGTCAAATAAATTCTCTAAACCTTCTTTTCTTTAGTTAAAAATCCCAGGGTACATACTATCCCTTGCTGATTCTAAATACAAGTGTACTTTTACTTTCTATTTTCCTTAAAACTTACTCATTACCAATATGGTTCATGCATTGTATCCATTGTATCCTCAGCATCCTTCTGTAGACCTACATATCTTTTGCCTCAAGCCTTCTCTTCATCACTTCTGCACAGTAAGTCTCTAAAATGTATAAGAGTTTTCTTAGTTTTATCAGGCACAAACAGTCACAAGTGTGGAACACCTAATAAGGGATAAAAACACTACATAGAACAAATGGTTTGCTAGACTAGCTTAATAAGCATTCATTATCCTATGGTAATGAATGCTTATTTAAGTGTCAAACACTTTGGCTCTTAATGTTTCAGAATTTAATATCTTTTGAAATGCCATGTCTCTTCAGTGGAGTTATGGATAGCAGCTCGGATTGAGGAATTGGAGAGCCAAGTTCAAATTCCAGTTGAATCCATTACATTCACTTACATGCTTCATACCTTGGGAAAGGTATGAATCCCCTTCTTCTACCCTCAGCTATAGGTAAATAGCAGGACAGGCCGGGTTCTATAGCCTTAGATGGTAACTGGTCTACTGCAGAAAGAAATGGCAACCTACTGTGGAAAAATATCTGCCTTGTCAATCATGTATCAAAAAATACATCATTGTCTAAGCATGTATCACACATGGCACATAACTGACTGATGTCTCTTCAGATTGCAGACAATCATGACTTTTCGCAGATACCTTTTCTTTATTATCTGGCTATTTCCACCCATTCAGGAGAAATATAATGGAATGGTTTCATGTTGCCTTCTCCACAGTTGAATATGTATTACAATGTTGTGTTCACAGTTTTCCCTCTCTTATACAGATTGACTCCCAGGGCAAGTGAGCCCAATCTTTTTTTTTTAATCAATTCACTCCAAGCAAAGCAATAATGCCACTAAGATGCAAAGAGTTACTGGGAGTGAAAAAGAATGAGAAACCTTTAGAAGGAATTGAAAACCCAACCAATCCTAAACATGAAAGGGAGATAATCATTATTTTTATTCAAAAGACTGGGGAGGTGTGTGAACCCGACAATAGGTGAATGTATCTACTCCTACACTGCTATTTAATCCATTTATGAATATTATTATATTTTCTTTTTTAGTTCAATACAAATTTTCCAGTTCAAACATCATTCTGTTATTATCAATTTCTGAGGACAATTTTAACTTGAAATAATAATGAAAGGTACATAATTATCTTTTAATGAAAAAAAGGATGAAGCTGACAAACTGTATTTTCCCAAATAAAAAAAAGTAACTATTCCTAAAATCCAACATGAAACAAATTATAAACACCAATTTACTTGGACTAATATCCTTGTCTTAGTTGTTATAGTAATAATGTTTCAGTACCTCCCGGCTTGTTCAGACATCTATTGTAATCGGTAACCTTGTAACTTCAAACCAAACCCTTCATTTAATTCACAGATTGTTCTCACTTTGTTGTTTATACTCAGGTATATCTCATATCAAATAAATCATCTTTATTATGTCACTTATTTATTTCACTAAACATTTTGCATAATCTAACCTTTTCTTTATGCCATATTTGCCTTCTTTAACATGTGATTACTTGATAACTTGATCCACTTCAGAAATTTTTAGCCAGTAAGCCATTACAAAGATGAATTGGAAAAATTAAGTGATCACTTGATGACTTGATCCACTTCACAAAATTGTATCCAGTAAACCATCACAAAGATCAATTTTGAAAAAATTAACTGATACAAGATTTCTTCAAGCATAAACTGGATAAGAACAGTTTACACCTGTGTATTGAAGGAAAGTTTTGCTTTGAAATTTACCATCTATGATAAACACCTAAAGAAGGCTGGAGATTTTAATGGCTAAAATATATTGTAACTATAATGACCAAGATAAGGACACTACTTTGAATAAATTAGTGTATAATAATGATAGTTTCTAATCTCAAAATTTCAGCACAAAGCTTGTTAAATCTTTTTTTTTTTTTGCTTCCTCTCAAATTAATAATCATTCCTCTTGTGTCAACAGAATTACCTCTTATTTTCACTCTCTTTGTTAATCTTTAAATAATTCTTTTGAAATTCATTTGATTTAAAAATAATCAGGATATTAAGAATTCTCATTTTATTAAAATTATTTTCTCTGTATTTTATGTTCATTATGTTGTATTTTTTTTACTAATTATCTTTTTAGTGCAAAAAGGATATAAAAATGAATAGGTAGACTATGCCAGTATTTTGAAGCTAGTTATGTTTTTTCTTTACGTCTTTAAGTCTCCTTGCTTCTTGTTCACCGTTTCAGTTTCCATATATATCTGCATTGAGTGAGAACATAGACTGCCTTTTTTTTGTTATTAAATTGAAGAAAGTTTGTTTATCGGAAGTAAAGACATATACTTTGTAGCTGGTAATCTTCCTCTTCTTTCTTGTGCTGTGTCCCTTCAGGAAGTTGGCAGTCATGGCTCTCTACAACTCCCTATCCTTTGGAGCTCTAAATAATGTTTGTCTACTTAGTGTCCCATCATTTTATGTTCTACTATCCATTTACCCAAACTTGTTATATAGGGTACTTACTGCTGCTCTCTTGCCTTCAATATGTCCTGTGAGTATCAAATTATCTAAGCACTTTTTCATCATTTAGTAATATTTTGTAATTTTTGTTTATGCCATGTCCCTTCAGGAAGTGGGCAATCATGGTTCTCTACAATTTCTTATCCTTTGGAGCTCTAAATAATTTAGAAATCAGACTAAAGAAAAATTTTGTTCTGCCAACAAGAATCAAAGTTGCATCCCATTTTATCATAAGGGAAATCACTCTTTGAGCCGAAGTGTGCCTCTACCAGTTCAGCCATGGAGACCAGCTCAACAGAGCAAGGTTGGAATTACATTGCAACTGATGCTCACTTGTGGATACACCCAGCATGTTGCTGTTCTTCACATTTGTCACTCAAGACACTGTTCATCACCCAAGACATCTCTAGTTCATGAAATTGGTTCAAGATGAGAGGCATTCATGACCTGAGGTTCCACTGTGTATGCATATCATATAAATGACATGCATTGATTGATTTGTTTTCTATGATTTATCAACCCTTTGCAGGTTATTTAAAGTCAGAAAATATTTCTAGATTGTAAGAATGTTTTTTTGGAGATAGTTTTTTAGTGATACAAATCTTACTAATTAATCTATAGCTGAGGGGGAGAAAAGGTAGATTCATACCTCTCCCAATGTTATTTGCACATAAGTGAATATAACAAACCCAACTGGAATTGGAACTCCAATCTCTGATTAACAATCCCAAACCATTATCCATTACACCAGTGCTTAACTTCAGTGATTGTACAAGAACTGGTGTTTCAATGTGGTATGGCCGTAAGTCAAGTGACATGTGTGTGAGTGTGTGTGTTTATTTATTCTTTTGTTTATACAAGAACATAGTTTTCTATTGTTTTTTTTTCATTTTCCCATGGACTATAAAATTTAGATAACTATTGATTTGTGTTTTTCTTTCTTTTCAAGCTAAGCATCAGAACAAATTTAATTAAGGATGACTTTCTGTCAAATGTTTCCGGAAAATTCAATTTGTTAAATAATTTCTTTAATTTCTCTTCACTTTATTCTTTTTTTTTTAATATTTTATTTTAATCTTTATTTTATGTATGTTATAAATTTTCATTTATTTCTTATATTCTTTTCATCTCAGGAAGTGAAGAATTTGCAGTATGCACACGTATTTAACACACAGCACCAAATTAAATCTATTCCAATGCTTTAACACCAATATTAAATAAAATCATTAATTAATATTTATAAAAGTTAAAGTGATGATAACATGACTTATTGCTTATGAATGTTGTTTGTTAAATTATTTTATATAAAAATTAAGCAAGTATGTTTTAATTCACTTTGAAAATCATGAAAACTGGTTTATGTTAGTACATCAATAAGTTTGTAACACAATGATGAAAAAAGTACTTATTTTACACAGCAGGTATTTATTTTTCAATATAAGTTCCTTTCCAGTCAATGCAATTACTATAATGGTAAATTTTAATTATATACATTGAAAATTATACAATGAACATTTCAAATCAAAAATCAGCTAATAGGTTAGTCTAAAGAAAAAAGTCAACAAATTGTTCATTGAGGTACCTACTTGATTAATCCATTTCCATAGCAGAAGTTCCACCAAAAATTGAAAAGGTTTCCTTTTTTCTCATAAGAATAGATCCACTGATATATTCAATAGCAAATATACAAAGGGGAGATTTGATTGGCCAAACAATATTGGATATGTTAATGACACTTCTCAAAGTTATAGGCAATATATTTAAGGTTGTTAACAACAGCAAATATGCAAAGAAGAGATTTGATCAACCAAAGAGTGTTGGATATGTTAATGACTCTTCTCAGATTTATAAAATTTACAATTGGTAAAATCAGCAATGCTACAAAGAAAAGGTGTTGGATATGTTAACACCTCTTTTTATAGATAATAGATATAGCAATTTAATTCTTACACATATCAATTTATGCACATGTTTGTTTTGTTTTTTTCACAAACATGGTTGTAATAAAAACAATGCTCTAAAAGTTACCATATAATTTACTAAATAAATAATTCTAAACATTGGTTTACTCACATTTTCTGATTCTATATTGTTCAATTTATGGTTTGTTTGTGCCCTCTCCTTAAACTTATAGTCAAGTAACATTAGGAAATGACTACAGTTTCTATTAATTTGTTTTCACTTAAATATTTATTCTTAAGCAAGCCTGATCCCCAAATCTTCCATAATTTTAAACTAATCCTTAAATCAAGCAGTTTATCTGCAAAGACAGTATTTGGAGCTGTTGGTGAATATGTTTAGTTTGGTTTGTTTAACAGCATATCAACTCCTTCTGGGTCATTTAATGTCGAAATTTAATGTTCTTGGAAACTTTAGTAATTTTTTTCTATTAATGTCTATTTTTACTATAAAAATGTATTTTGACCCCAGTTTTTTTTTTTGTGGGGGTGGTCACTATTTGCCCATAGCTAGGACCCCAACAAGTGCTACCATCCTGGGTCTGGATAGACCTGGGGACAGTAGTACTAAAGAGGTGGTTCTATGCTCCTTAAAACCACCCAATCAGAGGTCTTAATGCCAGATGTAGTTTATCGTCATACCCAGGATGATGGTGAATATGTATGACATCAGTTAACAGAACAAATAGTTCCATACACTGTAAAAAAAGATATTAGAAAAGTTTTTAAGGCTTTCTTTTTGTAACAGAAAAATCTTTTTTTAATTTTTTATTGCTTTTTTCTTCTATATGCCATGTCCCTTCAGGACATAGGTGATAAAGGCTCTTCATAATTTTCCATCCTCTGTAGTTTATCTTTTTGTTATCTTTCCTAAATTTTGTACCGCCATCCATTTACTCAGGCTCACTAAGTAAGTTATGCATTATTTTCTTCTGTTCCTCTTGCCATCAGTCTATCCTGTAAGTATAAGATTTTCAAGATCCAAGCCATCTTTCTTCAGTATATGCTCTAGAAATTTCAACTATCTCTTATGTTACATATAAGTGTCCTTTTTGTTTCTATTTTCTCTAAAACTTTGTCATTGCTCACGTTTGGTTCATAGTAGCCTCAGTGTCCCTCTGTAGAACCACATTTCTGTTGCTTCAAGTCTCTTCATTTGTGATGGAATTGTCCTGCATTCACTGCTATATAGAAATGATATAAAATAGTTCAGTACTCTTTTCTTTGTATCTAACAAAATTTATATGTTTCTTAATACTCTACTTAGCTTTTGGAAGGCATCTTTCATTGTCTCCATGCACCTTTGGATTTTATTGCTTACTTGGTGAAAATATTTTTAAAATTTAATTTTCTTCTCTGATCTGTTTATGCAAATAATATGTGCTGTTTCATGTGCAGCAGAACCTGCCTTGTATTGATTTTCAAATGTCATGAAAGATGGTAGGCCAGAAAGAAGGAACGATGATGCATATTTGTTTGAATAATGGTGTCAAATTTATGGTGCCGTTATCCATCAATAAATCATGTGTAAAACAATGATAGACAAGAAGGCAACAGTAAGAAAGGTGTTTAGCATCTGACCTCAAAGTGAGAATATCATTGACGTATGTAATGTTAATGATTCTGTTGTCATTACTATCATTGCAGCAACTAATGTCAAATCATTATTAATGCTCACACTCAGTGTCATTGTTTCTGTGACATTGTGAAAACAAAATTATCAGAAATCTAATATTGCTTTGATGCTGTCAGAGTAATGTTGTCACTATTAAGCTAATTATACACTTGTCTAACAAGATTAATTTTTTTTATTGTTAAAGAAACTGTATTAGATCTTATATACATAATTATTTTATATTTAGCTTTCATAATAAAATTCTTGAAAATTTTCAATTTAAAACTTATGATAAATAAATAAAAAATATACAGGGTGCTGTCAGATAAATTTGTTCACTTTTTTTTCTATTTATTTAAATCTCATTATTTATTAACAATTTTAACAAATCATAGGAATTATCTACACTATTTAAATTCAGACTATTGTCCTCATCTTTTTTGTTGTTACAACATTTCAGCCTTTGTACACTCCAGCCTTTAGGTGTAAATCAATCCAAGTAACCTAGATGAGATATCCCTAGACATAGGTATTAAAATGAGAACTGTCTACACTTGTAGATTAAATAAAGGCTTCCATTTGGAATTCCTTGTAGATTACCTGTTTGATGAAGTCTGGAGGTCACAATGGCCAAAATATTGTGATAACAACAAAGAGGAAGATAATAGTCCAAATATAAATAATAATAACTCCCCATCTCAGAAATTCAGACCAATAACAATCAGTACGAATCCAATAAGAAACACCAGTGGAATGACCATAACAAAGATGAGGATAATAGTCCAAATGTAAATAATAATAACTACTCATCCCAGAAATTTAGACCAGTATCTTATCAGTATGGACCCTATATAAAACACCAATGGAATGATCATAACAAAGATGAGGATAATAGTCCCAATGTAAATAATGATAACTCTCCATCCCAGAAATTCAGGCAGAAAAAATTGAGAGAACATGTCAGTTGATGGTATTATGAGAGCATCCCATCTACTGAAACAATTCCTTTGTGGATTGAGCTCATTAAATTATTCCTCATTGAACTATACAGGTTGGTTGGAATGCAGAGAGTCTGTGAGGTGTAAATTTCTCTTCTTGAAGTGTAAAAACCATTTCTGTACAGTTCTTTCTGCAATAGTGCTTTCTGAACACAGCACAAATGTCTCAAGCCGCTTTGTTAACTTTGGATCTTTGACTGAAAGTGAAGAGAAGCAGGTGTTAAAAATGCTCATATTTGTCTACTTGGCACTGCATCGTCATATGTCTGAAAATTGGTATAATTCAATGAAATTTAAAGAATGATAAAAGAAAGTTTTGGAGGAAGAACAGAGTTACAAAAAAAGCATAAAACAGTAAAAATATTTTACATCTTAATTCAAGTAACACTAGGAAAAAAAGAGGAAATCTATCTGACAATTTAATACAAGATGTGCCAATTTAAAGTTCACACTTTCTGGATCTGTGTTCTCTTTGAGACAAATTAATTGCCAGAATGGCCTTGTGAAAGCAAAGTTTTCTCACCTTGTCACTATTGGCTGTTATCACCTACAAAGTACACCTCTTGTGAAGCTGTCTGCTAATTTAGTACTGCACTTAAATTTGTAAAGATGAGGTACAAAAAAGGAAAGAACAATTACCATGAAAATATTTATAGAAAAGGCACAGGGAAGCTATGTTATAATGGTGGGAAAATGACTGAAGCTGAAATGCCAGATCATGACCGATAACATTGTAGATACTATTTTTGGATTTTATCAAGAATCTCTATAACAATAGCAAATGCATCAGGAATATTCAATGCATGCATGAATGGTAGATATATAAATGTATAAAATAGATTCTGATAAGAAAAATTATCTAACATAACACAACCAATTTTCCTAGCAGCTAACCTAGGAATTGATTCAATATAATTATTTCACTTAAGTCTGTGAAAAACATTAGCTTGAGAGGGTACAATGACTACCTCTTCTGGAGGTTAGCATCAGCCATGCTGATGAAAAGCAAAAATGATTCTCTAAGATGATTAAAAAAGATCAATTTCATTTTGGAGGCATTAAAATTAACCAGCAATTTCTTGCCCCTGTTAACAACAGAAAATATATCTCTGTATGTACAAAGAAAGAGCCAGATAAAAGAAATATGGTTGGGATGAGAGAAAAATCTAAGAAAAAAATGAAAAGAAATAAATTAAAGATATAAAGAAGTACTTTTTAAATATAGAAGCTGTGCCAATATTCCTTTGAAGTAAAAGTTTTGTAAATTTCTTGCAAGAACACTACAATAAATTTTCAGAAAAAAGGAGAAAAAAATACAAACTTCAGGGATTTAAAATTTATTTTTTTTAATCATTTCACCCCAAGCAAGGTGATAATGCCACTAGAATGCAGGAGGTCTACAGGACATGAAAAAGAATGAGAATACTTTAGTGGGGAGGATTGAGGAAAGGATAATAAAGCAACAGGGTTCAAGGAGACAGAAGATGGTGATTGATGTTGTATTTAAATTTTTGAAGATTGTAGTTATCAGGGAAGCAAGTAGGAGGAAGAGAGTTCCACTGTTGGGAAGTGTGAGAAAAGAAACTGCTAGAGTAGAAGTGGCAGTTGCATCTCGCTCCAACAGTAAAATGGTGAGACCAAGTTGCCAATCTAGTAGCACACATAAATTCATATCGAAGAGGCACCAGGAAAAAAAGCTCATCAACAGTTGCCATGAATATATTTGCAGAAAAGACAAAGGGAAGCTACATTGGTGAGAAAGTGAGTGAAGTTGAGATGCCTGGTTAGGATTGATTACATTACAGACCCTTCTTTGGATTTTTTCAAGTATTTTGAGATATGCAACATGAGGAACAGACTAGACATGGCAACAGTATTCAATGCATGGATGAATGGTAAATATGGCAGGTATATAAGAAATTATGATGGAATTCTATAGAGAATTTGTATCAATTAGTCTCCAGCATTGTCTGAATAAGAATTAAGCTACTTAGCCAAAGAGATTAAGTTAAAAATCAGTTTACAGAATAACACATAATGTAGTTGACAAGCTATACATTTCCTCAGGTCAAGTGATCTTAAGTGTATTTGACCAGATGTCTTGGACAAAAATCAATAGAGAACTTAATTAGAATAATAGAAATCACTTTCTGTCTAGGTTAAAAACTATTAGCAGAAATCTTTCAAATTATTTTTAAAAATATTTTTTTATATGTATTGAAAAGAAAGTTGTGCTCCAGAGAAGAAAACAGTTCTACAATTTTTTATTTTTTTTTATCAAATACGGTTTAACAAGCTAGATGTGACCACCTGTTCTATTCTGTTACTTTCTTTTCTGACACTATTCACCTTTGGAATTCCCTTCTGATTGCTTGCTTCCCTGTCAGCAACAACCTTCAAAAATTTAAATGCAATGCCAATCATTGTCATCTTTCTCAGTCCTGTTCTTTTATTATACTTTCTTCTGTTTTCTTATTCTCTTTCACTCTTTGTAACCCCATGCATCCTAATGGAACTATCACTTTGTTTGGGGTGAAATGATAAGAAAACACTTTATGAAAACAATTTTATCTTTCATTAAAATTACCTTTTTATTGAAACCACACTTTAAATTCTTAATTTAAATAAATAAATTAAAAACAATTTTAATACTTTAAATATGAAGTTTATATTTAAAATTTCAGTTCTTGATACTAATTTGATTAATTATTTAATTTTGATTTAAATCATTATTTGACCATTTACCACAGCTTATTCAGCTACAATCTTTTTAAACCATTCATTCATTGCATTGCAATATCTTTTTTCTTGATACACTATCATCACTACAAGTCAGGTATTCAATAAATATTTTAGCTGCATCTTGTTTGATGTTTTTTAACAAGTTTACCAAAAAAGTCAACCTGAAAAATCAGGTCATTTTCTTAAAAAGTACTTGTCAGATTGAGACTTTCAGATGGATGTCATGCATGACACCAAACTCATTCAGAAATATCTAAACTGTCAGCTGTATACAACTGCTTTCTAAGATCAAATGGCTTTTGAGCACTTGAAGCATGAGGGTCTTAGCAAAGATCATCCTTCTTTGAACATTGTGGGCTGGCAATACAGATTCACTAACCAAGAACTGTACCAAATAACAAAAACCACATCACTTGAGGACTTTCAACAACAGTAACATTTCAAATGGATAGCACATCTAACTCATAGAGAAAATAATAGCATCATTAAGATGTTGACATTCCCACTACTTTAAATAAAAGGTTAGAAAAGAAACTGCCATCAATGCTGGAAAGAGTGATAACTGCTGCTTGACTGGAAAACCTATTTTCCTGAAAAATTGTTTTAAGAGAAAGATTTTATAAATCTGAAAGCAGTACTGGCTGCTTGGTCAATGAATGCCAAATGTTTCCTTGTAGGGAAACAGCTAATATTGCCATTACCATAATGTGGGATGAAAAGTAATTTTTTACTGACAAGTTATTTCACTACAAAGTAGTTTTGATGAAAAGTTATTTTGATAAGACATCATTTTGATGAAAAGCCACAAAACATAAAAGAAGAAATAATTAAAACCATGTGGAGAAGTTTTTAATAAGCAAGTAAAATAGTTATGAATGCATTAATGAGTCTCTGATAATTAGGAAATGGAAGCATAAAACTACAGGATGTAATTGAGGTGAACAAAATGCTCTTCTGTAAGCTAAGAATGGTTTTCATGTATATGCCAAGAGATTTTCAGATTGTTGATCTCAGTGCTTTTATTGTTAAGCACAGTTGTTTTATCTTCCTCAGATTTACAATTCATATAGAAATAGTTAAATGGCTTTTTCTAGAGAAAACTGTATAAAGTCTTTCTATACAGATAGAGGAATGATATAAAAAGGATTGGCTTCAATCTTGTGATAATAACAAGAAACAAAAAATAATACAATCAATGGTGTGAACAACTTTTGAAATAATATGACTACTCTTAAAAGTACAAAATATAAAGTTTTAGTAAGAGGACAATTTGAAGGCAAGAGGGGAACAGCAAGTAACCTACCTAACAAACTTGTATAAATGGATGACAGAACAGGTAATGGGAATAATGGTGAAAAGACAAAACTTACTAAGAGATACAAAAGATTGGAAGTTGTGGAGAGCCATGATCACCTACATCCTGAAGGTACACAGCATATTGAAGAAGGCAAGAGAGACAGAGGGAAACAGCAAGTAACCTACCCAACAAGCTTGTATAAATGGATGACAGAACAGGGACTGGGAATGATAGTGAAAAGAAAAACCAGTGAGAAGTTGTGGAGAGCCATGTTCGATTCCATCCTGAAGGGAAACCACTCATTGAAGAAGTAAAAAATATTTATTGGTCTGTTGGAAGAAATACACTTTCTTAAAAAAAAAGAATCTGATGATTTTGGTCTAATTTTGAAGAATCTAATTCAAAACAGTGGATAGATTTTATCTTCTGAACAATTTTAAATCATGTAAAATCGGTATACTTGTAGATGATTAATATATAACAAAAGAAAACCCAATCGATTTTGCTACTGTTATATTTATTCACATCCTGATAACATTATATTGTGAGGATAACATGAATAAACATTAAAATATACACAAAATCTATGATACTTATTATTGATCAAATATTAGTTGCATAAAATCATTATTTAGAGTGACTTTTATATTTTCATGTGTGTTGATAATGATACTCCGTTTCCTCTTTTGCTGCTTCTGTATAGGCAAGTAATATTTGAATGTCTGTGAAATATACAATTCAACCACTGGTAGGGTTGTTAATGTCCAAATCATATTATGATTATATGACCTCTGCTTATATATATATATATATAATCATCATCCCATTGACCTTTGTAATCATAGGGCAAATCTGAATTCAGAAGTCACACTAACTCATTTTCACAATGGTCTATCAATGGCAGCCATCAGCAATTCTGGTACAGTCATACACGTCCATTGTTTGACATTGTCCAACCAGTTTTTGCTTTGGTGTCCTCTCCTGTGTCCACCTTCAAAGGTGCCTTGCATGATGGTCTTGCACAGGCTGTTGTGCCTTGTAATGTGTCTAAACGATGCCATTTTTCTCCATTTGACAGTGGCAAGAAGAGGTTGTTGGAATCCCAAAACTTTCAACCCTTTTCCACATAAACTCACTGTTTTTTTTGTTTCTAACAGAAAATGCCAAGATGTTTTCTCATGCATTTGTTCTCAAACGTTTGGATCCTTTATTTTTATATATATATATATATATATATATATATATATATATGAACGTGGAATGAGCGGGGTATTCGACTGGATACGAAAATTAGGGTTTACAGCTGTTGTACTTGCCATCCTTTTGTATGGCTCAGAGTCATGGACTCCATACAGATACCATATATGCCAGCTAGATGTTTTCCATAAAAGCTGTTTGCGTGCAATCTGTGGAGTTAAGCTTCAAGATAGGACATCTAACGTAGACCTGTTTAACAAGTGTAATATTGGAGGAATAGAGACTTTCATCATACAGTCTCAGTTACCGTGGACTGGTCATATCTTGAGAATGTCTGATGACAGGATACCCAACATCCTAATGTACAGCCAGTTAGATCAGGGCTACAGGAATGTAGGATGCCCATGGCTAAGATACAAAGACAAGCTGAAAAGCAACTTGTCAGCAGTTAATATATTGAGATTTTCCAAGCATAGCTTAGATGTGGCACAAGGCCGAAATTAGGGGGTACCCAATGAGGATCGAACTCACTACTCAGTTGTAATTGTTCTAGCGAGCCAAGCTTGCTAACCATTACACAGCCTCGAGGTGCCCAAGCAGTTAATATATATAAGTAGGCATCCATTTATCTTATATATATGTGTGTGTGCATAACACTTCATATTGCACAGATATAAACATGAGTTTTGCACTAATAATATTACTGTTCATTGTTACAGAAATAATTGATATTATCTAATACATCCGACATCAACTCTTAGATTGCTTTATTTATGCTATTCACTGTATTGATTATTTTTGCGCAAATAACACATAAAATGGATCATGACTCATAGTTTGTTTTTTTGTTTTTTTTTACTGTATTTCCCTATTGCAACAAAGAGAATTGACCAGGATATTTCTCCATGTCTTCAATCTTCAGTATTATGCAACCAGGCCTTTTCTACTATTAGATAAGTTATAAGTAATTTCTGTTTTGGGTAACCAGTTGAAATGACAAATGTATCATCCAAAGTATTAATCATACATAGCAGTATAGAATAAATTTTGGGTACACTAATCTAACAGTGACAGCGTACACAGTGGATTAAAGGAAAAAATGTTATTCTCCTCTATGACAATGCAAGGGCATATACAGCAATAAGAAGACAGGAAAAAAATCAGGAACTTGATTGGTCTGCTCTACTTCATTGATTATATTCACCTGAACTTGCACCAACCAATTCTTACCTTTTTTTATTGATTCAAAATACTTTGATATGAAAAATCATCTCTAACAAAAACAATAGCTTTTGTTGAAAGCTTATTCACATCAAAACCTGTGCAATTTTACTTAAAACGTATTGAATAGCTGCCTGATATGTGGCTACAAGTTATTGCTAATAATGGTGAATATACAATTAAATATGGGCACGTGGCCAAGTGGTTTGAATGTTCACTTTCTGACCATGAGACCTAGGTTCAATTCTTACCATGGTCGATTTGTCAGGAAGGTGACTTCTTGATGTTATCAGTCTAGAGGTGGTGATCTCAGCATGCTGCATATTTAGAAACTATACCACAGATTGGCCCAAGCCTTGTGAGTGAAATTGAGTAGGTGGAACCCTTGAGAGTCATCGATGGTTGTGCTAGCACAAAGTCATATGTCATCGTGACTGAGGGTTTGAGCATGCTGGCTGTGTTCAGACTGTTGATCATGCTAGATAATGCACACTCTCCAGAAACTGTAACTCAGCATAATTGCAGTATAAACCACAGATGGGATCTGTGGGTGTTGAACAAAGACAAATGTGCCTGAGCAGGCATCTACAGTGGGAATTAGCTAGCCCCCTGATAAACAAACATTCTTGAATACAAGTGGCTGTGTCATTTTAGATTTAGATAATTGAATAAAAATAAGTTAAACATTATCTTCCAACATATCCCCATAAACTGTGCCTCTTATTCATTAACTCTCTATCTTGAATGGCTCCTGGGCTTTATTCAGGAGTAACATTGCTATAAAAAATATATATACCAGACATTTTGTTTCTCCACTGTCATTGTTTAGTATCTACCATCATTTGATATTCTTATGTTATTCACTTCAAATCCACCATTTTGGGTTGTGGATCTGAATCTCCATAATTGTTTTTGACTTCCCTATTTTTATAATCATTTTTTTTTAATATTTATTTTATTCCTTAATTATTTTTTAGCATCCCCTTTGTCTATTTCTTCTCAGTTCTGTCAACTGTTGCTGCCACTGAGCAGAAATCAAACTTGTTTTACTTGTTTGTTTTTTTTAATTAATTTTATTGCTTATTCCTACTGACTTGTTTACTTTTCATGGACAACTTTTCAACAGTAATCTGTAAATTTACTTTGTTGTTCAGTTTTTTCTTTCATTTCTGAAATCTTTATTGCAATTGGTAATGTCAGTCTACAATGATTTTATTTGTGGGTCTGAAAGAGAACATCTTTTCTTTTGTAATTTTTTTCGCTGCCAATTTTGCTCTAACTCTCCATCCATTGGTGCTGGGAAGTCATTTTGGAGTAGAAGTTGTTAAAATGTAAAAGCTGTGATATACCCTCAGTCTGTACTTTTATCAAATCTATTTAAGGGATTTTTCATGTACATGATATTAAAATGTTTTTATTATACAACTTTATTGTATCATTTTTTAAAAATGTATATTACATTCTTCTTTGTGGGGTGGAGGGGATTATCTCTCTCTCTCTCTCTCTCTCTCTATATATATATATATATATATATATATATATATGTACACATACACACATATGCTTACATAGACACTAATATATATGTGTGTCTGTGCTTGTAATGAAAAATGGAACCTTTTTCTACTACAGCCTGGCTATGATATATATAAATAAATAAATATAGAGAGAGACAGACAGACAGACAGAGAGAATTTTTACATATCAGAACAATTTTAAGCAAATCTATATCAAAGTGGGGAAACTTTTTCATGTGATGCATTTCATCCGTTAGGACTTCACTGGACTAATGTAGGATACATAGTAACAAAAGTGATAAAAACATAAAGAAAAAGAAACTAAATTAAATCAGCTAGACTATATACTCAAGCATATATATAAAAAAAAGAAAAAATTTCATGAAAAAGTTTAATTTCAGTATCTCTTCTCCTTTGTGTGCATGTGAAGTCACATCAGCATAAACGTCACTTTAGTTCTATGAAGTCCTAAAGGACAAATCATCTCAAATGAAAATTTTTTCCCACATCATAGATTTTCCCCTAATATATATATATATATATATACACACACACATGGAGAGAAAGAGAGAAATACATCAATAAAGCTACAATCTAATGATAAAAAAACTTCTGTGTTTGTGTGTGTGTTATAAAAATATAATTTTAAAGTATGCTATATTTATGGGTTAAAGTGCTCAATATCATGGACAGAGTGTATGTAAATATAAAGAGGATATTGAAGTTAATACTCAGTGGTGACAGTCTGCTTCAGCTAACAATAATAAATAAAAAAGTTACCAAACAACATTATAAAATAGCTACAAAACTGCATCCAGATTCACAATTATTTCCACTCAACAATTAACTAGAATTAGATGAAATGTAGATGTTACCACCTGCCAAAATAACCATTAAAATAATATAATATGCCTACCCATAATGCACCATTGACCAGAATATGTAAATAGTCAAGCCAAAAGATAATTGTATTTAAGCATGAAACAGACTGCTGGGTGGTAACTTCATATTTTTATATATATATATATATATAGTATAGGTAATCAATCTGTTGGAATATAATCCAGGTGGAACCTAGTAATAATAGTTATTAAAATTGATCCACAGAGAGCTCAATGTATTTATCATAACTGAGCATATGCTCCAAGACAGACACTTAGGGGCTAATGATATACAATGCATACAAAACATCTTAAAATAATAGACTATCTTCTCTGTTGAGGTAATTTTTCTTTTTCTTTTTTTTTTTTTTGCTGTAAAATATATATATATATATATATATATATATATATATTCTGTCTGAATTTCTGGGTTGAGGAGTTATTGTTATTCACACTATTTACATATGGACCATTATCCTCATCTTTTGTGTTTTTATCATAATATTTCAGCTATTGTACTTTCTGGCCTTCATCAGGAGTATGTCAATCCAGGTAACTTACAGGGAATTATGAACTGAACCCTTTATTTCATCTATGGGGGTAGACTGTTCTCATTTGACTATGTCTAAGCATATCTTGTCTAGTTCTTATTTTTATTATTGCTCCATTATTGCTTACCCTGTTTCCACTGAATCCAAGTACACAAACTTGGCACAGGGATTGAACTCACAATTACTATCTCACTCAAATTCCCAAACCAATTCTTTAACCCAATAGTGGATTAAGCAACAAAGATGTGGACAATAATCTGCATGTAAATAATGTATAGCTATGCATACATATATATATATATATATATATATTATAAAACAGTTAAATGGTCAGAGTTAAATTCAGCCAGGAAACAGTTGTCAGTACACATATAAAGAAAATAAAAAATAAAAATTTAACATGTAGAACTTTTAAATTTTAAAAATTAGGAGATCAGCCAATCACACTTTATATTATCAAGGTTTCAACCCTTTAGGCATCCTCAGGCGATATAGGCCAAAAATATTTTCCTTTAGATATTTCCTTGGATTCTTCATAGCTTTCTATATTGTAGATGTAGGGTTAAATTCCTAGAGCAAATAATACATTCTACAATTTAAAAAATAGTAGCAAAAACTAAGCTTTGATCTCCAGCTTCCATTTGGACAATCAAAGAACTCTGGCACCTGTTTTTTGATGTGGGAAACTCTAAAATATCCATAAACATTGATGTGGTTTTAATTTAGTTTCCAATCTAATGAATTTAATCATGCATGTTGAAAACTAACCAGAATTGTTTTTCTCTGTTTGCTGGGACATTAATTCTCTTATCTCTGCATGCATTTAGGAATTTATTATCATGCTGAGTAAGAAAAAAAACAAAAAAAAACAAAAACCACATCATGGAGGATCAACATTTTAATGAAATAAAAGCAAAAAGATGATAAAGTTATCTAACCACTGATCTAAGTTGTCTTCAGCCTTGTTATGAGATGATGTAGATTGATTGTTGAAAGATGTTTAAGTTATCTCCCTTGAGAAACCATGTTCTTAGCTCTGATGCTGATTCATGGATATTATTAACATATATTAAAGGCTTCAAGAGGTGTTAAACATTAGATGAGAAAATATAAAATTGTTATAATTTAAAATCAGTTGTATTTTAGTTTATTTTTACAATAGTAATATGTGTATACACAACAGTGATTCAGAATAAAATTATTTTTCTGATAACATTGGTCCATCTGCAAAACATGTCAAAATACTAGTTTTCCAATTAGTCTTTTACACACACACACACACACACACACACATAGGGGTAATAATCCATTGGGAAAATAATCCAAGTGAATCCTAATAATATAAAATATTAAAACTGATCCACAAAAAGAGCTCAATGTATTCATTATAACAGAGCATATAAATTGCATAGAATAAAAATCCAAAGTTACCTCATTTGTCAACTGAGTTGACAAGACCTACAAGTAAATCTTGTGGGTCAAAATAGCTATTCAAATGAGGTAACTTTAAGTTTTTATTCTATGTAATATATATATATATATATATATATATATATATATTTGAATTTAGTGTATTGGGGCATTGGGGCAGCAGATCATTATTCATACATATATTGTTAAATATAACAGAACGAATGTCTATTATGTTAGTTCTCTTTGAATAACATTCAAATGAATTAGTAACCTATGTCGGTATTATTAAGCTTCATAGTTTTTCTCTTCCATATTTTTCTCTCATTTCTTATTTTGGTGACGTTCCTTTATGACCAAGCAAAACCCTACCACAATGAATAGGTATTCTAACAGGGAGGCCCCATGCCTTGAGCACCTTTTGGGATTTAAGCTCAACCCATACCTCAAATGGAACTTGTACGTACAATCCATCACTAAAGATACTCAGAGATGGTTGGTTTCCCTGTACTGTTCCAATAAATACCTGACTCTTCCTGCTTGCCTCTATCTTTACAAGAGTCAGATTAGGCCAAAAATGGAGTACTGCTGCCATATATGGGCAGAAGCTTCCTAGTCTTGATAGGGTCCAAAAGCGTCTCAATGTCCTTGAGGATAATGAATTATTTTCCACTCTACAACCACTTTCCCACAGCCGAAACCTTGAATGCCTCTTGCTGCTCTATCACTATTTCCATGAATGTTTTCAGAATTGTGACTGGTTGAAACGTATATCAAGTAAAGAACTTAAAGATGTTAGCATCATTTTCTGTATTTAAAGTGATTGTTTTATGGTGGCTTGTGTATATTCTATACAAACTAATTCCATATTTACTTTCAACTTCAGTCCTGACAGATAAATAAGATTTTCCTGTTTAATATAAAATGTAATGTTAATGTTGCTTATAACATTTGCACTTCCCTGTTTAATCTTTAAAAAAAAGTTAAAAATACAGTATTTTGAAAGCATTAAGCTATTTTGAATGATATAAAATAAAAATCAAACTAAATTCTGATATAAACTGAAAAGAAAGAAATGAAGAAAAAACTAATCCAAGTAAAAAAATAAATAAATGAAACTGAAAAAGCTTTTGGAAAATCATGCATAACCTAACTGGATAAAATATCTATCTACCCATCTATCTATTTCTTTATCTCAATCTGTTCATATCTAAGTCTGCTTCTATCTATATTCATATGTAAGTCTGCTTCTATCTATCTCTGTTCCTATAACAATCTCCATATCTCAGTTTGCTTCTATCTATCTATCTATCTATCTATCTATCTATCTAAGTTCCAATTTAGCTATATGTATCTCTATATTTCTGTTCATATCTAAGTCTACTTTTATCTACCAAAGTCTGTTCATATGTAAGTCTGCTTCTATCTATCTCTGTTCCTATAACTATATCTCAATCCATTCATATCTAAGTTTGCTTCTATCTATCTATCTATCTATCATCTATCTATCTATCTATCTGTATCTCTGTTTATATCTAAGTCTACTTCTATCTATCAAAGTCTGTTCATATGTAAGCCTGCTTCTATCTATCTATCTATCTATCTATCTATCTATCTCTGACTGTTTCTACAAACAATCTTTATATCTCTGTCCCTATATAAGTTTGCTTCTATTTAACTATCCATATATATATTCTAACAGAAAAAAACAAAACAAAAGAGAATGTATTTATTTATGCTGAGCAATCTCTGTCTGCAAGGATAGATAATTTTCTTTTTTCATTTGTTTGGCTTCCATTTATTTGATTTCCTATCATTTGCATAAAACTCTATCCTTAGGTGTGAAGAGCATACAAAACAGTCCAAAAGCATGCAATGTAGTACAAATAACATAAACTTTCAAAGTAAAAACATATTGGCCAGCCTCCCAGTGATTAGAGATGACATTAATAAAAGCTTGTCATCAGTTAAAGCGTCAGGAAGCATACCCATAAAAACATTTATGATGAGAAGCCACTGCATCATCATCATCATCATATATATGACATCAGTATCTCACTCTGCTTCTATCTATCCATTTATCTATTTACCTCAGTCTGTTCCTATTTAACTATAGAAATCAATGTTGGTGACAATGATATCTAAAATTCTTAGCCACACCAAGATAAGAAATGAAGACTCCAAATACAGAAATCTAAAAGTTCTTTATGGTTTTGATTATTTTTTTCACAGGATATAAATTAAATATGGTACCAAGCAAACCTCATATGATTGATGATTTGCATGCAAAAAATTTAAGATTCGAAAAAAGGAATAAAGATTTTCCTCAAAATTCAATTTTTCTTTTTGGAATCATAAATTTTATTAATTGATGATTAATTTTTATTTTTTTTTATTTTTTTACAATTATGAGCAATAATTAGAAAAAAATTTGATTTTGAAATTTTATGAGTACTGCAACCAAGAGAAGAAAAGCTAGGTTAGAGTAAAATGTACAATTGTTTACCTCAGGAAGTAAATCCAAAAATGACACAAGATTCTCCCAACATAACTTTAAAATCATCTTAAAATAGAACAGTTTCCTGGAAAAAAAATAATAACTATTTTTATTATTAGCATCTTCTGCTCTTGAGTGGTGGAGCTTCTTTAACAGCCCTCTGTAAGTAAATTAAAGAAAGTGGCTAATCCAGAGGTATCTTTAACAGCATTGCTGTAACTGACATATACAGAGTCCTTTGATTGGTCAATAAACAATCCAATGACAGCCCTGCCTTGATTACATCTTGGAAAAGTGAAAATGTGCCAAGCTGATCTCTGACAAACAACAACATGGAAACTTCAATGAACATGCATGTATCATTTTAACAATTATCTCTAATTATGGCCCATTATTAGAACTTGACCCCCACTTGTACACTTGTAATGTTGCTTGCAACAATATGAAGTGAGTGTAAAATGTTAGTTCAATAAGGGAACATGTAAACAACACATACACGGCACATTGCTCCCATAAGAATAATCCTTGTGTATAACATTGTCATTCTAAGAATACCTAATTGTAATAGACATTTAAAGATAATAGAAGCATTTTATATAAAAAAATTTAAACAAACCTCAATCTAGCTTTCATTGAAACTGTGTGCATCATTTCAGCAGTATGTTCAAGGCACCCCAATATCGAATAACTACTACTCCCATGGATACAAATATATGTATATTTGTATGTGTACACACACACACACACACATATATATATATATATACATATATATATAAAAGAGTGGATACTGAAGTGAACAACAAGTGGTGACAGTCTGTTTCATGTTTGAGTACATCTTCAGGCCTTGAAGATGATGACAGACTATCTCCACTTGGTTCACTCTTATATATCAATCCATTCATATCTAAGTTTGCTTCTATCTATCTATCTATCTATCTATCTATCTATCTATCTATCTATCTGATATCTAAAATTCTTAGCCACACCAAGATAAGAAATGAAGACTCCAAATACAGAAATCTAAAAGGAGTTCTTTATGGTTTTGATTATTTTTTTTTTCACAAGATATAAATTAAATATGGTACTAAGTAAACCTCATATGATTGATGATTTGCATGCAAAAAATTTAAGACTCAAAAAAAGGAATAAAAATTCAATTTTTCTTTTTGGAATCATAAATTTTATTAATTGATGATGATTCATTTTTTTTTTTTTTTTTTTTACAATTAACTTAATTATGAGCAATAATAGATAGATAATGTATAGATTTAGATAGATCATGTGAAGATTTAGATAGGCAGAAAATGTGCAAATTTACATAATGTACAGATTTAGATAAATATAGATAATGTACAGATTTAGATAGATGATGTACAGACTTAAATAGATAGACTACTGATAAACCTCTACTTCTGATATGTATTTTCCGTCTTTACTCACAATCAAGACAGAATAATCCATTATTTATGAGTAACATCAGTCAGTCAGTTATGTGCCATGTATGATACATGTGTAGGCAATCATGTATCTTTCAATACATGACTGACGAGGCAGATTTTTTCCCACAGTAGGTTGCCACTTCTTTCTGTGATAGACCAGTTGTCATCCAAGGCTATAGAACCCAATAAAGCATACACATCATCCCTAATATTGAGCACATTTACCCATAAACATAGCATAACATAGAACTATATTTTTATCATATATATATATTTGATAAATCAGATGAAATGGAAAAATTTTTTTATTGAATACATGTTTAGCTTTCATTAGATAGACTAGATTAGGGTTAGAATGAGAAAAAAAATCTGTGTTTTAATATTAAAAGAAAGAAGCCAATTTTATGAAAGTGAAACATATATTCAATGAAACTCATAGATAGTGAATGTACAAATTTAGATAGATAATGTACAGACTTAGATAATGTATAGATTTAGATAGATCATGTGCAGATTTAGATAGGCAGAAAATGTGCAAATTTAGATAATGTACAGATTTATATAGATGATGTACAGACTTAAATAGATAGACTACAGACTTTGGTAGATATCTAATGTACAAACTTAGATAGATACATAGATAATGTACAGACTTATATAAACAGATGATGTACAAACTTAGATATCTAATATACAGACTTAGATAAATATATAGATAATGTACAGACTTAAATAGAGAGAAAGAGAGATAGATGATGTACAGACTTTCATAGATAGATAATATATTGTCTTAGATAGATTGATATTTGTGCATAAAAATATGTACCTCTGATTCCAGAATCTGTATTGTTATGATAATTAGTAGTTCTTTGTCTTTGCATGATTCCTTTTCAGACCAGACAAGAAAAAAGAAAATGTTCTCCTTTGAAAATCAATTGATAGCATTTGAACATGATTTTCTTCTTTATTTCCTCTATAAATTTGATTTTTGCCTTGAAGCTGACTGAGAAGAAACATTAGATTTTGTATGAACATAAACTCTTCAGTCAGAAGAACTAAGTGTAAACAGCTTTCTCTTATTCATTGGGGGAACACTGGCTACAAATGATTTCACCTGTTCACCTGGAATTATTCATTATATTTCATTTTGCTTATTCATTATTGAAATGAAGTTTTACAATGAAACACTGTAGCTACAAGAAGCAGAAAATATATCCTTTCATCTCACCATTTGTTCCTGTAGTCAAGCTACCTCTAATAATATTAATCTAATAATATATACCTAGTAGTCTCTCTGAAAATGGAACAGTTTTGCTATTTGATTTTTCTAATATATCATAATTCATAAGTTAATGATTGAATAAGCTCCTTGTGAGTTCTACACCTATAAAATTCCAACAGAAATTCTCCAATTGCATCTCTAAATATTTGAGCTTAAAACATTAACAAAATATTACAATAACAATCATAAGTATGAAAGCAGGTCATTATTTAAAGAAGTAAGTGGGTACAAATGTAAAGATTTAAAACTGACGGAAGCCGACATTAAACACATCTTTGATTTTTTTTATTTTTTTTTATTTAACCAATTTACCCACAAGGAAGATGATAATGCCACTAAGATGCAATGGAGTGAAAGAGAATCAAAAGACTTCAGAAGGAACTGGAAACCCAATCCTAAACAGGAAACAAGCGATAAACCTGTTGAAAAGACCAACAATGAGCATGAACCAGATGATAGGCAAACCTATCTACTCCTATTGAACAAAAATAAATAATAAATAAAATTTTAGAGTTTAGGTAAAAACATTAGAAGTATAGAGTTTAAATAGACCTTATAAGGAACTAGAAATCCAATACTAAACTGGAAAAAACTGATAAACCTCTACTTCTGATATGTATTTTCCGTCTTTACTCACAATCAAGACAGAATAATCCATTATTTATGAGTAACATCAGTCAGTCAGTTATGTGCCATGTATGATACATGTGTAGGCAATCATGTATCTTTCAATACATGACTGACGAGGCAGATTTTTTCCCACAGTAGGTTGCCACTTCTTTCTGTGATAGACCAGTTGCCATCCAAGGCTATAGAACCCAGTGTATCCTGCTAATTACCCATGGGGGGGGGGGAGAGAAGAAGAGAATTCATACCTTTCCCAAGGGTATTAGCATATAAGTGAATGTAATGGATTTGACTGGAATTTGAACTCAGCTCTCCGATTCCTCAATCCGAGCTGCTATCCATTACTCCACCCTGCCTCCTTAGTAACATACATTCTACTAACTAAAGAACAAGCAGAATTATAATACTATAGAGTTTTACAACTCAACATTTACCTGTAATGAAGTTATCATTTTTACCTCTTCTTGCTAATGGAATATCTTTGTTAGTAATAATGCATTATAAATCTAGGACTGTGTAGGGGGAGTTATAACTCTGGGTAAATAATTATAAACCCACTTTTATATGTACAAAAATACTTGTAAAAATGAGAAGCAGCAAGACATGGAAAGAACAAAACAATTATTATTTTATTATCTGGTGGTTATGTAGTGTTGAACGTATGAAAGGCTGCATCCAATACTAAGTAAAATTGTGAGTTTAGGTTCAAATGTGGATCAAATATGGATTGAAATCTGACAAAATGATAAAATAAAGAATAAATAAAGTGTATGCAGTCTTTCTTGTATGTTTTTTATTGATGTGTTTAATAAGTGTCCAGATAACTTAGTTGGAAAAATACAAGAAGTGTCTGGGGTTTTCTTACCTCAAATTGTGGAGTGCTAAAAGATAAATGGTACTATTATGGCCTGAAAAAGAAAAGGAAATTAATTTTTGTAGATGCACATGTTAACGACTGTTCATTTGAACTGCTTGTCCAATAGTGAATATGTTATGTGTTTGTGTATGTAGAGGAGAAAAGTAGGGTTGATTCTCAGTGGTTAGAATGAGTAAATTAATGATAATTATAATTGTTATAATTATTTTATTATAATTATATTTTTTTATACTATAATTGATTTTTAGTTCTTTATTTTTTATGGATACAACAACTGTTGAGGTAAATTTCTAATTTTTGGAGAATATGGTGTATATCCCTAGTATATAGGTTTTTGTGAATGGGGAACTCCATGGATAATGTAAATTAAATACTGAACAAGGAATACATTGGAGAAACCTCAAGGATTTTAAATAAAAAATTGTATGAACACAAAAGGGAATTTTTACAAAACAACACATTAAATACATTAGTTGCTGAACATAATGAAACTGATCATAATTTTGATTTTAAAAATGCTACTTGAATTAAAAGGAAAAACAATTTACTCAGATGAAAATCTTTAAAAAGTGCTTTAATTGCCAGTTCATCCACAGTAAGTTTGCATCCAGTTTCTGACAACATTTCACCTTTGTTGGCAGATCTTCTATTATCACAATGTAGGATATTTGAGAACAAAAGTGATGGAAACATAAACAAAAAGAAAAAAAATCTAAATGAAATCAGCTAGATTATAGTCCGAAAACAGATATTTAAAAAAAAAAAAAATTAATTTAAAATTCCTAATGTATGTGTATATTCCTATATATGTTTGTGTGTACAACTTATTGTGCACACACACACACATATATATTTATATATAAAACCTACTTCCTTTTCACTCTCAGCACAAATGTTTATTGAATCTCTTTGGATTTCAGAAGAAAATAAAAACTGTAAATTATGTATCTCATGGTCTGACATGCAAAAACTAAAAACCAACATCATAATGGTTGGAAATGTCCAGAATTATTGACATCAAATTAAAATAAGAAAAATGACTGTTAGTCTGGCTTTTTAAGACAATCAATTATTAGTTTTTTTTTTAAGAGACAATCTTTAAAAATCAAAACAAAAGGAAAAGGCAAAAATATTCTTACCAGTTGACTCTCTGAACTAAAATGTCTCAATTGATGTGGTGGATATGGAAGTGAAAAGAAGTGGAGTTAACCATTTGGTAAAAATCAAAGAATTTCTTCTTTCTGTGATCTGTGACAATGACAGTGGAGTTGGTGCTGAGTAAGGAGAGGAATGGCTGATAATTTTGATGTGTTGACAGCCAGCCATAAACTTACCACTCATAATTAGAACTGCACAAGTTAATCGCTGCCACTTTATGTAAGCAATTTAATCAATCATTTTCATCAGGGTAGAGATGGGTGAATATGGTAGAAGCTGTGGGTGCTTCCCATAGTAATGCAATCTTTGCCTGCATTTTCAGTCACTGGGAAAAATCGTGATCATTGAATAAATTGTCATCAGAAAAAAAGGCAAAGAATTTGCCAAGTAAAAGACTGAAGAGATAGCTTAAAATCATTTTAATATATTACGGAAAAAATAATATTTATATAAGACTGATGTTTAAAATTATATGAGATGCTCCAAAAATAAAGCCAGATATTTGTTTCCACAGAAGCTACAGCAAATATAAGGAACAAAATTACACTTTTGGATAGAGCAAAGTTTCAGCTATAAAATATTGTTTTTCTGTTTTTGTATAGTCAACAATATTGGCTATTTCACCAGTGAAAAACCATGTTTCAGGCAGTCATGTACAAAATTTGCATAGCATGCCACATCACTGTCACCATAGCTAAAATGCAGTACTCACTGCTAAAATCCAGTCAGACCTTGTTAGTTCTATTTAATCAAGTTTGTTTGGATAAATGCTTCTGCCTAAATATGCCTTATATATATTTACAGCAAAATAACAAAAATTACCTCATCCATTCTGTACACGGCTATCATCAGCCCCTAAGTGTCCGTCTCGGAGCATTGTTTTAAATTTATTTTCAATGTCAGTCCTCCTCTGGTAGACGCCTTTTTAATGAGAATGGGTTTGTGTTCGCGATTGGTGGAGGCATAAGGTATCTTACCCAGGTTGGGGAAGCACTCTGGGGTTGTAGTTTATTTATGGCCAGAACCTTTTGTTATTTGTAGTTTTATATCAGTTCCTACTATGTGACGTTTCTTATACAAGCCCTGAGTGTATTTTCCCGGGATTCACAGTAAATAGTTTTTCTACTACAGATGTCCAATATTATTAATAAACGACAGGGGATATAAACTTAAACCCTTTAAGATTAATGTAAATTAATTGAGTTATAGATTTATAGATTGTGGGTAAAACCAGAGCACCCAATGGAATTGGATTATACATATATATATATATATATATATATATATATATATATAATAATAGTTCCTTTTTCTTGAGTATAACCAACATATGACACTTAACACAATTAGATGATGGTATACTAAGCAATGCCTGTGCTTTAAACTTTTTAAAGTTAGAAGAGGCCTTACACATGAACAACCCCACTCTTTGAATATTTTTATATATGAACATACTTATATACATATACTGTTTAATAAGTAAATTAACTATCTTCTCAAATTTGAATATCCACTGAAAATAACATTTAAAATGATAAAATCTGTTGGATTGATAAATAAAAAGAAATAAAAAGTCCATTACTTTAGAAAAATACGTACACACACACACACACACACACACACACACACATATATATATAAGCATACTGGTAATATAGATAAGTGGTTAACTAGAGGCAGGATATTCCTTAATAGATCATCACAGACCTATATTTTAACAATTATTAAAAGTATATTTCTCATTAATCTTTTCCACAGTTTTACTATCTGAACATGCCTTGTCCATTGAATTTTATTAAGAGGGATGCAGGTTCAGTCCCTGCTGGGGAACACATTTTCTTTACAAAGATTTCTCAAATGTTCAAACTTGATAGACGTAATATGCACTGTTTAGTAAAGAAAAATAGGGTTTCTATTTAAAATACAAATTCTCCACTCTAATAATGTTTGCAGCAATAAAAATTTTAGATTAAAAATAAAATCCATTAATACTTTAGATATTGCTTTGTTTGCATTTCAGATATTAAACTGAGCAGATATGAAGCTTTCAGGAAAATATTCTGAGTGAAATGGTTGTGGTTTCTTTAATAAAGGGAAAATAGAACCTTACTTGTTGCAACATTTTCTGCATACTGGATCAGATGGTGGTTTCCCATTACAAAGGTAGATGCAGGTTTGATCCCTGTCATGGAATGCAATTTCAGTACTAAGATTTCTTAAATGCACAGACCAATAGACATAATGCACACTATTTAATAAATAAAAATGGGGCATATATTTCAAATAGAAGGTATCCACTATAATATCATTTGAAGTAAAATATATATATATATATATATATATATATATATGCACACACATACACACACACAAACACTTTTTTAATCATTTCACCCCAAACAAGGTGATAATGTCACTAAGATGCAAAGGGCTATGAAAGACAATGAGATGACTTTAAGAAATGGAAAACCAATCCTAAGCAGGAAACAGGAGGTAAACATCTACTTCAGTTCAAAAAACAGGGAAGGAGTGTGAACCGGGTGATAGGCAAACATAGATAAATTTACACTTCCGCTATTATTGAGTGTTTAAAGTTCCTAACAGAGTTCCTCATTTTTGGCATATTTAAAGAGAAGATTTCCACATCTGATAGCTAGTTCTGATGGCTCAACCATTTCTTCAGTTTTCCTGCAGAAGAGGAACAGAGAAAAAGAATAAGCGTACATACACCTGGCATCATACCCACTAATAATGTCTACTTCCTTTGGACTTATTTCTCCAAGTGTTTTACTCAGACATTTATGGGCAGTGGACATATTTTTTTTGTGTCGGATCATGTTCAGATGATGAAAATATCATTGCCTTCAAAAGCAATAAAATAATTTTTTTCACAAGATTGATAGTTTGCTAAATTTATTTGTGAATTTTGATTTTGAGAAATCTTGCTCATTTTTTCCTTACCCAGCTTCATATTATATGTTAATATTTTTTACTGTAATTTGTTTTATATTGAAAGATGCTTATTTTTTCATTTTTTAAAATCTGTTTTTAATTTTTTTCATGATACAAAATATAAAGAAACAATTTAACTAAAAATTCTGGCTTAAATTATCAATATTCAACACAAATTTGTACTTTCATATCTCACTGTGTGATTTTGCAAAAACATGGATTGATGAAAAACCAAAAAAATATTCACCTTCTGGCAATTCTTAAAGTTTTTTTTTCAGCTTTTAATGAAATTTATTTAACTTATTTTAGGTTTTGCAAAGAAGATGAATTATCTTAAAAGTTTTAAATGAAGTTTATTTTTGTTATGTTTTTTGATATACAATGGACATTAAAAATATCTCTACATTCATAATAACTTTCAAAATATTTAAATTAAAAAAACTTGTTAAATTCGTTTCATTCTTTGAGTTCAGATTTTATCTTTAGGTGACTTTCTGTGTGAAGTGCTTCATCTTACTGTGAGTGTCTAAGCGATTCATTTTTATTGATTGTTTTTATGGAGATTAAAACCTATTCATACATTTATATTTATATTATAAGTGCTTGGACTTGTTGCGGTCTTTTGCTGTTCGCAGATTTTATAATTCTTACATTTATTAGATCTGTGCAAAAGTTTACACCAGTGTATTCTGTCTGTTGTCTTTCAAACAGGATTGATGGATTTGTTTTTTATGGCTTATCAACCGTTATTTAAAACCAGAAAATATTTTTAGATTGTAACAATTATTGGGAGAGATAATAATAGTTTAGTGATATAAGTCTTACTAAGTAACCTATAGCTGGGTGAGAAGAGGTGGATTTGTACCTAATCAGAAATTGATAAAAAAACAAAAAAAATTATAATGTGGATATAAAGTGGGGGATCAAATCTATATTACAATCAGTACATAAAGTGATCCTTCATTTTGTGTAGTCTCTATAGATTTATATTTAAGAGAATGTACATAAATCTAAAAGACATGCTTGTGTAGCTAATCAGTATTGGATTGATTGATTCATTTTCTGTGGCTTATCAACCAGGTTATTCAAAGCCAGAAAATATATTTAGATTGTAACAATTTTTTTTTTTGTTTGGAGATGATAATGGTTTAGTGATACATGTTTTACTAATTAACCCATAGCTGCAGGGAGAAGAGGTGGATTCATAAATTTAGCAATAGTATTTGTGTGTAAGTGAATATCATGAACCCAACAGGAATTGGAACTTGACTCTCCAATTAACAATTCTGAACCATTATCCATATTATTACCACACCTGGTATTTCCAAGCAGTCACCAATTGAGGTACTGACCAGGCTTGATCCAGCCTACCTTTGGTGATCATATGGGAATTCTAGGATCTTTTGCACACATCTTGTAGATATAGTTATATTATCAAATATAGAAGTAGTTTATTTTTATTATTTTCAGTCAATCCTAATCTTTATTTTTATTATTACAACATTTCAACCCTTGTGCTTTCTGGTCTTCTTCAGGAGAGCACAATAGTTGAAATACAGTGCTAATAAAACAAAGATGAGGATATTAATATGACTGAAAATAATATAAATAATGATAACCCTTTATCCTAGAAATTTACACAGAAAAAAAAGGAATAGCTTATATCTTGTTTCCAGTGGAACTTTGTATCTCATGGATAAATATCTTTACTGTTAGCTTACAAAAGCTGCAATTTTGTTTTCATATGTTAATATCTTCTATAACCATTTCTATCCTAGTTTTAATATACATCCTTTGTGCTTGCTACTTCTCATATTAAGAGTAGCAACACTAAGTGGTTAACAACATATTTTTCTTAATACTGAAAGAGATTTATTGATGGATTGATAAAACAGATATAAACAGAGTGAAATAGTAAAAATCAATAGAGAGAAAAATAATATTAATCATTAAGTTAGTTGATTTTCTCTTGCATGTTAGTAAAAGAAATTTAAATTGAAAATCATGATACAGATATGATTGTAAACAACATGGAGAAATAACAACTTTTAGTTCTCAAAAGTTATAATAAATCAATAACTGACAGGGCATCATTACAAGAAAACGTTTCTTTAGAATTAGATAATATTAAATAATTATCATTTTGCATATGACATTGATGATGCTCACCATCAATCATGATCATCAACAGCAGTATATAACCAAGTGATTAGAATGTTAGCATTCTAACAATAAAACCCAGGCTTGAATCACACCATGGTCAAGAAGACAACTTTTTATATAATATCAGACTGAGGAGACAATAGCTCATGCAAAACCTTAGGAATTGCCTGAAGACCATACTATGAGTTGACCCTAATCTTATGAATGAAGGTGGGTAGAAACAACTGTTTGGTCAATGGTTGTGCTCGCAGAAAGTCACAAGTCATCGTGACCGAGGGTTTGAACATACTGATCTTGTTCATACTGTTGATCATGACAGGTCATGCACTCTCTCCTAGAAACTCTAATTAAGGTCTGCTTGTATTATAAGCCACAGGCTGGCTCTGTGGGTATTGAACAAACACAAATCTGCTTCAGCAAGCATCTGCCAAAGGGATTAACTAACTGCCCTATGAGACAAATAATAAGCAACCAGCCATCATGCACTGTGATATAAAATGAGCAAAAAGCTATAATTCATCGTTATATAATATGTTAATTTTCTTGAAATTAATTATTTTATAATCAAGAATGATTTTTATAATAAAGATCAGACATGAAAGCATTGCATGTTTTATATTTAAACAATTAATTATCTCAAGAGTTCAAAATATGCTAAAATGTGTATGCATCTACTGGTACATTTATACCCACATGCCAGCGTGCATGCTTATTATGTCGCACATTTACATTGTCAATTTTGAAGGTGAAAAAATGTTGCATATGTTTACCATTGAGATAATAGAAGCATCATTATAGATTGAAGAATTTCAGAGACAAAGATGCGCAAAAGCTAAACAGGAATAATAGTGGCAGCAGTAGCAGCAATTAATTTCAAGACTAACCAGAAGCCCAAATATGGAATCTTGCCAGTTCTCTTCACCTTGCTTAAAAGCATTTCTTTTAAATGGTAAAATGGTAGATTCAGTGAGAAGTGCTTGTTTCTTGATTCTTGTGAACCGTTCTTTAGTATTTCGTCCATTTTCAGAATACCAGCCACACCCCAGGTGCAAATTCCAACCCATCTCCTCTTCATCATCATAAACATGCTAACTTTGTCCCCAGGAGAAAAATTTTAAGTATTCAAAGTCTGAATTTATTATGCAGAAACTTTTAGTAATCTTAGATAACAACAGTCAAAAATAACAACAACAAATAAAATATCTAAGTAAAAAAAAATATATACATATAGGTAAGAAGCATAAAATTATATCAAATATTATTTGTTTTTCCATTTTTTGTGTGTACTCTGAAATAAAAATATTTGCCAACTCCTTAAAAGTAGTGATCTTTTAGAAATAACTTTGTTTTTTTTCACACACTCCACCCAAACAACGATATTGTTTAAAGAAAGTTACTTTTCTTGAAAATATCATACTGTGAAATATCCATGAGTATGTGGCAAATGTATATTGTTTTCTTTTGTTTCTTCTTTTTCTATGTGTCATGTTTCTTCAATGATCATGGCTCTCCACAACTTCCTATCCTTTGTAGATCTTAGTATGGTTTGTCTTTTTGCTATCACACCCAGTCCCTGTTCTGCCAACCATTTACACAAGCTTTTTAGGCAGGTTATTCACTGTTTTTCTCTGCTCCCCTTACCTTCAATATGGTTCTTTTTTTGAGTGTCAAATTTTTCAAGTTCTCTTTCCTCATTGTGTGTTCTAGAAATTTCAATTCTATCTTTCTTATTCTAAGCACAAGTGTGCTTTTTCTTTCCATTTTCTCTAAAACTTCCTCATTACTCACATGTTCAATCTATGGTACTCTCAGCATCCTTCTGTGGAACCGTATTTCTGTTCCCTCCAATCTTCTCTTCTTCATA
Organism: Acanthosepion pharaonis; assembly: GCA_903632075.3. Taxonomy (NCBI): domain Eukaryota; kingdom Metazoa; phylum Mollusca; class Cephalopoda; order Sepiida; family Sepiidae; genus Acanthosepion; species Acanthosepion pharaonis. The sequence continues at coordinate 3,791,000 of CAHIKZ030004489.1, read as the reverse complement.
TGTGAAAAGATTGTTCAGCATTCACTGCCATATAGGAGGACCAATATTACATAACAGTTCAGCACTCTTTTCTTTGTTTCTAATGAAATTTTCCTGTTTCTTAATACTTTGGTTAGCATTCGAAAGGCATATTTTGCTATTCAAATGCACCTTCCAATTTCAGTGTCACATTTTCCATCCTCTGATAAAACACTTCCTTGATACTTAAATTTTCATACTTGCTTGATTTTGACGTCTCCAATTTGAAGTTCACATCTTGGGTTGTCCCTTTTTCTGTCAACCATAAATTCTGCATTCTGTCAATTGATTTTTAGTCCTTTCTTCTCGCTTTCCTTTGCTACCTTTGATTTATACGCTTGTTCTTATATCATTATGGTAGAAGTTACCAGTAATTAGATACCTAAACATTTGAAGTTGTCGGAAATACTATAACATGACTGTTTGACACACTAGTACTGTCAGTACTTGTTAAAAATGAAAAGTGATTTTTACTTAGAGTATTTGTGCACACACATTTTTCTCTTGAATTGACAGTTTCTTTTAGGGAAGTATCCTGTTCTTTTGTCTTCTCAGTATATCTTCAAATAAAATAAGATAATTTTTTTTCTTATTTTTATCCCTGACATAAAACAATCCTCCTCCTACAAAAGTAAAATATAATGAAATATTGGCAATGTTTAACCTTCATGTCCACAAAAAAATGGTGTGTCAAATGGATGGTTATTCCCTTTGCACTGTTATTACTGTATACACTTTTGATTCCCTCAGCAATGTTCATTCACAAGATTATAAAAATTTGTGAACCAAATGCAATGTGATATTTATTATTTACCTTTTATGAAAATTTATTATTTACCATTTCATAAAGAAATAAATTTGAAAAGAAATCTTATTGAAAAAATGTATAAAAAATTACAAAATTATCAAAATATATAAACCAGCTACAATGCAATTTTTACCATTTTATAAATAACTATGTAAACAAGTTTTTTATTCATAAATTTATAAAAATACCAATGACCTGTAAAACAAGAACATTTGAATAAACAGGATATTATCTATTTTGCTTTTTAAAACAATAAACATTGCTGAAGTAGTGAAAAGTAATAATAAGCAAATAACCATCATTTTGACACACTATTTCTTTGTGGGCATTGTTGAAACATTCTGGCATACTAACATTTGAATGGGTCATTTAATACAATCTATGATTTTCTATGAAATTAAGAAAAAAACTCTTTAATTGTTGATATTCAAGAATCTTTATTAGAAATTAAATAAGACAGAAATTTACAACAGTGCATGTTAATTATTTTTCATGCCGTACCTCATCAATCACTTTCAAAATCAGAGAGTCATTGTGAATTTCATAATATTTTCCAAAGCTTCATTAGATCTACATATTGTTTTTTATTCAGAGTTATCTTTCTCCTAGACAGGTTACCAACTACAGCTAGAGAGCCCAGTCTTCCCTGCTATTTAACCTGAAGCTGAAGTTAGGGAAAAGATGGATTCATTCCTTTCCCAATGGTAATTTGTATGAAAGTGAATGTAATGAACTTGACTAGAATTCAAAATCTGCTTTTCAAAGTTAAGCATTAATTCTTTAAAAAAAATAAATAAAGACAACATCAGTCATCATTTTAGTGTAAATCCTGAGCTTAACAATCAAGAATAGTGAATTTAAGCCCAAAACTTCGTCATGTCTCAACTTGAATAAACATATAAAATCAGGTTATTTTTTCCCTCTTTAACTTTCAACCTATTTTTACTTGGCCTTTTTTTACTATGGAACAAGTTTATTGGCCATCTGGGAGAATGAGGCAAAAAATTTCTTTTATGCTTTGGCTTTTCCTAATTCCAAGTACAAGCATGTGGAGGACATGTGGTCTTCCTTTTCAACTTTCTTTCCACAAGTTCAGTTTTACTGATGACAAAGATATAGTCTCAAATTTGGTGAAGAGGTTGCTATAGTTAACTTGGAGACTTAAATATTTGACCAGATAATTCAATGACAGCAAATGTCTCTTTTCATCTGGTACTAAATTAATCATATTAACTTAGTTTATTAGTTATCCATTAAATTGCATAGAAAATATTTAATCAAATGAAGTCAAACCGAAATAATTTGACTGATCATTTACATTTTAATAATTAAAACTGATTTGGTTGTTCTCAACTAGCAGAGGAATACCAAGGTTTCAAGAAGCAATTGGGACCACAAATTCCTGATGGTATACAACACATAGAAGAAGATGACTACTCTAAACAATACATAGGCCACCTCCCTGATGAGTATGTCAGAGTTAACTCCTCCTTAATTGTTCAAATTGTTCACTAGGAGGCGCTCTCCCTACACTATAAATACTGGATGACTTCTTGCCTCGTACTCTTTTCTTCAGGCCTCGTGCCGCATCCTACCTTGCATGGAGGTGAGGTAAATTCTCTTTGTCATTTCTTCATTTTCAGAAAACACATCCACAATGTAAGCTCTCGTGGAAGAATGCATCTTCCCATTTGTGGGAGATGCCATGAACATTATACACACATACGCATACGTCGGAACATTTACCAAAATACGAACCCTTTACGTTCACACACAAACACAAATGTTAGTGTCTATGTAAATGTTGTTGTTTAATACATATATTTGTTGATATATATATATATATCGGACTTGTTGGTTTTCTTTACACTTCTTTATGGTGGATTCAATCTCCAAGTTCACCATGTTCTTGTAGTGGACCATCTAGCAGGAATAAAATTCACGTGTTCCTAAATTAACAACACATTCACCCACAGATTGGTGACTTCCTGACGTGATTTATTTTTTTTAACTCCTGCTAATGGAAACACAAGACTGTATATATATACAAAACTCACATTTACACACACTTTCCAATTGAGAGCTAGTCAGGAAAAATATTGAAAAATTCCTACTACGCACGCCGGACACTATTAATCCAAAAAAACATTTATACAGCAACAAAAAGTATGTGTGAAAAGGTGGTGGAAACAGGGTTGGAAAAGATGGTAAAAACAAATCTTATTAAGAGCTACAGAGGATAGAAAGTTATGGTGAGCCATGATCACCCACATTCTGAAGATAGAAGAAGAAGACTAGGCTAAATAATACAGAGGCCACCTACTTGATAAGTAGGTGTGGTAGAAACATGGGTGGGGGAAATGGTAAAAAGACAAATCTTGCTTAGAGCTACAAAGAATAGGAAGTTGTGAAGAACAATGATCGTCCACATACCGAAGGTATACAGTATATAAAAGAATAAGACTACGCTAAATTATGCATAGGCCATGTACCTTATAAGAATGTGTGAATAGATAGCGGATACAGGAGACATTAAAAAGACAAATTTTACTAGGATCTATAAAGCATAGGAAATTGTGAAGAGCCATTATTGCCAGCATTACCATAGTTACATTACCTTATTACATACCATTGATTTATGTGATTCTTGTCTGTGATTGTCTGTCAGATTTTGCTTACAATTCTTTTGGTTAATATCATGTGAATGAGTGTGTCAGGCATTGGGAAAACTTAATGCTGGGACTTAGTTGAATACTGTTATCAATTTGTTCATAATTTGATTCTGTTGTCAGTGATTGATAACTATAAAATTTTGCTTTCTATGTTATTGCCAGCTGGCTCTTCCTTGGTAAATATCATATCAGGCAATAGATCTTTATTAATTTTTGTAGCATACATGAGCTAAATTCTAGCAAGAAATATCTTGAAAACCACAAATATAAACCACAAACAGTTTAGCTTGAAACCATACAATAAGAACTCACAAATAGAACATTTTATCTTATTTTCTCATGAATTATCACTTTTATACAGAAGATTTAATGAATTATAATTTTTTTTATGTGGCATTTGTCTTCAGGATGTGAGTGATTATGACTCTCCACAACTTCATGTCTTTTATTACTCTGAGTAACTTTTAACTCTTTGAACCTTTACCATGCCTCTTTATCCTGACATCGATTCATACAAACTTGTTAAGTCAGTTACTCCCATATATTTTGCAGGTTTTCCCTCTTACTTTCAATATGTCCTGTGAGTGTTAAATTTTTCAAGCCTTTTTTCATCATTATGCGTCTCAGACATTTCTGATTATCAATATCAACTTTCTTATTGTTTTTGTTTTCCTTAAAATTTCCTCATGACTCATTTGATCTGTTTGTGATAGTTTCAGCTTTCATCAGTAGAACCACCTCTCAAATCTCTTCATCTTTGATGAGGTTGTCCAACATTCACTATCATATAGGAAATTAGATATTACATAGTATTTCAGCACACTTTTCTTTGTTTCAAATGCCATACTTGGCTTAGTTTCTCGAAGGCAGCTTTCATGGTTTTATCAGCTTTTATCAACAGAATCACTACTCACTCATCACCAGTCTTTTCTTCATCTTTTAGAAGATTGTTCAGCATTTTCAGTCATATAGGAGATTAGATATTATATAGAAGTTCAGCAAACTTTTCTTTGTTTCAAGTGGCATTTTCTTATTTCCTAATACTTGGGTTGCTTTCTTGAAGGCATCTTTCATTATTCCTATACTTCTTTGTATTTTTTATCATCTGTTACTACACTATCCAGACCAGTGTTTCTCAACCTTTTTAAGCAACGGCACACCTAGAAGCAAATTAAAATACCACAGCATACTTAGCAAAATTTTTAAAGGGTATTTTCAAAAATGAATATTAAAACAATCTAAAATAATATAATCAAAGAATAGTGAAAAGAAGTATTTGAAAAAAATGTTTAATACTTATTCATTTATTCAAATACTAATGCTGCACCATTACTACTTACACATACGCACACACTTATATAGGTATGCAGTGACAATATTTCATAGTATCGTAGTGTACTGCAGCATGGAGGCTGAGAATCACTGATCCAGACAGTTAAGTGTGCAAAACTGTTCCTAGAATCCTCTGTTTTGAAAGCTAGAGAGTGAATGTACAATAAAAGCACAAACCTAATCTTTTAAATTTTTTCTACTTTTCAACTTGAATTGATCAATATAAAGGCTCCAACTGAAAATGTATCTATACTTATCAAGCTGTAAGTATATCTTTGATTTGTTAAATGAATAACAGCTGGCAAAAAAATGTTTTTTTAATGATAAAGTTATTTTAAATTTAATGATAACATTATTAAATTTAAGTAAATAAACATGGCAGTTATTAAAAAAATAAATGTCTGTTTTTGTTAGCCCTGTAAGGCATTAACACCTTGAGATTCATTTGAAATATTTTAGAAACAAAATTTTGGGTTTCTTACTTCTGAATGAGTGTGTGCTCACAACCCGCAAAGTTTTACCACTGAAAATGACCTGGATGTGTTTTTTGCTGTAGGAAGTGGTAAAAGCATTTCTAGAAAGTTACTCCCTGTGTATTTTTTGTAAATTCTGAAAAGTCATTTTTTTTATCATAAATATTTTTCTTATAAGAATATAGAATATATTCTTACAATTTAAAAAAATATATTCTGAGCTCAAATAACCTGTAAAAGGTTGATAAGTTGTAAAAAAACAAATCAATTAATCTTATATAAATAAGAAAGATCATCTAACCACAGATAGACATTGTATAGCTAGGTCCCAATTTGTCTCTTCTGTACTAATATTCATATGAACAAAGCTTACAAAAAAGCCAGATGTAGGATGTATCCCAACTGTCTTCTTCCCTGCCTCTTTGCTTTGCACTCCCACCATACCCAAGCCCCTATCCAACTGCCACACTTGGACTGTAACAAGAGCAACCTTAAAAGTTTACAGCTACATCATCTGCAAAAACAGAGGCCACTAGGGTGTCTTTAACAGAGACCACCAACTGAAATTAGCTTTCCTATCCCGAGGCTGGAAATACAAAGCATTCTCTTTTGTGCTGATTCTCTCTTTGGGGCCCTCATATCTTTTGTTCTCTGAAACCCTTGTCTCTGATGATCTGTATGCTCTTGAGGGTCTGAAAAACAAGGGAAAGGAAAACAAGAACAATATATATATATATATATATATATGTGTGTATGTATGTATGTCAGAGTATCCCATTGAATGGAGTCATAACAGTTTCTTGTCATATGAAAAAATGCAATTATTTACACTATTTACATTGTTCAGGCTGTTGTCCTCATCTTTGTTGCTATATTCACAACATTTTGGCCATTGTACAATACGGTCTTTTTCAGGTGATTGGAATTTCAAACTGAACCCTTTATTTCATCTATTGGAGTAGATTGTTCTAGTTCCATGTGTCATGCCTCTTCTAGATGATTTACTTCTTTCCCTTTAACTCAACTCTCCAAGTTTTTGTTCACATTGGAAGTAACCAGGTATTGAACTCACAACTCTTTGGGTCAAGTCACTGGATCCAATCAAAATTTTTATCCACTAGGCCATGTGTCCTTGAGGATAACAGTCTGGACAGTGTAAATAATTACAATACATCATCTCAGAAATATAGACAGAAAAAATGCATCCCAAAAATATACATTTGCAATATGGGTGTGCACACTTACACATGCACATGTATGCTTTTAGTAACTAATGGATTTTTAATCTGACATTATTGTTTATTACTATAAATTTTATATTTAGTCGGTACATTTATTTGAGTAGACATTCTGGAATTTTTTTTCTCTTGTTTCTAAGCAGTGAAATAAATATCTACAGGACAAAAGGCACATTTTCTTGATAGTAAAAATTCAATTATTACTATCAACACACTCTGACAAGTGCATAGATCAGCACAAAACAGAAAAGTGACAGATAAATTGAATATTCAATTTATTTGTTACCATTTCTCCAGTTCCCATCCGATCACCACAGTTAAGCAATATTGAACCTGGTTAGTACCTAGATGGGTGACAGCTTGGGAATACAAGGTGCTGTAAGCTTAGATGTGCAGGTGGTGTAATGGATAATGGTACAGAATTGTTAATCTGAAAGCTGAGTTACAATTCTTCTTGAGTTCATTATATTCACTTACATACAAATACCATTGGGAAAAGTTTTCTCCTTTTCTCCACTATTGATTAAATAGTAGGAATTGTATCAATGAATCATTATCTCCACCAAAAAATCTTACAGTTTTCTGGGTTTAAATAACCTAAGCCATAGAAAAATGAATGAATGAATCAATCAATCATTAATGTTTTCTATCTCTTGATATTGAACACTTTAATTAGAAAGACAATTTTCCTTAAAAGAATTATCTTCGAGAATTTTTTTTTTCTCAGGGGAGGTGAAACACAGTCATTGTTATTGTTATACCAGAGGGTATATATATATGTATATATATAGTAATAACTCAACTTAAATTGTTTCTAGTTAATTCATTTTTGATGATGCGTCGATTTTTCTTAAATATTATATGGAAAAATAAAACTCACCCTAGATCATTTTACTCAGTATTACATTAGCCATTTAAAATATTAAAAACAGCAAAACACAAGAAACACATATAAAATCATATTGAAGTTAAGTTAAAAATTATATATATATATATATAATAAAATCATTAGAATCAAAAAAGTATTATAAAGTATGTTCAGCAGATGTTCTTATTTCAAATTTCTACTGACATGCTGCACTCGTGAGCTGTCATCCAATCGAACACCAATTTTGATTTCAGATTTGTTTACATCTGTGCTCTACCATTGCCATTCTTTCAATTACATTTCAATTGTGATTTAGAATCCATTTTATCCCATGGCTCTGAAGAAAAGTCCCAGTGCAAGTGCTAATACTAAGCGTAAAGCTATATTGCTGGAAGATGAGGTGGAAATTAATTATTTTATCCAGAATACTGTACACACATATCATAAATACTTTAATAGGCAATAGAGAGAACTTATTTGTGGTTTATAGCATGGTTATTTCAATTTAATTCATTTTTCGACCTAAGTCGTTATCTCTGGAACCAATATGGTGAGGTATATCTGTACATTTTTTCCTCACTCCAAATTTCATGAATGGTGTAATTGTTAACAATCAGTACCTGATGATTACCTTGTGCAGGAAACTCAGTGTTGTGCTACCAGTAAAGAAAAAAAAATATTAATTATTAGTATAAACTTTAGCTCTGTTATATAACATCAGCACTCACTGTGTAATACATTTTATATATATATATATATATATATATATATATATATATATATAACTTTTGCAGAGTTAACTCTCTGACAATTTTTCTCTCTCTCTCACTATATATATATATATATATATATATATAACTTTCCAAGTGTTTTGACAACTATAAATTCTGAAAAGCAATTTGGAGATATGAATGACAAAAATATTCTGACATACAGAAATTGTCAAACAGAAAAACATATGATAAAGTTAGCATTTATAAGATGGCTGACTAACTAATAACTAATTAAATAATTCACCAATACTGTTCAGACAATTGAATGTCTTCTTCATATACTTGCTGTTGTTAATACATCATGTCAGCTCATCTGTCCTGCATGTCACCTGTATTCTGTAAGAAAATGTGTTAACAGCAAGTATATTAAGACATGAAAGAAAGATTCAATTGTCTGAACAATATTGGGCATGTTATTGGTTCTTCTCAAAGTTATGAACAAAAGCATGGACAGATTCAGTCATGAAGACATTAGACAAAATACTGTGGGCTGGTGCCACCTAGTTAAGAGACTGATTGGTCTCTCTAGTTTCAATATTATCTTGGAGGGGATCTTACAGCAGCCATAAACCACATGCTGTATATGCTTGCTTTGTTCACTGGAATAATAACTTCCATTAATTTTTGGTCTTTTTCCAGGTTCTTTTGTGCTCACCCACCAGACATTTTCTTTCTTTCTTCAGGTGTTTTCTGAAGAAAACTATAGAATGGTTCAGCCAAATAGTAATGGTAACATTAGTCATATATATATATATATATATATATATATATATATAAACATTCAGCATTCATTAACCAAAAAGTCAGTTCTACTTTCAGTCAAAATTTATAAAATCTTTTTCTTAAAACAGTTTTTCAGTAAAATAGGTTTCTGGAATCCATTAACTCTTTTCATGATTTCCAGTAATGATGGGGGTTTCCTTCCTAACCATTTGTTTAAAATAGTGTTGAGAATCAACATCTTGATTATGATGTTACTTTCTCTTCAAGTTACATGTACTATCCATATTAGTTGTTGCTGCTGTCAAAGGTCCTCAGTTAATGTGGTTTCTGATATTTGGTACAGTTCTTTGTTTGAAGAAGGATGGTTTACACAAATATTCACAGGCTTCACTTGCTCAAAGGCATTTTTAACCATTGATCTGAGAAAGCAGTTGTATACAGCTGACAGTTTTCTGAATAAGTTTGGCACCATGCATGTCATCCATATGAAAGTCTAAATCTGACAAGGCTATTTAAGAACATGACTTGTGTTTTCAATAGAAACATTTGGCATTCATCGACCAAGTAGCCAGTGCTACTTTCGGACAAAATTTATAAAATCTTTCTATTAAAACATTTTTTTCATGAAAATAGGTTTCTCAAGTCCAGTAACTTTTATTGCTCTTTCCAATATTGAAGAGGGTTTCCTGCCTAACCTTTTGTTTGAAGTAGTGTGGAATAACAACATCTTGATTATGTCATTGTTATTTTCTCTTTGAGTTAGACGTACTATTGCTCAACTGATGTGGTTTCTGCTATTTGATACAGTTCTTTGCTCGTGATTTTGTAGTGCCAGTCCATAAGGTTCAAAGAGAAATGGTCCTCTCTAAGATTTACAGGCTTCATTCACTCTAGATCATTTTGATATCAACAAAAGCAGCATAAGAAATTAGTTCAGTAGTTTGAAAATCCTTATGGAAGTTAAAGATTTTAAGAATTTTTGTCTGAATTTATGACATCAGAAATTATTATCATAAACACTAAGTTACTCTGACTAGTATCCTCTTCTTGGTTGTTAGAGTCACAAGGTTTCAGCCTTCTTTGGGGGTCTGTCATAGTTGGTAACTTTTGGCTAATTTCAAATCATCTTCAGTGTGCTGTGTCCCTTCAGAACATGGGGGATTATGAATCTCCATACCTTCCTATCGTTTGTTGCCCTTAGCAGTGTTTCATTCCACTATTCATTCACACAAGCTTATCTAGATGGCTCGCTGCCTTCCTCTATCTCGTTTGATGTCAGTATGCTCTATGAGAAGTGAAGTAAATGTGCATGCAATGTTAATAATTATTATGGAACAATGGTAGGATTACATAAATAATACAACCCCTGTCCAATAATAAATGCTACATTTAGTGTATGAAATGTGTATGTATATATAACAACAATTATGGTCCAGAGGTAGGTTTAAATAAATAATACAGCCTCTGTCCCATAAAAAATGCTACATTTAGTTTATGAAATGTGTATGCAGATGTAACAACAATTATGGGACAGAGATATGATTAAATAAATTATACAGCCTCTGTCCCATAATAAATACTACATTTAGTGTATGAAATGTTTACACAAATGTAACTACAATTATGGGACAGAGGTAGTAATATTTTCTTTTTGCCTCATCGCCAGTACTTGTAGTATTATTTTTAGCCACATCTGTCAGACATCTGTATACAATTTACTAGAAAACTTTTTTCAGAATTGCTTTTCTTTGTAAGAATTTATGATTGCCTTGATAAAAAAAAAACATTAAGAATGGTAAGATAATGAAATCATTTCCTGATAGAATTTTGTAGCACAACCCTATATTTTTTCTTTAATTATTTCACCCCAAGCAAGGCACTACTGCCACTAAGATGCAAAGGGTTACTGAGGTTGAAAGTGAATGAAAAAACTTTAGTGGTGAGAAAAGACAATAAAAGAAAAAGATTTTTTTTAAAACAATAAATATTTGATGTAACTTTAAGTGTTAAAAGGTAGTTGATACCTAGAAATCACCATTACAAATGCAGATTTTTCAGATGATCTAGTTCTTGCATTGAACACTCTTAAACAAACACTACTAATTCTTCTCAGATTAAAATCTTCTACAATACAAAAGTTAAACTCCATATAAATGAAATTAAAACAAAATCCATGACTTTTTATCAATCTGATCTTATGACAGTCAAATGTGACAAGCTAAATCAAGTGTATGTTTTTTTTTATATCTGGTATGGTGACTGAAATTTTCACAAAAAGGACATAGATATTATAATTGCAATGGCATGGCAAGCACTATCAAAAATAAATACTAAGTTAAAAAAAAATTAAAAGAATGTCTGAAAATGAAACTCTTTATATTCTCTTATACCAATCAAACAGAAGGACATTAACAAAAATCTGGGGGAAAATTAGCCCATTCTTTAAAGATTATATGTCAGGTAGCCTTGATGTACAATTTCATGAAATATTTCATTTTATTTTCTGAAATATAAAAATTAAAGATAAAAAATACAGTTTATAAAATAAATATGTTATCTTAAATGTATGTGAAAGTGTTAGGGTTATCAGTGAAGAAACTGAAATCTCAGAGACAATTTCAAATTTCTGCTTATTTTTTTTCATTCACTTTTGTACTAAAGCCTTTGGGAAAAACCTGAATGCCTCTCTTCTCTCCTCCTCTAGCTATGGGTTAAATAGCAGAGTGCAGCCAGTGTAAGTGAAGGACAGCTCTGAATTCAAAACTGTGAATAAGGTATATCCATAGTTGCCTACATCCTGAAGGGACATAGAATTTTTTAAAAAATCAACTCACTTGGAGACATGAATTTTTGCTGTTGATAAAGGCATGAAAAATAGAAAATCTGAATTGAGATAAAATTTACAAAAGGAATGAAACTGATTCTTCCTGTGAATCTTCTTAATGTCAGTAATCTTTATCTAATTTCAATGTTGATGTACTCAAACAAGAGAGTAAGACAAGAAGTATCCTTTCATTTCTGACATACTCAAAGAAGATAGCAAGGTAAGGAGTAATTTAATTATTGACAGGAGAGAGTAAGACAAGGAGTATAATTTCATTGCTGACATACTCAAAGAAGATAGTAAGGTAAGGAGTAATTTAATTACTGACAGAAGAAAGTAAGACAAGGAGTATAATTTCATTGCTGACATACTCAAAGAAGATGGTAAGGAGTAATTTAATTATTGACAGAAGAAAGTAAGACAAGGAGTATAATTTCATTGCTGACATACTCAAAGAAGATGGTAAGGAGTAATTTAATTATTGACAGAAGAAAGTAAGAAAAGGAGTATAATTTCATTGCTGACATACTCAAAAAAGAAGAGTAAAACAAAGAGTACAATATTTATCTGTCCTTTGTTATTAGTTTTTTTTTTCAGACAGAAAAAGCTTATGGCTTCTGCTACTCTTATAAGTGATCACAATGAATATATCTGTAACTTTAAATATATAAATATGTACAGTTTAGCAATTTCTGATTTTGATTAGATTTTTCTTTTATTGTTTCATAACCTACTTAGCAGACAATGACTAGCAAGCCATCTAACCAACCAGTGCCCCATCTTGAGGGAGGGTTCTGTCTTTATTCTCTTCTTATTATCTCCTGTGTTCACTCTCTCTTCCTTTACCCTGCTCTAGTTTTCATTCTTGCTTGTAATTAGAGCTCAATATGTTTTGCCTCGTCTTTTTCAGATGACCAAGTCTTCAAGTGTCTTGGTTTATCTTGAGGCTGAAGACCAAGATTTACCAGCCAGTGTTAACCACTTGAAGTCTCATTTTATATTGCCCACATTGTGTCAATCACTCTGTGGCTAGAGCACTGTATCTTTCTTCCATCTTAAGATGCCTGCAAGCATCCTGCATCTGTGAGATGTTTCCAAATGTACTGCAATGATGGAGTCCTTGAGTCTTACGTGCATGCATACATAAAATGGAATCAGAGTTCCTATTGTCAGATATCTCACATTTTAAACTCCTGCAAAAACAAACATTTGTTTTTGAAGGAAATGATACAGGCTGTGTTTCAAAACTGAATCCTTACATGTTGATAAAATGTATTTTCTTTAAGAGCAAAATTAAACTGATGGATATTGAATTCTTGGATGAGCAAGTATTCACATTTGTAGGAGACTGGTTTAATTCTTTACGGTAATTTTCACTTGGTGCTTTCAAGTATGGATTCTTATGCCAAAGAAAGAAAGAATGTGTTCAATTTTGTTTTTTTAACTTCTTTTCTCTGAAAGAAAATTATTGTAAGGGAAATAAATTTTATGGAATCTATTTGTGTTTGACCATAATTGTCTTTGGCTTACAGTTTTTTTTTTCCATATTGGAGGGTGTGCTTAAAAGTTCTCAACCTGACCAAGAATTCCTTCCCCTCAAAATAAATCTGTTTGATTACTTGGTCATATTTTGTAAAATGGATTAGGCTGAGAACTTTTCAACTCTCCTTCAGAAGAGGTAGAATATGTCAGCAATGTATGTACTAATTCCTGACTACTGAAACCTACTTTCATACAAGTTTGCAATTCATCACTTTTGTAAAATTATTACTATTGTATTTCAATTATATATATATATAATATTCCTATTTTGCCAGGAATGCTTGCATTAATTCCTGACCACTGACAATGCCTTTCCTCTTGAATTGTGGTGCATTTCTATAGTTAAATTATTATCTATATATTTACATGATATATATACGAAGTGGTGCTGGAAATTTCTCAGTCTGATCAAGAAAGGATTAAAAGAAGTTTAATGTTTGATTATTTCATTAGATTTTGGGTAATTGGTCAAGCCAAAAATTTTTCATCACTCTCTCATCATAGCTTTATTCTTTTGCTAAGGTATTTTTTAAAATATTCAATGTAGATTGACTTTTAGAAATGCCTTTTTTTAAAAATAGGGATTTGAAATGATTATTTGAAATAACTGCTTAAGTTTTGTCATGCAAAATAAATTGAAGTCAAAAGCTACTTTTCAGCAGTCAAAATACTTGGTAAAAATTTTCAATGTTAATTTTGTAATATTTTCTTTATTTATATTTAGACTCATGTCCTCATCTTTCTTGTATTATCACAACATTTTATTCATTTTGTCCTCTTGTCTTCTTCAGGTGTCTGTCGATTGAGTAACATTCAGGGAATTTTGAATACAGCCCTTTATTTAATTTACAGTGATAGATTGTTCTCATTCCACTGTCTATGTCTAGGATATCTTTTTCTCTTTTTAGTACATCTGTCTGAATTTCTGGGATGTGGACTTACCATTATTTACATTCAGAGTAATATCCTCATATTTGTTTCTAGTATCACACTATACATAGTCAATGATGTCTACTTTAATTTCTGGGATGTGGAGTTATCATTATTTATATTCTGACATATCCTCATCTTTGTTGTCATTATCACAACATTTTGACCTTTGACTTTCTGGTGTTCTTTAGGGGTCTATCAGTTAAAGTAGTCATGGGAGAATTTCAAATAGTGGTAGATTGTTCTTATTCCATTGTCCATGTATATGGATATCTCATCTTGTACCTGTTAGTAATGCTCCGTGATTGCTAGCCCTGTATCCACCTGACCCATCCTCATCCCAGAAATTAATTTCGCAAGTTTTATTATTTGCAGTTCATTTTGCAGGTTATTTCCTAAGCTCACCAATTCAGTTTTTGGTGGTAGTAGCAATGTCGTTTTGAAATACTAACTTCGTCAAAGATCTGATAATAATATAAAGAAATTATGACAAACACAAGATGTCTGCTGGAATTTAATCTATTAATGAAATTGACAGCTTACATTGCCAAAAATGTATTAATTTGAGTACACTTCTCAAAATAAAGTTTGCTTGATTAATTATGAGTACACTTCTCAAAACAAAGTTTAGAAAGAAACCAACAATTCAGACTGCTAGTGTCAAGTCAGTATTTATGAAGATTTAACTTTGTAAATAGAAAAGACACAAGTATGGATAATGTAAGAGCTATAAGCATGTAAAGTGGAATTGGCAAACCAAGTTAAAGTTATGGCCTCGTCAGTTGTACTCATTTCAACACTAATGATCTGAGGAAAGACCCGAATCAATTTCTTCTTTCACCAGCTATGGGTTAAACAGTATAGGCTCTTTGTCTGGCACCCAGTCTCAGAAAAAACACTACTCTGAATTAAAAACTATGGAGATGGTAACAGAAAACTATTCCACTATCTTTGTGAAGAAATTGTGGCAATCCACAGATTATAAAGAAATCTGTGGTTGCCTCCATCCTGACGTGTCATGGCACTTAGAGAAAAATAAAAAAGAATAAAAATTGTACTGATCAATGTCATAAGTGTCTTCATATGCTTAAAGTATTCTGTACTGCCTTGCAAAATGTTTGCTTCATGGTTGTTACAAATGGAATGAAAACTAACAAAACATGAAACTGTCAACCAAGAATAGGTTTCGCTGAATTTAAATTAGTGTAAGAATCAGAAGTTAAAGATTGGTATGTCACTGATCACAGAATCCAAGAAATTGGTACTTCTTTTTAGAAAGAACATATCTCTGTGGTTTAGTTACCTACTAAGCTGAACAGAGTTTTGGTCAAACTGCCTTATGGAGCACCTAGTGAGGATTACATTCACTTCTTAGTATTAATGATATGCAGTCTCAGCTTTCTCACTCTTACACCATAGCAAGATACCATGTGAATTATGTCATCCTCTGATTGGTTAATTGTCCCCAAACAATATTGCTAGGTTAGCTATTTTTTTTAAATGCCATGTTTATTCAGTATATAGTAAATCATATCTCTCCACTGCTTCTTTTCCTTTAAAATTTGTGAATTCCCCTGACTGTTCTTTTGGAAGGCAATGAAGTTGTTTAATGTCACTTTCTCTATGATCTAAAGAACTCTGTCTACTTTATTAATGGACCTATGGCTAGCAGGGTTGTGGAGGCAATTTCTACCTTTTCTCAATGGTTATAGTGCAAGGGAATACAACAGTTTTGGATGGAATTTAAATTTAGCTTACTAATTTTATTTGGCCACCTGCACATCTTACCTGTAAACAGCCTATGTTTTAAAGTGAGAAAATAGTTAAGTGATTTTTTTTTTCATTTTATTATTTTAATTTAGCTTTTATTTTTGTCTCTATTTTTTCGTAAGGAGGGATATTTTATAAATAGTGTATCTCTCAGGATATCTCAACAAAAGAACAAAAATAAAGAAATTATAAAATAAAATAAATCAGTTAAGAGCATATCCAAAAACTGTATTGACAGTTTGTTTGAGCACATGGTTTATTAGAATTCTGAAGCCCCCCCCTCACACCCCACCAAAGAAACAAAGTAATAAAAAAGAAAAAAAAAAAAAAGAGGAAAAGTGAAGTTATTTGCACCTTCATAATGTTATTGCTTCTTCCAGTATCTTTGTTATAGGCTCCTCCTACCACAGCTCAGTCTGTAATTTGGCGCACTACCTGGAAAGGAGGGAGAACAAAGAAAGAATGGGGTATCATACCTCTACAACCATCAGATCCTTCTACCATTTCACTCCCTAGTGAATTCTAAACTTTGCCCAAAGGACCCTTACCCAATAATTGTCAGATTAGGGTGTAGCTAAGCCAGCAGAGGAATGTCAAGCAACTACAAAAAGTCAAACAGCTGACATTTCATTATTTTGGAGGTGAATCCCTCTTAGTATTGTTGCAGGAATGGGGGTGGCTGTAAAAAAAAGAAAAAATCACAGGCAGATAACTTTGAAGGGATAGTAATTGGGGTAGGAGTAGAGGGTAAAATGATGAGAGAGAAAATGTGAAGCAGGTGGAGTTTGTTATTTTCAAAATATCTTCTTCTATGTACCGCCTCCCTTCAGAATGTGGGTGATTATGGCTCTTCATAACTTCCTGTCCATTTACTATCTCTCCTAAGCTCTGTTCTGCCAACCGTTTACACAAGCTTGTTAGCTATGTTATTTGCTGCTTTCATCTCAATCTTGCCTTCAATAGATCTCATGAGTGTCAAATACACCAAGTCCTCTTTTCTCATCATGTGCTCAAGAAATTTCAACTCTCTCCTTCTGATTCTAAATATGTGTCCTTTTTGTTTCCATTTTCCCTAAAGCTTCCACCTTACATGTTGAGACTATGGGATTCTCAGCATCATTCTGTAGAACCATGTTTCTGTTACCTCAAGTCTCTTCCTCATATAGGAGGAGATTGCTCAATAATCATGGCCATATAGGAGGAACAATATTACATAACAGAACAATGCAAAGTAAACTGAACTTTTTTAATATCTCAGCCTTTATCACTATCTATAAATTTCCTTAAATCACTGTCTGGTTTGATACCAGAATAAAAAGTCCAAGAATAAAGAATTTTTTAACACACAATATCTGATTGATCAATCGCGAATTTAAGAAAATCATATCTTTTACTGCTTTCATCAATATTTACAAAATAGGTAAAGTAAGAAAACCTGGGATAAATTAATTTCACTTGCTCCCAAGTGAGCTTAAAAAAAAAGGTATTTTAAACCAACATAAAATGTCTCTGTGAATTTGATGTAATGAATATGCATACACCTGGTTCCCCCTCACAGTAATATGATTGGCTGGTGTCAGCCATAATTACAGACTGATGTCGAGGTAAAGGAGGACACCTATAGTCTTTGCCTATTGCCTACCACTATGATAAAAGACCAGTCCATTACGGTTACCTGCTAGATTGTCCTACTTGGTTACAGTAGTCCAAAAGCACTTTGCTACTTCGAACAAATATATCCCGTTTTGGGATATATCAGAATTCTATACAAAAGGTATCAGATTCCTGTGTTTCTTCATCTTCTTATTCCATTTTTACCTAATAGCTACCTGGTGTCAGTTTAAACTAACACCTTCTTTTTTTCCACATATTGTGACCATTTTGCTTAAAGTTTTTATTTTCTTGATTTCAAATGCAATTTTTAAAATCATTTTATCCCAAAAAAAGCAATAAAGCCACTAAGATGCAAAGGGTTACTGTGTGTTAGAGAATATATGAAAAACAGAAAATACTATTAATAAGAGAGAATAAGAAAAGAATAAGAATTAAGAAGACAGAAGATAACAATTGACATGACATCTAAATTTTGGAAGATCAAAGTTGACTTGTTAGCTAGAAGAATGTCCCAAAAGTGAAAAGTGCAATAGAAGAAACTGTTAGCATAAAACTAACAGTTACATTTAGCCATTTCAACTGTAAAATGATGAGACCTATTACTAGTCTAAGTCCCATAGAAGAAAGTTCATCAGAATAATTACCATGAAAATGTTTATGGAAAAGGCACAGGAAAGCTATATGATGGCAATAAGAAAGGGATTGAAGCCGAGATGCCAGGACAGGACCAATAACATTGTAAAGTCTTCTTTGGATTTTATCAAGAATCTCTATATGTATAGCAAGAGCACCAGACCATATGTGAAAGCAATATTCAATACACAGTCAAATGGTAGTTTATAAATTTGTAAGATACATTCTAGTGAGAAAAATTGTCTAGCATGACATTGTGAACTAATTTTCTTAGCAATTGATTCAATATAATCATTTTCCTTCATGTCAGTGGAAAATGTTAGCCCAAGAAGGTGCAATGAGTCACTCTCCTGGAGGTTAGCCTCAGCTATGCTGATGAAAGGTAGAAAGGAGTCTCTCAGATGATTGATAGAGTAGTTTCATTTCAGCAGCATGAAAATTAAGAAACCATTTGTTACCACAGTTAACAGCAGATTGTATATCAGTTTTTAGATCTGTTGCCAATTTGACCTTATCAAACTGATCAGACTTACTATTAAGACAGGAGTAAATATTTGTTTCGTTAGCATAGATACTGATTTCAGAACTGATGCCATCAGGAAGGTCATTGATGAAAATTAGAAACAGTGAAGGTCCAAGGATAGTGCCCTGGGGGGACACTTGCATGAATGCAAAAAGACCTAGAAAAGTATCCATTCAGAAAATCTTTCATTTTGCGATTCGATAATAAAGACTGAATCAGATCAAAAACTTGTCCAGAAATACCATAACCTTTTAACTTGCAAAGAAGTTATTTGCCTTCAAGATGTCCAAAGCCCTGAGTTTCACCTTTCTTATCTAAAGCTTCATAGACTTTTTCAGAAATAATACCTAAAACATCAGCAGTTGATCTAGAGAAGTGAAAGCCATGTTGTGATGTGAGATGCATGACAACTTTAGAACTTGAAAATTTTGCTACATAATTCGGTGAAATTTTCACTTTTCAAAATTATAATATATAATTATTCTTTTTATATATGGAAAATAAAGAAGACATCACTCAAAACTGATAACAGAGGTATATGAGTCACATGGCAAATGTATCTTAATTATTAATAACATCTGGATCTTGTGTCAAACACTCATAAAATTTTGTTCTCTGTCTTGACTTCCATTGAAATGTTCAGATATGATTCGCTTCAAGAAAAGTTTAATATTTTGGATTTATATCTTTAACAATTTGTCAAGCAAAATTATGAATATCTTTAGTAAAAAAACAAACCAGGAATATATTAATGCTAAACATGAAAATATGCAATTTTAGAATATTCTAAATTCTTATTCTGAAGCTGGAGTCAGTCTGACTCCACCCAATTTTGTTATAAACTCATAAAATCCTGGATACTGAAGCTGCAAAAATATTTTACACAAGAGTACAGGTGATCTGCAGATATTTTTGAAATGTTGAAAGTGGTATGAAAATTTGAAAAGTTTGCATAAATTTAGCTTTGACACCAACAGTCTTTGAAAAAATTTTTTGCTCAGAATTCAATAAAGGTGAGCTCTTGAACGAAAGATAGTATTGGGCTAAGATAAATAATTTCAATCATTTCATTCTGCCATCTCATTTTACGTAATTAAAGTCTGCTTCATATCTCTTTGAGTAATAGAATTAGACACGAGAGAAATGTTGGAAGTTTGAGAAAAAAAGGAAGAGATTTTGAATATTTAGAACTGAATATTGCAATAATTGCTTCATCTGATATCATGGATATTATTTTATTGATTATTCAATATAAAAATTTGAGTAAAAAGTTTGATATTGTGTAAGATATTGGTTTCCATTCAGACCAGATATGATTAAAGTCTCATCGACCTGAACTCAAAAAGAAATAGTTATTTGTTTGTCTCTTTTTCATGTTGTATTTTCAACAGAAAACAGTCTTGTCTTGCATGACACAACCACTGAATTTGTACTTAACCAGATGCTCCATAACTGTGGCTTTGTGCCAAAGTTGACTTTAAAATGATTAGTATTATGTTAAAACATCTGGGACATAAAATGAAAAAAGAGAGCTTTGAGAATTTGACACTCACAGGACATATTGGAGGCTAGAGGTGCAGAAGGAAACACAGAGTAATCTACCTAATGAGCTTGTGCAAATGGATGACAGGACAGGGACTGGGAGGGATAGTGAGGGGATAAACATTGCTTAGAGCTATAAAGGATAGGAAGTTGTGGAGAGACATGATCAACCTACGTAGTGAGCTTGTGTAAATGGATGGCAGAATGTGGATTGGGAGTGATAGTAAGGGGATAAATATTGCTTAGAGCTATAAAGGTTAGGAAGTTGTGGAGAGTCATGACCAATCTACATAAGCTTGTGTAAATGGGTAGCAGAACAAGGACTGGGAGGGATAGTAAGGGGATAAACATTGCTTAGAGCTACAAGAATAGGAAGTTGTGGAGAGCTGTGATAGCCTACAACCTGAAGATTGTGGTATTGTACCTTAAAAGTGAATAAATCATCAACTGACAATGAATCATTTGGTGAATATTAACTTAACCCTTTATCATTCAACACGTCTAAATCATCCCCATAACGATATGCTCTCAGTGTTTGACCTGCCTCATGTATACTCTGCTATAATATATGGCAATATTATATCATGAAATAATGCAAACAGTAAGACTTTGAGAGCCAATATTTATGGGTTGGAGCATATTGAATGTTATATGTTTAAAGAAGAAAAATTTTTTTAATTTATTTAATGAAGAATCTAATTTTGTCTATGATTTGTTATTTGGATTTCATCAAGATCTAATTGAAGGTAAAAGAACAATAATGCAAAAGAGATTTTTAATCTTATTCTTCATTTTATTATTTAATACCTTGAAACACTCTGAAGCAATAATTGACCCTTAAAAACTCATATAAATATCTACGAAGCTTAGCATAATCTGCCCTAAAGGCCAAAAGAGACAAAATAAAGATTGTCATTCTTGTAAGAAATACTTTAAAAATCAGCATTTGCTGTTCTAACTTTTACCTGGATTTGAACCCTAGTAAGAAACATACATTTATCTAATCCAGTTGTTCCCAAATATCTCATAGGTGCAGCAGAAGAGGATAGCAGGTGAGGCAGAATGATTGAAAGACAATCAAAAGATTTAGAAACAGTTTCAAACACTTCATATGCTAAAAATGATTTCAGAATTTAAAATATTATTATAGATTACTTGTAATTGTGTGCATGAATCCCAGCATAAATTGTTATTGACCAATTTTATCATTGTGATATTTTTGCATTATATCAAGTATTAAGAATATAGTAACTAGGCTCCACAAATTGGAGGAGAGAGTTATCAATGATAATGTTCTGACTTTGAACTTATGGTTATCCCCCTTTAACCCTCTCTCTGTTTTTTTTTTATTTTTTAAATGTATTTTTTATCATATAGAATTTGGTGAGGTGCAAGCAAATTTTCATTCCGAAAATGTAGCCTAAAGAGAAAAAGTTTTGGAACCACTGATCTAAGCTATGCAGCACTTATATTCATATAGACATTCTATTTGTAATGTTTCTCTTCTAATACCCTGTTGGTTGGGGTCAAAAATACACCAACTGCAAGCTTGTGCAGAGAGGTAACTCTCCCACCCAAAACAAACCATGACAAAGCTCTTGTAGATGATTAAAAAAAAATCAGAAATCTCTCTCCTAGATAAGCTGCAGTAACTGCTAAATGAAAATATCCTGTTTTACATAATTCTATCTTAACTGTTAAGCTTGTTAGCCTTTTTGCTTTATGTTCTATTTCAAGAAGGAATTTTTATTCATTCAGACAAGATAAAAGCACTGTTTCTTTTCACTGTTTCGTATTTTAAAAATCTGATAAAAAGTGTATATATTGAAATGATCTAATTTCTGTTTGTGGATGTGCTTCTTATTGTAACACAAGAAAATCCAAGAACAGATGTGTTGCCTTGTAGCTATTAAAGATTTCTTCGTTTTAATCAAATAGACTGATGTATAAGGTAGATACTTCATAGATACCGTGAATTTTATAAGCATTGAATAAATTGTTTATGTAAAACTCCATGGCGTTTGTACAGAAACATATCACTCCAAGAAATGATAATCTTTTCAATTTCTTTTTTATATTACTATCAATTAAACTCTCCAGGTCACAAATATATATAAAAAGTTTATTTTAATTTTCCATATTTTTAGAGGAGTGTTCATTTTGTTATGTGAATTCATTGTAAATTGTTCTCTTGATACAAGCCAAAATAAAAAAATAAAGTTAAGCAAGTGAAATGAAAAATAAAAAAAATAAGTGAAAATCTGCTTTAAATTCATGTTTTGTGGCTATTTTGGAATTATCTGAAATTTTGTATGGTAATTGTTCTGATTGGATTCCCTCTTTCTTACCTAGATTTTATGAATTTAAGTATACTCCTAGTTTGGCAGCAAGGTCTCATCGTTTTAGAATTGAAATGTCTATGAGTTTTATACTAAAAGTTTCTTCTGTCACACTTCTCTTTTCTTGAGCTCTCTTCCAGGTTCTTGCTTTCCAGTCATCTTCGATCTTCAAATATTTAAATTCAATATCTATCATTACTTTCTGTCTTCTTAATTCATATTCTTTTATGATTCTCTCTCCTTAATAATGTTTTCTTTTTCTCATATTCTCTAACACTCAGTAGCCCCTTGCATCTTAGTGGCTTTATTGCCTTGCTTGGAGTGAAATAATTTAAAAAAATATTTGGTTAAATACAGAGTAGTTCCATTTCTTTCTTTCTTTCATTAATATTCGCAAATTGTTATAATGCAAATTCTACAAATAGTTGATATCAAACTTAAGGGCTGACTCTTGTGATCTTTAAGAAGTAAATATAAAAATACATAAATATATTAGTATTTTTTATTATCATTGGTGGGGTTTATTAAAAAAATATATGAAAACTTTTATTCACTGTAATTATTAAAAATATGTAGTTGAATCAACAAATAAATAGACTCTTAATGAAAAAGACATTTAGTTTATATGAAAAATTTTTATTTTTCAACATTTATTTTTCTACATTTGCATAATGATTATATTAGCCAATCAAAACAGTCTGTGAAGTTCATTCACAAGTTTATGTATCAATAAAAATTGCTTCAGTACAAAGGCGATCATAACTCAGCTTCCATTTTCTTTTATATCTGTATTGCCAATGCTATATCCATGGAAAGTGCTCAGATGAACTACATCCCTTACTTTCACCAGTTCAAACCTTCATGGTTAATGCACACCAAGCTATGCACATTGTATTGAACCACCCTCATTCCCTTTGTATTCCATTGGTATGAAGTCAGTTCAACTTGAGCAGTTCCTACCTTAAACCGCTACTGTGTGAAATCAGTTTCCAAATTGATGTTTTCACAATCACTACAATCTTAACCTGTTCAAATCTAGGATTAACCATTAACTTCCCCAAATATCCCCATAAGCTGTACCTCTTACTCTGTAACTCTCTTCCTTGAGTGGCTCCTCGGCCTTGTACAGAGTGACCCTCACTGTAAAAAAGAAAAAAAAAACTGTTCTTGGAAAAAGCAGTCATGTAGTTTCCTGTTGCCTTCTCTATGGTTTTAAATTCAAAGTTGTCCTCCCAGGCTGTTTGCCCTATCAAGTCTAAAGAGCCCAACTATTTTACCTATAGCAACATGAGCATTTATAACTGAATTTTGATATTTAAACTCAGATTTTAACCTAAAATTCATCTCAAATTTCTTCACTTAATGTCATGTTTTGAAAATGAAACAAAAATATGTCAGTGGTCAGGAATTAATTCAATTGTTTGTCATAACAACTATTACAGGTATAATATATATTAATATGTATTCTTTTCAGCTTAAGTCTGAACCAGCTGAATGTAGAACCAACATCTTTAGCAGATGAGCCACAACCTCCCCTATCAGCACATATATTCTCTATTATATAAGTTATTTTTAAATGTTTACTTATTGAAAATTCATGTCTGTGAGTGACTATTCCTAAAGAAAAGATGAATTCTGAAGAAATTTCCTCTGAGGGTTAAAACCAGAATCGATTATGATTTTACACCATCAAATATAATTGTTTCACAGAGCATGCACTATGATTAACTTGAAAATAAAATTGATGATACAAGAATGACTCAGGAAATTAGAAACAGTGAAATCATTCTTCCCTGGACAAAAGAAATTAAATTGATGCAGCACACCGGAAAAAAAATCTCCAGAAATCTTATAGATTACTTTTCACATTGTAAAGTAAGCACCAATGATAAACATTCAATTTGATTGAATTATCAGCCTACAGGGATATTTATTTAATATTAAGAACTGGTTGGTTGTGATATAGAAAAATATTTATTCATAAATGTGGCTCTTGTAGTCAAAATATCATTTATTTCACTTATTAGGCATTGATAAAAATTACTGTATTAGTTATCAACATAATTCAACATCAAAGTGATTTATAATTTTTAACTGTATGAGAAGGAAATGATATCTTTAAATGTAGTCATCCATTGGTTTTGGGGGAATATGAAGTCTACTAGGATGGCTACTTATCCCTGTTGTATATGCAAACTCTTTTGGCATAACAATTTCCAATGTGTGACACCTTTGGAAAGTGCCATAAAACCAATCACAGGTTGATACACACCTTGAGAGTGAAATTGGGTAGACAGAAATGTTCGGAATGGTTGTTGTGCTAGCATGCAATCACAAGTCATCATGTCTGAGGGTTTGAGCATACTGGTTGTTCAAACTACTGATCATACCAAATTATGCACTCTCTCTCAGAAACTGTAACTAAGGTCTGCTCAGCATAGTTACAGTAAAAGTCACCGGTGGGCTCTGTAGGTGTTAAATAAATAAAAATGTGCCAGAGAAAGTATATACAACAGGGACTGACAGCCAGATGTACTCAGAGAAACAAGTGTGTAGCCTTTATATATATATATATATATAATATGTGTGTGTGTGTGTGTGTGTGTGTGATAGAGAAAATATGATAGTGTGTTTTTTGTTATTTAATAGAATAATTTGTTGATTTAACTTATTCCAGATAAGAATAATGACAATATAATAATTATTTAAACATTTTAATTTTTTTATTAATCATTTCATCCCAAGCAAGGCAATCATGCTAATGAGATGCAAGGGTTTACTGGGGGTGAAGGAAAATGAAGAAACATGAGGAAAAAAAATGACAATAAAAGAACAGTTTCAGGAAGACAGAAGATAGTAATTGTTGTTGTATTTAAACTTTTGAAAATTGCAAGTGACAGAAAATCAAGAAGCCAGAAGAGAGCTCCACAAGCGAGAAGTGCAAACAGAGAAATTATTAGAATAGCTTTTACATCTATCTATTTCAATGATAAAATGGTGAAACCAAGTTGTCATTCTAGTACTACGTCTAAATACATGCATTAAGGTACCAAGGAGGAAAGATCATTAAAACAATTGCCATGTAAATATTAATAGAAATGACACAATGAAGCTACATTTCACTAGTAGCAAAGTGGCTGAAGTCGAGATGCCAGGTTAGGACCAGTAACATGACAGACTCTTCTTTGAATTTTATTAAGATAGATTTATAAATGTGCAAAATGAATTCTAGTGAGAAAAATCATCTAGCATAGTTGACAAAAGCATGGAGGAATGGTAAACTTATAAATATTCAGGGATTTTCTTTGACTAATCAACTTTTATATTTCTGTATCTGCATATATAATATTTATTTTCATCTGTCTATATCTATATAGGTTTACTTGTTTACTCTATGTATGTTTTTATTTATGTTAAAATACCAATGCAAAATTATATAATTTAATATGCCATTAAATTGGTATTTCTGAAATCTGAAGGTGCATTGGGATAGTGGAAAATGCCTTCCAAAAGCTAAGCAAAGTATTAAAAAACGGAAACATTTCACTAAAAATAAAAAAAAAGAGTACTGAACTGTTATGTGATATCAGTCCTCCTATATGACAGTGAATGCTGGACAATCTGTCTGCAAATTAAGAAGAAACTTGGAGTACTACAAATGTGGTTCTAAAGAAGGATGCTGAGAATACCATGTACGTGGGCAACAAAAAAGTTTTAGAAAAAATGGAAACAAACAGGACACTTATATTTAACATCAGAAAGAGAAAGTTAAAATTTCTAGAGCACATAATGCAGAAAGAGGGTTTGGAAAATTTGATACTCACAGGATTGATTGAAAGCAAGAGGGATAGTGGAAAACAATGCATAAATCTACCTAGCAAGCTTGAGTAATTAGATGGCCAAGCAATATTTAGGAGAGATAACAAAAAGACAAAATTTATTAAGAGCTATAAAGGATAGGAAGTTGTAGAGAGCCATGATCGCCAATGTCTTAAAGAGTCACAGCACAGAGATGATGATGACCTGGTATCAATATGAGTTTCAATTGTATCATCATTTCTGTACTTGACATAAAATGAATATTTTGACCTCCTTATTTTACCATCTTTTTTGTTAGAAAATGATATCAGATATTACATTTTTTATATGAAAACATGATTTAAGCAAATTCAATAAACAGATTCTAGAATAAATGGCTTAACTGCTAAAGGCATAACAGGATTCCCAAAAGATATTTCATCTGATGTTTATTCTTGAATGGTTACTTGAAAGCTTACTGGATTGATATGTTGTGACATTTTAGTGCAATTAATTCCCCTTCTTTCCTTAATTATTAACTAAAATTTTCATTTAATTATTTCCTTTTATAGACATTTTGAAATATATATTTGTTTTGGCTAACAGAAATTAATTAATATGTCACTCAAAATTTTATTTTTAAAAAGTGTTATGAGTTGTTATCATTATCTATTCACCATATCATCATAACTTCCTATTTCCTCCTCATGTTCATATCATATACCTTATTCAGCCAACACTCTACCTTGAGTTACTCTCGGGCCTTGTATTGGGTGAATATTTTGTCCATTGGGGTAGATTGTTCTAGTTCCACGTGCCATGCCTTTTCTGGATATCTCACTTTCAGCTATCTCCTTTTAGTAACTTTGTTCAATCTGCTGGTTCAATTCACTGGATTACTTCAACAAACTCTTTTATCTACTGGACCATTTGTCCTTGGGCATATCAGTGAATGAATGTTCGGGACTTATAAATGTAATGTTTCAGTAACCAATTTTTTTTTTACCAGGGCTCATATTACAATTTGTTGTTATTGTTGTTTTTTGTTGTGAATATGACAAAGATGAGGACAACAGTTGGAACAATGTAAATAATGTAAATAGTTACAATACCTTATTTCAGAAATACAGACAAATGTATCTTGAACTTATTAATGTTTTTGCAATGTGCCTTTAAACATAATAAGCTGTAAAGTTTTGTCTTGAAAGCATTTTGTAAATTGACTTTTAAGGTTTGTGATTAAATTTCATTGCTTTGTATAACAACATGCTCATCATCATCATCTTCATCATTATCTGAACTAGACTCTTACTTTCCTGTGGCTGTTAGGTCATTTGAGCTCACTCACATGTGCCCTCTTATGTCTACCTTTGCTTTGGTCTAAGCTTCTTCCATGCTTGCAGCTTATCCAGGCTGTTCTTCTGCCAACAACTTAACAAGTTCACATCCTGGGTTCTGTTTAATTGCCTCCCATGCCAAGATCCAACCAATTTTGTTGTATTGCTTGGGAATTGCTCTTCCACTGACAAAACAAGATAGTCTAATGCTTTTTTTTTGGTTTTTCACGCATATCCAAATCTCATCCATGCATCATTCCATATACATCCCAGCATCTAATTTCTACCTCTGCAGAGTAAAAGAGAAGAGGGTTGGGAAGAAAGTCAGATTTAGTTGCAAAAAAAAGGTTTCTTTTTGTTGCAGCATGTTGTATTTGGTTTCAAGTGGCTTGGCCCACCTATGCTTGGAGGATGCGTGTCTTTTGATGTGGGTATCAAAGACAGAAGAAAGAAGTGTTGGGAGAGAAGTGAAAGAGAGTGCAGTGGGGGTTATTTATATTGCTTTCCCCACATGTTTGTGTTTTCTCATTGTTACTCTGTGTATTTATAAATAAGATTGAAGGATAGTTAGACAGACATAGAAATGCAGAGAAACAGAAAATGAAATTAGTCTTCTTCTTTTATGTGCTGTGTCCATTCAGAATGTAGGTGATCATGGATCTCCACAATTTCCTGTTCTTTGTAGCTCTTAGTAAATTTTCTCTTTTTGCTATCTCTCCTAAACCCTGTTCTGTTAAAGTAGT
>CAHIKZ030004489.1:3602500-3757500 GCA_903632075.3 Acanthosepion pharaonis | reverse complement strand
TTTAAACATTTTATACCATACAAGGCAGTAAAGCCACAAGCGGTTATTGAGTGTGAAAGAATAAGAAAAAAGAGAAACATTATTAAGGTACAAGAACAACAAAAGAGTAATCAAGAAGACAGTAGATAGTAATAGACATTGCATTTAAATTTTTGAAGATCAAATTTGGCTGGAAAGCACGGAGCCAGAAGAGATTTCCACAAGCAAGAAGTGCGAGACAAGAAACTGTTAGCATAGAACTTATGGTTGTATGTAACCAATTTGACTGTAAATAAATGAAGTCAGTATTTAAGTACTGATATACAAAACTTTTATATTTACTGATGAACATTTATTTATCTATTCATTTTATTTATTTTAATCATTTTACACCATAGAAAGGCAGTAAAGCCACTAAGACACAAGGGGGGTATTGAGTGCGAAAGTATAAGAAAAAGAGAAACATTATTAAGGATTATGAACAGTAGAAGAGTAATCAGTAGATGACAATTGACATTGCATTTAAATTTTTGAAGATCAAAGTTGGCTGGAAAGCATGAAGCGGGAAGATAATTCCACAAGCAAGAAGTGTGAGAAAAGAAACTTAGCATAGAGCTTATGGTTGCATCTAGTCAATTTGACTGTAAATTGATTAGACCTCATTGCCAATTTAGTACTGTGCTTAAATTCATAAAGTCTAGGTACCATATTGAAGAGTTCATCCGTATAATTACTATGCTTAAAATGGCGAGTTTTCAAGTCCAAAAAGGCTTTTGCATAATATTTTTTATTTTTTCTTTATGCACGTTTGTCATATTTGGTCAATGTGAACTTCTTATACTGTATTTTATTATCAGTATATAAAACTTATCAAAAATAATTTTTGGCTTTGAAACTTCCAGGATATATATACTATTTCTGTATGAAATGTTTTGCTGATTCAGATGATCTGAATTCAATATATTTATATATCAGAGCAGTATGTTTGTTTGTGTATGCATGCATTCTGATGCCATATCTCTTAATTAGGCAGGCAGTCATGACTCTCCACAGTTACCTTTACTTTACCGTCTGCAAATTACCATGGTCAAGATTGGGCATTATAAGAATTTACACTATTTACATTGTTCAGACTATTGTCTTCATGTTTATTGTCATATTCACAATATTAGATTTATAAGTTTATTAGGTTTGAGACCTTAGGTTTATAAGTCAAAAAAATTTCTACACTGATGTCGTGAATGACACACAACTAAAAGCGTTGGTTGAAGTAATCCAGTAACTTGACCCAAAGAGTTGTGAGTTCAATACCTGGCCACAGTAGAAGTTAACAAAAACTTGGAGAGTTGAGTTACTCAAGGAAAATAACTGAAACCGAAATATCCAGAAAAGGCATGGCACGTGGAATTAGAACAATCTACCCCAGTGGACAAAATGTTTGGGCGAAGTGTTTGGTTCAAAATTTTAACGTATATCACCTGAAGAAGGCCAGAGTGTACAATGGCTGAAATGTTGTGAATATGACAATAAAAATGAGTACAATAGTCTGAACAATGTAAATAGTGTAAATAGTAACTTATTTCAGAAATTCAGACAGAAATTATAGAATAGCTTATTCTACATATATTATTGGTAATGCTTGAATTTTCTGTTTGGTACCACTTTTATATTTTGCATCAAAGGTATTATAACTGAAGAAGGTCATTAAATGGATTACTTGAAATGTTGTGAAAACAAGAAAATTGCAAAAAAATAAGTTCAGAAATCTTGTTGGACAACAACATATCTCTGTACATATTCTGTTTTCATTTTAATTCTATACCAGATCCTTTACCTGTTTGCTCTTCTATAAATAATGAAGATTATAATGACAGTGTGAATGAACATGAAAATATTACAACAAAATTGACTCCACTTTCTTGTTTTCTAATCATGTATCGATTATTTGCAAACGTGTTTTCCGAGTTGATCTAATATAATCTGATCGAACGAGTTGTATCATTTCCTCAGTTTCAATGTTCCATATAACATGGCTTTACCTTTTTAGCAGATACAATTTTCTCCAAGAATCCAGCAGAGAATTGGAACACAATGTGCTATAGTTTTGTTATATCAGTTCCAAATGCCATTCCCAGTTGCTATTATTGGAATACACAGAAATCAGCCGACAGTACTTTGCTAAATTTCTGTGCTAACTGCTGACATATGAGCAGATGTTCTTTTTATTACAATAGACAGAAACTCACTTCCCAAAATGAGTTTTTCCCCAAATGATCATTTCTGACAATTCCAAGATAAAAATCAGTAGTACTGAATTGAATTCCTCACCCCCACATTATGGTTTATATCCCATTAAATCTACTCAGCTTATATAAGTTATGTGCAACATTTTCCTGTTCATAATTTATCAATAAAAGTTTACTGGCGCTAATACTATCTGTCCAGTATTTTTTTTAGTTGTTAGCCAATACATGAAAATGATTTCTATTTGATTTCTTCCTAACATTTAGTTACCAAAATAAAACAGAAATTTATTAAGTCTCTTTTGGCATATATTCTCTTGCGGCCAGGAAATTTATATTACTATTTGTGATTCTATTTAAAAAAATATATGATAAATAATCTTTAAAAAAAATATGTTATCTCAGTATTAAAATTACCATCATAAAAATCCAAATTGTGTTATATTTGCTCTTCATTTATTGAATACATTGTGAGCAGACAATCTAGGAGAAGGGCAACTTTGAATTCAGAAAGAGAGTAGAAGGCAACAGGAAACCACTTCACCATTTTTCCCAAGAAATCATGGCAGGTCACAGATAATAAAGAAAAGGAATCTGTGGAGAGCCATGATTGCCTATGTCCTGAAGGGAGATGATATTTTAAGAATTAAAAGAAAAAATTCTACAGAAAATTCTTCTTCTTTTACGTGCTATGTACCTTTAGGACGTTAGCAATCATAGCTCTCCACAATTTCCTGTCCTTTGTAGTTGTTAATAAAATTTTCCTTTTTACTTTCTCTCCTAAACCTTGTTCCACCATCCATTTACTCAAGCTCATTAGGTAAGTTATGCATTATTTTCCTCTTTCCATTTTGTCTTCAATCTGTTCTGTGAATATCAAATTTTCCAAACCCTCTTTCCTCATTATGTGCCCTAAAAATGTCATCTATCACTTCATGATGTTAAGTATAAGTTTCCTTTTTTTTTTTTTTACATTTTTTCTAAAATTTCATCTTTACTCACATTTTCGGTCCATAGTATTCTCACCATGCTTCTGTCAAACCATATTTCCATTGCTTCAAGTCTCTTCTTCATTTGTGAGGAGATTGTCTAGCATTCAGTGCTATATAGGAGAACTGATATTATATAACAGTCCAGTACTCTTTTTCTTTGTTTCTAATGAAGTTTTTATTTCTGTTTCTTAAGACTTTACTTAACTTTTGAAAGTCATTCCAATAAAATACACTGCCTCCGTCCCATAATAGTTGTTACACACATTTCTCATACTAAATCTAACAATTATGTAACTTCTGTAAGTAGCAATTCAGTCATATTATTTTGATTTTTAATCTCATGAAGTCTATTTGCATTTACTGATTCTTTTTACTCTTCTTTTATCTAAATTATATTCAGGCCACATTGCTATATATTCAGTCATTTATATTGTCCAATAATGTCTGTATTTGTTGCTAATCTCCAAGGCAATTTGTATTTTTTCTCAGACTCTATTTTTGATATTTTCTTGTTTATTATACTTCAGAAGCATTTGCCATAGATATAAAGTCTATCCCTAAGAAGATACTGTTGCTTTAAGTGAGCAAAATAATGGGGCAAGAAATGGCTTGTTAATTTTAACACCCCCAAAACAAAACTGCTCTCCTTTAATCATCTGAAAGAACCTTTAACCTAACCTCCAGGAAAGTGATTCATTGGACCTTCTCAGGCTAATTTTTCTCACTAACATGAAGTGGAAAGATTATATTGAATCAATTCCTAGGTTCGTTACTGGGAGAATTGGTTCACTGTGTCATGCTAGACATTTTTTTTTTCTCACCAGAATCTATCTTACACATTTATAAGTCTACTATTCATCTATGCATTGAATATTGCTGCAACATCTGGTCTGGTGTTTCTAAATAAAATACAAAGAAAAATCTGCAATGTTATTGATCCTGACCTGGCATCACAGTTTCAGTCATTTTTCCATAGCCATAACATAGCTTTTACAATTTAAATGACATCTTTCACACTTCTTACCTGTGAAATTCTGAATATGAAAGAATAAGAGTGAGAACAATAAAAGAACAGGAATTAATAAGACCAAAGATAACAATTGACATTGCATTTAAATTTTTAAAGATCAAATTTGATTGGAAAGCAAGAAGTCAGACGAAAGTTACACAAGTGAGAAGTGTGAGAGAAGAAACTATTAGTATAAAACTTACAGTTACAACTAGCCATTTCAACTGTATGATGATAATAGGATGGTAGAACAGTGAGGTGAAGTGATGGTAAAAAGGCAAACATTTCTATAAAGAATAGGAAATTGTTGAGAGCCATGATCACCGTTGTCCTGAAGGGACATGGCACATAAAAGAAGAAGAAAAAAACAGACAGAAAAGGGTTTAATTCTCTGAGTACAGGACATATAATGGAGGAAACAGGGCTTGGAAAATTTCATACACACAGTACAATTTGAAAGCAAGAGGGATAGAAAAAAAAAAGCATAAGCAAGCTTGAGTAAATGAATGGGAGAACAAAGTTTAGGAAAGATAACAAAAAGACAAAATTTATTAAGATCTACAAAGGAAAGGAAATAGTGGAGAGCCATATCACCATCATCCTGAAGGGACATGGCTCATAAAATTAGAAGAAGAATACAAAAAAAGGTTTAATTTTCTGGGTACAGTAATTGATACTTTGAGTAACAAAAATGAGTCAAGAGTCTTTTTTTTAACCTAGCATGTGAAAAAAGTTTTGAATTTTAGCCATCATCATGTTCAGGAGTGTGCTCTACCATTCAGGGATATTCATGTATGTTAACATACATAAAAGTTTGTGGTACATAAGCTTTGGTGCTGTAGTACAATAAATAATTCTTTGGATGACAGAACTGAGCTATGATGATTGCTAGAACTTAAAACTTGGGTTAAAAAAAGAAAAATGAAAATTAAGAAGATGAACACAGACAACAATATCTGTCATCACAGACTTAAATTGCAGCCCCTTGCAGAAAGCATCTATTTTAGATTCTTGTAAATTACAAAGAAAGTAGCAGAATAAAGAACAAAGAGGTGGGGGTGGGTCAGGAACAGAGGAGCCATAATATCCGTCTATTAAGAATAACTTGCAAATCATTTTCTTTCATTTCTTTATTGAGAGCTTTATACAATCGACACTTTAATTTTTCTTTTTTAGATTGTATCTTTGGGGATTTTATTATGTTTTAAAACTTTTTCTTTCTTTTTTTTCTAAGTATTCCTAGCCTTTTTGATTTCTTTTTAAACTCATCACAGGTAGTAATTATGTTTTTTCATTAATTACCTGTTTTTATCATTGGATTTTCTTCCCTGTTCTATTTGAGCTAAACTTTCTGGTACTTTTGTTAATTTTCATTCTTTTTTTTTTTTTTTCTAATTTCTTTATTCCTTTGTTCATTTTATGAAATATTTTTTTTCACTCTTGATCCACTTACTAACTCACTAGTTTCCCCCACCCCCAAATTCTTTTGCCGAGATTCTTTGTTTATTTCCATGCATAATTATTACCCAAGAATAAAATAAGACTTTTTTCTTAAAACTTTATTCACTACTCAGAATAGCTGTATCATTATATATTGGCAAAAACTGAACTTATATTAAAGAAAAAATACAAAAAAAAAATCAAATACAAACCAAATTTGAACACACATGTAAGTGAATACACTTTTACTTATTTTCAAACACCCACACGCATATATGATAAAATATAGTTTCAAGGAATCTGGGATAGAGCATATGTAAAACTAGTGTGGACATAGAGATCAACACCAAATGGCAACAGTCAGTTTCTTGCTTGAACACAATCTTCAGGCCTGTTAGTGAAATCTGTTATATAAATCTACATCCTTTGAATATCTTGTTTGAATTTTGATAAATAAATCTTTAATTGTTCAGAAATATATTTTTAAGGCATGCTATATTTATGGATTAAATGCTCAATATCAGGGACAGAGCATATGT
Organism: Acanthosepion pharaonis; assembly: GCA_903632075.3. Classification (NCBI taxonomy): domain Eukaryota; kingdom Metazoa; phylum Mollusca; class Cephalopoda; order Sepiida; family Sepiidae; genus Acanthosepion; species Acanthosepion pharaonis. The sequence goes on along the minus strand of CAHIKZ030004489.1, from coordinate 3,751,298 downwards.
AAATATAAAATATAAAAGTGGACATTGAAGTCAGCACTCAGAGGTGACAGACAGTGGCCTGATGATTGCGTTTAGCATGAAACAGTCTGTCATCTCTAAGTGTTGACTTCAATGTCCACATATATATATATATATATATATATATATATATAAAAAGATTTAATTGATTCATTTTTAATCCAACATGTTTATTACTTCAATCATTATGTTAGTGGATACTTCATATTTAAAACAGGTTTGATCCTTGCTGGAGAGCACATTTTTCTTGCTTCTCTGCCAACTACAATATTCAAGAATGTGGCAATTGCCATTTTCTGTATTTCTTAATCATGTTCTTTTATTGTCCTTTCTTCACTAAACTCAATCCCTTTTACTCTCAGTAATCCCTTGCATCTTTGTGGCATTATCCACTCACTTCAGATGAAATAATAATAAAAAAAAAAAGAAGATGTCTTCAATGTGCAGGGTGATAGATGTAATACACACAGTTTAATAAATAAAGGTGTAGTGTCTATTTCAAATACAAAATAATAACATTTGAAGTAATATATATATATATATATATATATATATATATATATAAAAAGCATGGTGGAGTAGTGGATAGCAGCTTGGATTGATGAATCGGACCACCATATATATATATATATATATATATATATATATATATATATAGAAAAACAATATATAAATTTTTATATATCAAGAATAATTTCAGAAAAAAAACTATGACAAAAGTAATTTTTAAGGAATTAATGTTTTATATATATATATATATATATATATATATATATATATATATATATATATGTGTGTGTCATATATATTAGCAAAAACCTATGACAAAGTGGAAAAGTTTTTTGTGACACATTTTGTCCTTAATGACACCATCAGACTAAGTGACAATATATAAATTTTTTATATATCAAGAATAATTTCAGAAAAAAAACTATGACAAAGTAATTTTTAAGGAATTAATGTTTTATATATATATATATATATATATATATATATATATATGTGTGTGTGTGTCATATATATTAGCAAAAACCTATGACAAAGTGGAAAAGTTTTTGTGTGACACATTTTGTCCTTAATGACACCATCAGACTAAAGTGATGTTCACATTGATGCAACTACACATGCACTAACTGTAAAGATAGTTCTATTGGTGAAACATCTCATCATTTCCATGTATTTCCTGTATGTAGATAAAAGGTGCTCAATTAATGAGCATTTGTCAAATAATGATCAGTGTTAACAAAAAATATAATTTCAATTGCTTCTCTATCATTGACAAGGTCAACACAACATAAAAATTAGCTATTAAAGAAGGATTATGGATTAGTAAAAGAAGCTAAGTAAAGTACTAAGAAAAAGGAAAATTTAATTAGAAACAATGAAAAGAGTATTGAACTGTTATGTAATATCACTCCTCTTCATATGGTAATAAACGCTAGACACTCTCATCACAGATAAAGAAAAGACTTGAAGCAATAGAAATGTGGTTCTACAGAAGGATATTTAGAATACCACAGACCAAACATGTGAGCAATGACAAAGTTTTAGAGAAAATAGAAACAAAAATGATGCTTCTACTTAGAATCAGTTGAAATTACTAGGGCACATAATGAGGAAAGAGGGCTTAAAAAATTTGACAGTCACAGAACATGTTGAAGGCAAAAGAGACAGAAAAAAGCAGTGCATAACCAACCTAATTATATTTTGTAAATGGTTAGCAGAACTGGGCTTAGGAGAGATAGCAAAAAGACAAATTTTACTAAGAGCTACAAAGGACAAGAAATTGTGGAGAGCCATGATCTCCCACGTCCTGAAGGGACATGACATATAGAAGAAAAAGAAAAAGAGGCTTTTTTTAAGTAATCAAGTTAAATCATATATGATAGTCTTGAGGTTGGAAGAATAATTTAGTAGAATTATAACAACCGTATGTTTTGCTCACCGCTCCTTTTTTTTTCCTTCTTTTTCTAAGGAAACTCACTAATTCCACTTTATGTACTAATTACTGTTAGGCAACATGCACATAGTAAGTAAAGAATTAATTTTTGTTATCAGTTTTATCTATTAATGTGTTTTAAGTATTATTTAATATTTTACATATCTAGGGTGTGAAGCTAGAAAAATAAAAAATATCATACTAGATGAATGAGTTACTTTAGTAAATGTCTTTTGCATCTGTGTGCGTTTATATATATATATATATATATATATATATATATATATATATATATATATAATATTAGTGGTTAATATACACATACATATATGTACATATATCTAAAACACACAAATATATATATATATATATATATATATATATATATATATATATATATATATATATGTTTAAAAATTTCCAAGAGGATAGAATCCAGGTCGAGCTCAAAATATATATATGTATATATATAAAAAGTGAACATTGTAGTCAACACTTAGAGGTGTCAGGCTGTTTCATGCTAGACGCAATCGTCAGGTCATGTTTGATTGTGTCTAGCATGAAACAGCTAGTTGCCTCTAAGTATTGACTTCAATGTTCACTTTTATATTTACACACGCTCTATCTCTGATATTGGGCACTTTATCCTATAAATATATCACACCTTAAGACTATATTTCTTCATATATATATATATACACACACACACCCAAGAGCACTGAATACAGAATTTTTATGAAAAAAAAACTAAAACTTAAGCAAGCTGTAGATGAAACTTCATGTACCTTGACTAAAGCTGAGGTATCTTTCTAAGCATCTGAGCATGCAATCCTACTTCATGAAGTGTCTAACTAATTACATTCTTGTTCATTTCTGTCCTTCTGAAGTTCTCCCGGGGGATGTAAACAGTTTGTGCATTATATTCCAACAAATGGATCTAGCTGCTCATTCACTTTATGAGAATGTCCTTTTCAAGGTAGATCTGTACTTAGGCCACACTTTTGAATGAGATCTCTAATCTACTGATGAGGATCTTGAGGACATTGGAGACCTTTTGATATATCCAATTCGACAACTATGATGGTCAATTATCACCTCACGAAATTTTGTCTTCACCATTGTGAAAACCTTTCCATGTTCCAGCCAGATTTTCAATGACCATTCAAGGTACATGTGGATGTTGCATGTTGGCTTCTATGATGTGTGATATACTCTAATTGTTTGGGGGGTAATTTGCTAATTAATTATCTGTATAGAATTTAATCCCAAACTGCAATTTGAATCCTGGTTCATCGATATTTTTGAAATGTGTCCAGAACTTTTGTCTATCACTTTCTGTTGTATTTATCAATAACTTTATGTGTAGATAAACATTACTGATTTCTCTTTATACATGATATTGTCTTTGTATTTCAGCACAAGTTTGAATCAGTAGTAGTAACAGAAAATATTAATTCCTTGACAATCCTGTCTTCAGTATTTTTGTATACCATTGTACAGATATATCAGCATATTTGCATCTTATATATGCACAAGTATAGAGATATGTGAGTGTGTGTTATGTATGTATATATATATATATATATATATATATATTTATTTATTCCTTGATGGTAACTAGAATTTAAGCGCAGTACTAGATTGGTGGAAAGGTCTCACCATTTTACAGCTAGTTGGTCTATGTAGGATTTGGTTAATAATGTGTGTGTCAAGTGAGCATTTTTATTCATGTTTGGTAGTGTCCATATATTTATTGGGGGATCTTTTGTGTTAGAGTGAAAGAATCTAGGCTACACCAGTTGTGAATGTAGGTATGCATATCGTAGTGTGGATTTTATAAAAGTCAGCGATATAATAAAATGTGTTTTTTCATCTGTTTATTGATGGTAAAATATTTTATCAGGATTCCTTCTAAATATTTTCTACATAATAAATTATTTTCTTTTCTAATTAGGGTGACATTTATTAAATCAATGTTATGACCTGTTTTGTTTTTGTATCTTACAATGTGTGTGTGTGTGTGTGTGTGTGTACATACATGGGTGCTTAGAGAGGAAAAAGGTGAGAAAAAAGTAATTGTCTTATTGCCACTAAATCATCATGACTTGCCATTGTGCTACTGATTCTGCTATTTTTTGGCTCTTTATTCAGGTCAAAATTACCATCTTGGAAAGTATTTTGCAGGTAGATCCAATTACCATCCAAAGAAATTGACTGAAAATCCTAATTTAACTGAGTTTCATGGAGAAAAAAACTGATAATCTCATTCATGATCAACCTTAGCAACTAGTAAATTTAATAAGGAAATAATTAAAAAAACAGCTTAAAAGATCTTTTTTTTTCATTTTTTGGGATAGAATTGGGAAAGAGGTTTTTTAAATTTCTGTTTTTTCTGGAAATTTCTTATTGCTCTCTGAAAAAATTTGGATTTATTAAGTCATTGAGATGTATCTTTGAAGAGCATGCAAAATATTTTTAAGATAAAATATAGTTAATAAAACACTTTGATGTATGTATTCATCAAAGGAATGCCCATTACTGATTTTTTTCTTTTGATATTTTTCCATTTTTTGAAGAATCACAAACAGGTTGGTTTGTTATGGCAATGCAAGAATTCAACTAGAAATATCTTTTCAAATTGTATTTTGAAAGCATAACTTTGCATTAATTTTCAGATTTACAGAGTAACTGAACTGCTCTGACATATCTATCCTCCTATATAGCAGTGAATGCTGCACAATATCCTTAAAGATGAAGACTCAAATTTAGAAGCATTGTAATTTTGAGTTCAATCCCTGCACAGGATAGTACAGAGTCCAGCTCAGTGGAAATAGCACTAGTTTAATTGAGCAGTATTAAAATGAACAAGATAGATATCCTTAAACATGAACATTGGAGCAAAAATAGATTAAATAAAAGGTTCAGTTTAAGATTGCCAGACCATTACTCAGATTGACAGGCATCTGAAGAAGGCCATGAGTTGGAAGCACAATAGCCAAAACACTGTCATGAAAACAATGAATGTAAATAATAGTTCCTCATCCTAGAAATTCTGGCAGGAAGAGGCTCAAAGCAACTTATGCTAAGAAAGCCATGGACTTGAATATGTGAGCAATGAGGAAGTTTCAAAAGAAATGAGAACTAAAAGGATACCTACTTAAAATTTCTGAAACACATTATGAGGAAAGAGGGTCTGGAGAATTTAATACTGACAAGACATACTGAAAGCAGGCTAGGCAGAAGAAAACAGCAAACAACCTAATGAATGAGTGGATGCCAGTGTGGGGACAGGGTTGTATGGGAAAGAGTCAAGAATTACTTAAAGCTACAAGTGACATGAAGCTATGTCCTGAAGGGTTATATTACATAAAAGAAGTTAAACAACCTGATACTCTTAATAATTATTCACAGATTTATCTTTCATCTCATCACTGATGCTTTTTATTACACTGCCTGTGTTATTTCATGCTCAATAACTATTAAGTATTATTTAGGATTACTTTCAGGATAGTTTATCTTCATCTTACTATTGTTGTTTTTTTTATTGCAATCTACAGTTTTGGTTTCATTCTGTGACTATTAAGTATTCACTTCATGAATTTCAGTTGATTTGAGCTTTCATCTTGCCTTTTATAACAGTGTTCAGCTTGATTTATATTCTATGACTATTAAATATTTACTATGATGAATTTCAATTGATTTGAGCATTCAACATATTTCTCTTGCTTATTTTATATACTATTCATATGATGAATTTCAGTTGAGTTGAGCTTTCATCCGACTATTCTTTCTTCTTAGGGAAACATTCAGACTTTGACATTTTGACTATTATGTAAACAGCATTGTTTGGAAATAAAAAATAACTTCTGACAAACTTGAATAATAAATTCTTAGTTTAATTTAGTTTTTCCTTCTGCTTGTGCTGTTAGGCATTGCGGGGAGACACAGTCATCTGTCAGTGGCAAGGCGAGTGGCCTGGAGGAGAGATATCTCATGGGCTCTGAGAATGTCACTTCAGTGTCTTCTTGGTCTGCCTCTCGCTCTCCTGCCAGAGTACCTGAGGGTGTAAGCTCATAGTTCTGGTTGATTGACAGGCATATGAGTGACATGTCCAAACCACTTGATCCTCTGTTGTTTGATGTGATTGGTATTGCTCCTACCATATCTATTATTGCCTCATTCCTGATATTGTCACACCTGGTTTGTTCACTGCTTCCTGCAGGCATTTCATGTCACAAGAGATCAATTTCATCTCAAGGGATTTTGTTTGGGGCCATATCTGACACTGGTATGTCATTGTTGGTAGTAAAATGGTATTGATGAGATTTGCCTTGGTGCTCATGGAAATGCTAGGATGTTTTAGAAGAGGAGCAAATTGGTAACTGACTGCAATGGCTTTCTGACATCTGCTCTCGATTTCTATGTCTAGTTTGCCGTTTTCAGTAAATATTTGATATTCACTGATTTGCTTTAGCTGGATCCCATTGATGTTAATGTCCAGTTTTTCTGGTCTCTTGCTGATGGTCATGACTTTGGTCTTACTGACACTGATCTTCATGTTGTATTTCTTGCAACTTGGTCAGTATGTTCCTGCAGCAAGATCCTGTCATTGTTCATCATTGCCTGGTCATTGGCAAATTTATAGAATTTAGAGAGAATAAATTCTTAAATTGTCAGATAAGTTATTGTGGATATTTTGGATAAAATCAAATATAAACTGAAATTCACACAGTATATTTATCATTGAAATATATCCTGAAAATTGTATCAACATTAGTTGGTTAATATTAATTTTATTGCTAAAACATTGACTAGTATAATCAAATCTGACATTGTTTAATCTTTGTTTTTTGTTTTTAATCAAATCCACAAGCAAGCAGTAAAGTCACCAAGATTCAAGGAATTACTGGGTGTAGAAGCATTAGAAACAGGAACATTGCTATAAGAATAATCAGGACAGCAGATAGCTACTGATATCGCATTTAAATTTTTGTGACTATAGTATAACAGAAATATACTTGGACAAAGCATGTACTTAAGACAACAAGAACGACCTTTTTATTAATAATTTACAAGAGAAAATAAAAACAACTTAGCTACATATCATCTTTGACATTGGGGATATTTTTTGAGCCATGTTTGAAGAAAAAAGAAGTCAGTCTTCTATAACATACAAATACAATTATTCTATTACAAGATGAATTCTGACATGAAATATTATCTTTATTCAACACTTTTTTCAAATTAGTACCTTCATCTTTGTTGTTTTTACCATATTTCAACTATGTTCTTCAAATTTCTTTGGGTTATGATGCCTCTTGTAGTCTGGGTATTTTTTTTTCAGCTATTTAAACAAGAACATTAATTTTTTTGCTAAAGATTTCCATATAAAGGATTAATATTGTAAGTCCAATTCTTTGATAAAAACAGTTTTTCTCTTTTTGAGTCACATTTGAAGATTCTCTCCCTCACACAAAACTTAGGTACTTGGTTCTCTGACTTTTTCTACATTGCGAGGCTTTGTTAAAAAGATGAAAATGATAAAATATTAAGTCACCAGCAGAGACCACCAGAGGCAAAATCAACCCAAGGAGGGCTAAAGAATCTTATCAGCTAAAGCATTGTGAAAAAAAACAACAAAGATAAAGATCCCATTATTATTAATTTTTGATTAGTTTTTCTTTATTTCTATTTCTTGTACAAAAAAATGTGTTAAACTTGATGAACCTCCTGATTTTTATCTTGCTATGTTTGATGTCTGGCTTTTTCATTCAATATGGGAATTTTGTCACTGTGAGGAGAGAAGACACTGAGAATCAAGTTGAAGTCAGAAAAGAAGAAAGAAAAATATTTGATGTGAGTGGGAAGAACTTGTAGAAGAAAGAGAAATAAAAAATGGGACCGAGGTATTTAATTTAGAGGAAGAAGAATTTATTCAAGAAAGAAGAGTTTACGAAAAAGTTACTTGTGTTTCAAATAAAAGAGTTTGTTGAATTAAAAAGTGAAAAAGAATTGAGAATAAGGCAGAGAAAAAGTTGATATCAAAACAAGAAAGTAAGTCAGAAACTAAAAAGAACACAAACAAATAATTCAAAATATCATGATATCAAATTAGATATTCCTAACCTTTGAACTTGGTCTTACCCCACTGCAGCCATATTCTGATTTTCTGGTGGGATATGATGCCATGATCTTGTCTCTGGGTAGGATGCAGCAAACCACAATACAATTTTGGCCCTGGGGATTCTGTCTCTGTAGCAGTATCTCCTTCAGTGAAGATGGTAATAATGGGTCATGAGATCAGACTAGTTTGATTACAATTGCATTATAACAAATCATCTATTTAAAATCCATGTTTAAAGAAATAAAAGTCATGAGTATAAATAAGGAAGAAAATTTCCATTTCCATTCATCTGTAAATCAGTGTGAACAAAATCTAGAAAAATTTTTTATTGAAATAAATTATTCTACTTTTGTCTTCATAAATTATATATATATATTTATTACTTCAAACGTTATAAAATGTTGATACTTATATTTGAAATAGACACACCATTTTTATTTTGTTAAAAGGGAAAAAGAGCATTGCAAAACTGATGCTCTCTGTAGCTGAGTGGTAAAACATACCAGATCAGACAGTGGTTTCTCATATAAAGGATGATGCAGGTTCAACATCTACTGAAGAATATATTTTCTTTATTAGAACTTCTTTGAATGCATAGGCCAATAAACATAATACACACCATTAAAAAAAATAGTTGCAATATAAACCACAGGTGTGGGTGTTTAAGAAACACAAATGTGTCCAAGCAAGTGTCTGCAACAGGGATTGACTAGACCACTAGCAAACAAACATATATATATATATGTGTGTATGTGTGTGTGTGTGTGTGTATATATAATATATATATTAAAGAGAAGAGAGAAGCCACAAACACCTTTGGTTATAATGTGGATTTTTTAAGTGTACATTACACTTTATTTTATATGTGTCAAAAATATGGAAAATAAAGTATAATATATATTTTTAAAATCCACATTATAACCAAAAAATTTGCAGCTTCCATTTTCTCTTTAAAATATACACTTTTTTCTTGTTGGAACAACCTCTCCCTTATATATATATATATATATAGTCAATCGCTGATACCTCCTGGCAAGTTGACCAAACAGTTACAAAAATATTTTGTCTAAAAAAACTCTGGGGTCAGGGTGCTGAATATATTATCAATTAGCTAAGTTACAAAGTTTATATTAACCCTTTATATATATATATGTGTGTGTGTGTGTGTGTGTGTGTGTGTGTGTGTGTGTATATATATACAGTTACAAAAATATTTTGTCTAAAAAAACTCTGGGGTCAGGGTGCTGAATATATTATCAATTAGCTAAGTTACAAAAGTTTATATTAACCCTTTATATATATGTGTGTGTGTGTGTGTGTATATATATATATATATATATATATATATATATATACACACACACACATAAATGCAGATATTTTTAGTTACTCATTTAACTAGTATCAGATCTTTAAAACATCAAAGAGAAAAAACTAGAAAAGTCAACTAAAAAAGTCAAAAAGAATCAAAAATAGAAAACTGATATTAAAAAAGCGGAAGTTGACAATCACAAGAAAATGACAAAGAAAGATAAGAAAATACTTTCATAATCAAAGCTTTTTAAATGCTTTACCATATGGCAGCCAGATAAATTCTGAAATATGCTTTGACTTCAATCAAATATTATTTAATGATATCATCTTGCAATGATGCTATTTCTTTCATACAGCTAAACTTCTCCATGTTCCTAAAAGGCAATTACCATATTTCAGACTATATAAATTTTAGGAAAATCTATGACAAAATGGAAAATTTTTTCCATGTGATGCACTTCATCCTTTATGTTTCAATGGACAAAAGTGATGTTTATGTTGATGTGATTACATATATATATGGATGGATGGATGAGAGGGGATGCTGAGATTTTAAATCTAATTAACTTTTTTAAATATGTATTGGGTATATAGACAAGATGATTTCATTTAGTTTATTTTCTTTTTGTTTATGCTTTTATCGTTTTTGTTATTATTTATATAATTAAATATACCAAAATCTGATAACAGAAGATTTGCCAATAAAGGTGAATTGTTGTAAGGACCTGGACATAAATTTTACTGTGGATGATTTTGTGATTAAAGAACTTTCTGAACATTTTCATCTTAGTAAATTGTTTTCTCTTTTAATTCAAGTAGCATTTTTTAAATCAAAATTATGGCCAGACTCATTACAGTGAGTAATTAATGCATTGTTTTGTAAAAGATCCCTTTTTTCCACTTTGTCATAAATTTTCATTGTTTTATAAAGTGTTTTTAATATATATAAATGTATATATAATATATAAAACATAATTTTTTCCTAAAGACCTCCTTCAAAAATCACACTGTATCTTATATCTCAATAGTTAGATTATAAGTACTTGTGTGATCTCTAAACACTCCTGTTTAACATACAAACCCCAGGATGAAATATATATGATTATAAATGATTAAGTTATGATAACAAATAAAGATAGTGTTAAAATATATTTAAAAAAAAAAAACTTCTCTTTGGCACAATAGTCCCCTGATAACCCCAGAATATATATATGTGATTGCAGATGATTAAATTATGATTACAAATCAAAATAATTCTGTTTGATATACTTATCCCTTAATAGCCCCAGGATGAGATATATATGATTATAAATGTTTATAATTGGAAGTCAAAATTATGTTAAAATATAAAAAATGATTTTACAGTTTTAGCTGTAGTTTTAAATATTCCTTGCCAAGTTGTATGTGTATATTATATGCCAGGTAAAACAATATATAGAGAAATTCTTATCAAGTTCCTACTTTCTTTTTACACTTACCTGGCACAGGAGTCATCACGTTAAAACACCAGTTCCCATATGATCACTACAGTTAAGCAACATCAAGCCTGGTCAGTACCTAGATCGGTGACCACTTAGAAATAACAATTGCTGTAAGCTTGTGTGTATTGATGGTGTAATGGATAATGGCTTGGAATTATTAATCGGAGAACTTGAGTTCCAATCCCAGTTGGGTTTGTTATATTCACTTATGCACAAATAGCTCTGGGAAAGGTATCAATTCACCTGTTCTCCCCACCCAGCTGTAGGTTAATTAGTAAGCTGTACCACTAGAATGATTATAATTTCCAAAAAAATAAATAAATAAAATAACCTATAGAGTGATATGCTGCAAAACAAAAGCAACCGAGAAAAACAACATGGCACAGGATTTCACTTTTAGCTGGAAGTGGAGTAAACATTTCTCCCCATTTTAGATGGGAGAAGGCTCCCAGTCCCAGAGATTCCACCCCTGCAATTAATGCCAGTGTAACAATGCTCATGAGCACAGGGCAAAATTTTTATCCTTTGCATACGTATGGTGCTCACCACATAAAAAAAAACAACCTTGTGTCACATCCTGCCTTAGTGGGGAGGCTGGGTAAATACTTCTTTTTATTTTTCTATTTTTGAACTTTTTCATAATTTTTTTAGATATTATCATTAATTTTTTACTAGTATTTAATTTTATCTTAATGTAGTGTCTATTCCTCTCCTCAGGTGTGTTTTCTAGGGTAATATTGGGGAATTAAAGGTCAGGGAAAATTGTGTTCTGCCAATTTTTCTACTGAAGAAGGATTGAAAAGCAGCATTTGAAACACTGGCCTTTATGTGAGAATTGAACAATGTTCATTAGTACCAGTGGGGAAATAGTCGCATAACTTTGCCATAACAGAACTCCTTTGACTCCCTGGTGTGTCCTATCCTTAAAAGAAATGACTTGGTTTGTTTTGACATCAAGTATTTTTGTCATCTGTCTGATAGTGCTGGTAAATAAGCCATTCATCTTGCTTGCAATCCAATAATCTTTTCTTTTTATTTTAATTGTTTCACCCCCAAGCAAGGTGACAGTGGCACTGGAACGCAGGGGGTTATAAGGAGTGAAAATGAAAGAGAATGAGAAGATTGAAAATGGAGAGGATTGAGGAACGGACAAAAAAAAGAACGGGGTTCAAGAAAACAGAAGATGGCAATTAACATTGCCTTTAAATCTTTGAAGATTGTAGTTATCAGGGAAGCAAGAAATGGGAACAGAGTTCCACAGGTGAGATGTGCAAGAAAAATCTATTAGAGTAGAAGTGGCAGTTGCATCTTGCTAGTTCAACAGTAAAACAATGAGACCTAGTTGCCAATTTCATAGCACACTTAAATTCATGTAGTCAAAGAATCAGGAAAAAAATCTCATCAGAGCAATTGTCATGAAAATATTTGCAGAACAGACAGAAGGAATTCATGTCATGTTGGTGAGAAAGTGACCGAAGATGAGATACCTGGTCAGGATCAATTAAAGAAACTATTGCATACCTGTTTTGCTCAACTTTTATAATATATAAGACTGAGACATCCATCCACACACAAGTTTTTGTCTATATCAGAGACAAATATATATGGAATGTATGAAATCATATAAATGGCTCTTTTTTTTTAATAAGGTTTCATATTTTTATATATTTTCCCATTTCGTTTTCATGACTCTTTTTTTTTATTTATTTTGTCAAAACTTTAATCATAAATAATACTTTCTGTTATAAGAGGTAATAAATATTAAAGAACAGAACAAACCAAATCTAATAGTAAATAACTTCAAAAATTTCCTGGAAATAGTTGTTGCTATCCTTTTTGTTATAAAACAGAACAACGGAAATTACATTGTCTGGTATAAGTCCTATTTTGTAAATGTATTTTCTATAACTTTGGTAGGAGTCATTAATATTTCATCTTTTTCTTTTTGACAATTTAATCTCTTCTTCATGTCTTTGATCTTGTTTCAACCAATCCATTCTATCTTTTCTTATGGCCAGTACACACATGAGGAAGGTCAGAAGATGGAGCATTCAAAACGTTATGTTGACAAAATCAAAGACACACAGAGAAGATTTAAAAAGTTGCAAAATCCTAGGCTGTATTTTTTTTCTATCTTTCTTTTCAAATTTTTGTAGACCAATAGGTTAAAGGAATTTTTACAATATCAAAATATGACACAAAAGTTTCTACAATGGTTGATCATCATCAGTCCCTTGACTGCTTCAATCATCGGAGGGACCTGAGGGCAGAAGAAACAGATAACCTCCTTCAGGCTGATCTGTCAATCCAGTATGGTGTTGTTTTGATTCTTCTTCAGTGGCCTTTCAGATAGCTTGATGGCACCCATCTCCTCTCCAAGTTCTTGACTGACAGCTGAAGACCAAGTTATATGGTATAGGTTGCCCTGACCTGTGCTCTAAATAACCCACCTTAGGTTTTGAATTCAGAGTTGTCCTTCTCCTAGACTGGTTGTCACCTAAGACTATAGGACCCAGTCTGTCCGGCTATTTACATATATCTGAGAAATTAAGATTTATCTTGTATTTCTTAGTATCACCTTCTCAGTAATGGTATCAACTTTACAAACCTTTGTTTTGTTTTCAAAGAGTACAAGATTGTTACAATAACCTCAGAAATAGAAAACAGCTGAAAACAAACTTAATTTCAATTTTGATGAAACCTTGCTACCAATCTAGTACTGCACTTAAATACATAAAGTCTAGGTACCATAGAGGAATGTAATACTTATTTAAAAAAAATACAAAAATGTGGCACAAGGCCAAAAGAGGAAATAGGGGAAGGCTGATTTTCAATCTGTCTTACCTTAAAACTTAGCTTGCCACAATTACTGACCTAAGCATACCACAGTATTCCTTACACCAAATCAACACATTCTTACTTACCATTGTTACTACAGCCATCAAAATATCTAACGAGTTCCTATATGTATAATTTGTCTGCCCGGGGTGGAAGGAATAAAAAACAACTTTTAAAAATGAAACCCCAATGAATATAGAAAAAAGTTCATCAGAAAAATTACCATGAATGTATTTATAGAAAAGGCACAGGGAATATACATTAGGTTGGTGGGTAAATGACTGAAGCAAAGATGCCAGGTCAGGACCAATAATATTACAGATTCTTTTTTGGATTTTATCAAGAATCACTAAATATATAGCAGGAACACCAGACCAGTTGTGGCAGCAGTCCTCAATTATTTAATTTCAAATGATTGTGCATGTGAAGACACACACACAATCTCTCTCTCTCACACACACACAAAAATATATATATATATATATATATATATATATATATATATATATATATACATATGTGTGTATTGGTCTATACATATAGAAATGTGTGTGGATTTTGTAGAAACACACACATATATATATATATATATTGTATTCATATTGTCAACTGAAAATACAATAGCATTTTCGAAATTCTACTAGTTGCTAAGGACATTTTGTTTGTTGCTAATAGTTACTTTGTTTTCAATAAATTCATTGGATGAAATGCATCAGCTAATAATACAGTTTTCCTATTGTCTTCTACCTTTATACTTATTGTCTTTTTCTACATGTTAACTCATAGGTTTTTCACACATATATATATATATATATATATATATATATATATATACACACACACACTTTGAATAGTGAAAAATCCAAAGCAGGGACAAGTTTTGAACATAATAAACATGCTTTATTTATCCTGGCAACATAGAATCACGTGTGTTTCTGCCATTATTAAATCACCAATAAAGTTAAATCATGATTCACACAGATCTTTCTATACAACACATTAAGCATCACTTTATGATAAACAGTCAAATGTTTCTAGACTTTTACTTTATATATGTGTGTATAAAAAATACAAACTTGTGATTTTACCAGTTAGGTCAAAGGGTAACAAATGTCAATGGTCATCGGCTGTTGGGGAGATAAATCCTAGATGCCATAAGTTATTGTTCAGATGTTCTTTTCTCCAAGCTGAAAGGTCAGATGTTTAAAAATCAGGCAATGTTTGGAGTCACAGATGGTTGTTGCCTCAAAGTATTTAAGCTTACGACTGTCATTGCGGCCACAAAGATTACAATGGTTCAGTCTGAATTTCTGGGATGAAGAGTTATTATTATTTACATTATTTACATTCAGACTAAACTACTCATGTTTGTTTTTATCACAACATTTCAGTCTTCATCCTCTCCAGCATTCTTCAGGTATCCTGGTGATTCAGGTAGCCTTCAGGAAATTTCAATCTGAACCCTTTATTTAATCTAGAGTGATATATTGTTCTTGTTCTGCCGTCCATGTCTAGTTATTGTTCTTTTTGCAACGGTTGTTGCCTCAAGTTATTTAAGCTTACATTGGTTGCACAATCTTCTAAAGTCAAAAATTTTTTTTACTGATCAATATTCTGTATATAACTTAGATGTAGTACTCCTGATTAAAAATTGAGTATCAGAGAACATTGATAAATAAAGAGTGTGAGAATAGACTTAACTAAATTTCTTCAGTTTTAAATTTTTTGTAAAAAAAACATTTTACATATTTGTAAGTTAAAAGCAGAGAAAATAG
This sequence comes from Acanthosepion pharaonis, assembly GCA_903632075.3. Taxonomy (NCBI): domain Eukaryota; kingdom Metazoa; phylum Mollusca; class Cephalopoda; order Sepiida; family Sepiidae; genus Acanthosepion; species Acanthosepion pharaonis. The sequence continues at coordinate 3,735,809 of CAHIKZ030004489.1, read as the reverse complement.
TTGATGTATTTTAACTGTGAGAAAAACAAGAAATTGTATTATTTAAACATAGACATCTTTTTATATTTAATGAAAAAATTATCATCAGTCTTAATTTCTAGACTATTATAAAAGACAGTTTTCAAATAGAAATCATTCAATTATTTGCTGTTTTTCTCTGCTTGACACTTGAACCCTTATAATTAACAATGTCACAGCTGCAGAAAGTGTAATATAATGTTGTCTGTGGCTAAATACTGGCTGTGGAAAAATATTCACACCTTATTAGAAGTTTGATTTTGAATCTTGTTTTTTATGAAGAGATGTTTTCCATTCAAAAAGAGTGCACACACCCACCCACACACACACACACACACACAGACAGAGTACTTAAATGTTTTCAACATTGCCGACTTCCCAAAATCAGGCCAAATAATCAAACATTAGATTTTCAGAGCAAGAGCTTCTTGGTTGAGCCAAGAACTTTTCAGCACCAGTTTTATCTGTCTATTTCAAAAGTTATTACAGTGAATACAGTGAATATTTGAAATAGATGCTCTAGTTTTTAATTTTATTTTATTTAAACTCTATGTATTATGTTTTTCAGCCTGTGCATTCAAGAAATCTAAGTAAAGAAAATGTGCTCTCCAGCAGGGATACAACCAATGTCTCCCTTTATTGGAAAAGATACAAAATGAGACACAGGTTCAATCCATGCCAGAGAACACATTTTCTTTATTAAGATTTCTTAAATGTGCAGGACAATAGATATTATACACATTGTTTACAAAAAATAAAAATGGTATGTCTATTTCAAATATGTGTATCCACGATAATAACATTTCAAGTAATACAAATGTTGGATTATAAAATAAGTTTATTAATGCTGCATAAATTGCCATCTAACTAATATATATATATATATATATATATATATATATATATATATGTATTTATAATTATGTCATTGTTCCTAACCATACAGTTCTACTCGAAGTTTATACCTGATGATTGGCATGTGCATTGAAACTTTGAATAGCATTGTGCAGAATGGAGCAATGATATAATTCTTTTTAACATGTATCTTACTTCTGCTGTCTTACATCGGCCCTGTATTTTTATCCACAGCACTCATTGTGCACTATATATATATATATATATATATATATATATATATATATATATATATATCAGTATGAAGAGGCAGGTAAAAATTATTTGTTGAAATAAATTTATTACCATCTTTAATGTGATTTTACATGTTTTTTACTATGAAATATATATATATATATATATATATATATATATATATATATATATATATATATATATATATATATAAAAAAAACTATAAAAATGTGGAAAAAAAGATATTGTGTGATATGTCTTGTCCTTTAGGACTTTGTCAGACTAAAATGATATTTAAATTGATATGATTATACATGCACACAAAGGAAAGTGAATGCTGAGAATTAAAAAAAAATTGAAAATATATTTTGGTTATATAATCTAGGCAAATTTCATTTTACTTTCTTTTTCTTTCTGTTTCCATCATTTTTTTTATTAAATATCCCACATTGTGATAATAGAAATCTGCTAAGAAAGGTGAAATGTTGTAAGGACATGGACATAAATTTACTGTGGATGACATAGCCATTAAAGCATGCTATAAAATTTTGTTTTTGCAAATCTTTCTCTATTGTTTAGAATAGTGTTTTTAAATCTAAATTATGGTCAATCTCATTATGGCGAGCAACAATGCATTCAGTGGCTTGTTTTTTGGGGTTTATTTTTTGCTTAGATCCTTCTTGATGTATAAAAATTTATCTATCATTTTCCTATATATATATATATATATATATATATCAACAGGGTGCGATGGGTAAATTGTCGCCATTATATATTTTTAATTTTGTGTATGTGCATTCTTAGTTTTTGATTTTGTAAACTGTATAGTAGGGTCAGTTGGGCACCATCTGCAAGAAAAAGAGTACCATGATGCAATTAACTCCCTCAGAAATTTAGAAACACCATGCTGTACTGCATGGGATTCATGCCGGAAGCTCCAATACAAACATTTCAGAGTGTTTGAGAGTCAATCTAAGGACAGTGCAGATGATTCAGAAAGACTGATGGTGATTACAAAAGTTTTTGGAGTAATCACAAGTTATGCCTCCATTCATCTTCTCACAGAGCCTCAGACTTAACATGGAGGCCTACATCAAGTGCTTTGAGGAGGTGGTGCTGCCCTTAGTCAAGCAGATGACTGCTGGAAGACCTTATGTCTGGCAACAGGACTCTGTACCATGCCACACAAGCAGAAGAAACCAGTTTTGGCTTTCAGACAGTTTCTGTGACCACCTACATCACCCCTTACATCTGCCCCCCTAACTCTCCAGACTACAACACCCTTGATGTGTAGTGTGCAGTTGAGCGAGAGACTAATAAAACTCCTTGTAACACCAAAGATGAACTGAAGGCAAAGATTATGGCAGCATTTACCAACTTAAACAAGGAGACTGTCCCGAAGAGTTGCAGGAGATTCCAAAGTCATCTGGAGGCTGGGGTTGAAGCCAATGATGATTTTATTGAGTAAATTTACTCTTTAGTATTTCAAGATATTTTTCTGTAAGTTTGGTAAATATATCTGATAAAATGAGATGTCAGTGTTATTTTCACTTTTGCATAATTTAGACAACAATTTATCCATTGCACCCTATATATACAGTGTGAGCTACATGGTGATTGTCAATTTTACACCTGAGTGAAATCTTGACTCTGAAGTGCACTGAGACGAAAAACAGAAAATCACTATGCACTTTTCATTCCCATATCCACACTGTCTACATTGATAAACACACTATCTCCAATACAGTGTAATCTTCTCCCATAAATATAGCAAATTTTAAACAATATATATATGTGTATGTGTGTATGACTGTCAGTGCATATAAAATAAAAAAATTTTAAAAATCAATATTCATATATATATATATATATATATATATAGATCTTAATTGATTTTTCTGGGTAATAATCATTTTTGATAAACCTATGTTACTGAGTTTCTGTTTGAATGAACCAACCTGTTGTTGCAGAGAAATCAAGATAAGATAAAATAAAATCTGTGATAAAAGATGCAAAAATCAACAATTCTTTCATGTTCCAGCTTAATTAAATCTGCCTTGCATTTTAAAAATCTACAAATCATCTGAGCAAGTTTAATCCAGTTTCATCATTAACCTCTGTCTCAGTGTGTGCCCTCATCTATTTATTTAAAGCTCAACTCTGAATCTAGTCAATTGAGTTCAAGAAACCCAGATGAAATTCAAAATTTGATTCAAATACCTCACAGAACAATCAGGAAGCATTCAAAAATATTTATCAAGTTTAATCCAATCGAGAAATGTGATAAATACAATTATTTTTCTGTTGATATTCATTATTTTTATTTCTCTCACTACTCTCTTAATATTCTTCTTTAATCTCACTACTCTCTTTATATTCTTTTTCTTCTTTAGTGCTCCTTCAGGGCGTGGATGATAATGGTCCTCCACAGCTTCCTATTTTTTATCATTCTAATCACTGATTGTCTTCTTACTATCTTTCCCAGTCCCTGTTCTGCCATTCATTTACACAAGCTCATTAGATAGGTTACTCACTGTTTCCCCCTGTCCCTTCAAGAGATTATGGCTCTCCACAACTTCCTAACTTTTGTAGCACTAAGCAGTTTGTCTCTCCCTCCCAGTCCCTGTTCTACCATCCATTTACATACACTAATTAGGTAGGTTACTCAGTTTCCCTCTGCCCCTCTTGCCTTCAGTAGTATGTGAGTATTATATTCTCCAAGCCTGCTTTTCACATAAAATTTCTCCTTTTATTACTATAATTATTATTAATGTTTTTTGAAAAGTTCTCAGCACTGCCTATTTCCCCTAATCTGGCTGAATGATCAGAATCTCTTTTAGAATGTCTTCTTGTGAGGCTGAAGACTTTTCAGTACCCTCTTAAATCATTTATAGATTGAGTTTTGACACCAGTAGCTCTCTACCTCGAGTGGCTCTTGGGCCTTGTACAAGGTGAATATCATTGTAAAAAAAAGAAATGACTGGTACCTGTCAGCTGATCTTTCTTTTGACCTAACAGCTCAGTGGGGAAAAAACTCACTGATATCATTCCATACATCCAAAATTAAACTTATAACATTTCATCACCAGCAAGCAGACCCTAACCTGCACCAATTTTGATGAGTGATTATGCCCTCAAAGAGGCTCCTAGCGTGAAATCACAAATCATCATGTTCTAGTGCTTGAGTGCACTGGCCTTGTTTAAACTGCTGATCATGCCAGATGATGCACTCTCTACCAGAAACTGTAACTAAGGTCTGCACAGCATGGTTGCAATATAAACCACGGGTGTACTCTGTGGGCTTTAAACAAATAAGGTGTCTGTATCAGGGATAGCCACTCTAGCATATACACATACTCAGATATGAGTGGCCAGCTATTTTTTATATATATATATATATATAGAGAGAGAGAGGATAAATGAAACAGTCAAATATAAGCAGGCATTTACGCATGAGCTGGTGTGCATATGCAGACAAGCAAATAAATAATTGTTAAACTTATACATGAGGCATGAGGTGTAAACTTAATAGACCCCATGCCTGATAAACTGGGAACACCACCCAGCGAAACTAAAATTGAATGCCAAAATGTAGGTGTGCGTATATGTACTAATTAATATATATATTACACACACACACATATATATATATATATATATATATATATATATATATATATATATATATATATATATATATATATGCATACAGATGTGTGTTTGATCAGGTAAATTGAAAATGAAAGCAAATCTAAAAAACTACACCTGTTGGTAATCAATGAAGTTAACAGTGATTAATAGATAAAGAAAATATATACATTTTATTGATATTTGTTTGAATCATATTTAGATTGTAATTCATTTTAAAGCGTTTTAAGAGAAAGATTTTATAAATTTCAACTGACACCTGCTTGGTCAGTGAATACCAAATGTCTCCTTTAAGGAAACAGCTAATATTACCATTACCATAATATATAATAATAATAATAATAATATAGTGGAATCATAGTTAATCTTTAGATGAGTAAAGGAAATAAGCTTTAAGTAAAGTTCTGTTAAAAAATGCAAATACTTTTGATACATCCTGATATTATTAATGACTCTGTCAATGATAGCTTCTTAACCTTTTATTTCATTTTCATCTGAAATTTTCAAACTTTAATGAAGAAAAAAGAAAAAAAAACAATTCTTGATTAATTGATGCCAATTTTGTTTTGTCAGGTTTTGCATTCATTGATTTATTTAGAGTTACTCACTTTTATTTTCTTCTTCTTTGATTTTTCTCTTTTTGCTGAGTTAATCTGGGATCACAATCCATACATCATGATCATCATTTTCTTTCTTTCTGAGTTTTTTTTTTCAAAATTCCTTTTGTTCTTTGACTCTTTTGATACCTTTCCCAATCTCAAAGTCTCTCTTTGATCCTTTCCCATCTCATCCTTGACTTATGAACATCTCTTTTATTGCTTACTTTATTTTGTTTTACTGTTGCTTTCTCATATCAACAAGCAGTGAGAAACAGAAAGAGCATTTTTTTTATTTTACTGATCTTCCATGTTAGATTGAGAAGTACAGAATTATTTATCAAATAAATCCTCAGGTCTGCTGAATCAACTAAATCAATTTATTGACACTTGAAATCCTCTTTGAATTTCCATGATTTGAAATTTTTACTTTTCTAACATTTTTATCATCTAATACTTTATTACTTTATCTGCTTATATATATATATATATATATATATATATATATATATAGAGAGAGAGAGAGAGAGAGAGAGAGAGAGAAATAATGGAGAACATCCATAATGCAAGATCTCCAGTTGAAACAAAAAACTATTAATAATAATAAATTGTTTACTTAGAAATTGAATGTCTTTAATCTGGGTTTCATGGAATCACGTCCACTCTTCAGGAGACTTGAGCAGATTAAATTTGTGAAATTTGTAGTCAGTAGATAAGTTTTTAAACTTTTGTTTTAATTTGTTTACATACACATACATATATAGAATTAATATGAGTAAAAGTTTGTCACTTAGCTAATTGATATTACCTTCAGATTCACGATATATATATATATATATATATATATATATAAAAGGAAAACTTATCATATTGTCCTTCTACAATTGTTACACATATATAAAAGTGGACACTGAGGTCAACACCAAGCAGTGACAGCATGTTTGATATTTGAACATGACATTCAGACCATACAGTCTATCACTGATATTGAGCACTTTTACTCATAAATATAGCATAACTTAAAAGTATATTTTGGAATATATATATATATATATATATATATATATATATATATATATATAACAAGTAATAAATCCGTTAGTATATAATCCAAGTGAATCCTAGTAATATCAAATGTTCAAACTGATATAAAACCAAAGAGATATCCTGGGTATGACAATAAACTACAACCGCGTCCTGGGTAAGATGATAAACCATGTCTAACAGCAAGGCCTCTGATCAGAAGGTTTTGAGGAACGTGGAACCACCTCTTAATTGCTGGTGTTCCCAGATCCACCCTCACCCAGGGTAGTAGCACCTGTTAGGGTCCCAGCTATGGGCAAATAGTTAACCCTGAAACTGGCCTAAAAACATTCTAAAAGTGTAAAAATAGGTTTTAATACCAGAAATATTTGTAAAAAATTATTACCAGCAATAAATTTTTTTAAATATTACCAGAAATACTATTTGAGGGAAAAAATATTACCAGAAATAGATTTTTGCCAGCAAAAAGAAATTGTCGGTATTAACTAACCCATTGAGGTTGATATGCTGTAAAACGAAACAAAACAAACAAAAAACAAAACCAAAGAGAATGGTTGATTTATATATTTATATATATATATTATTTATGTCACATTTCATCTATGTATTTAGACATTCTTGACAAAATCAAAAGAACCTGCAACGTTATTGTTCCTGACCTGGCATTTTGGTTTCAGTCATTTTCGCACTTCTCTAACATACCTGTGTCTTTTGTATAAATATTTTCAAATTGTTCTGATGCACTTTCTTTTTTGGTATTTCAAATTTATGAATTTAAGCACAGTACTAGATTAGCAGCTAGGTATCATCATCTAGATGTAACGATAAATTCAATGCTAAGAGTTTCTTTTCTCGCACTTCTCACTTGTCAAACAGTCTTCTGTTTCTTGTTTCTCATTTTCAAAAATTTAAATGCAATGTCAATTGTTATCTTTTTTTTAATTCCTGTTCTTTTATTGTTCATTCTCCTTAATAATGCTTATTTCTCATATTCTTTCACACCCACTAACCCCTTACATCTTAATGGCTTTTTTTGCTTTGCTTGGGATGAAATGATTAGCATATATATATATATACACACTTATTTATACACTCTTTATATATATATATATATATATATATATATATAAAGAGTGTATAAATAAGTCTATGGGCTGACATGTTACTGTCTGAATTTTAATCAGAATTTTTCACGTTCAAGTGTTCATCTGTGATGCATGATTAAGGGAAAAGTGATGGGTTAGGTGCCTTGACAAATAAGAATACTGTGTAGAAAAATAAATATTTATTGTATAAAATACGTAGTTTTTTTTCACCATTTGGCTATAGACATATTGGCATAATATGTATAAAAATATATATATCATCTGTGTATGCATATATTTTATACATATATCAGTGTATTTATATATATATATATATATATATAAAAAGTGAACATAAAGTCAACATTAGGCGACAGTCTGTTTCATGCTATATGCAATCATCAACAGACACGTGGCCTAAGGCGATTGCATATGTTCACTTTTATATTTACACACGCTCTATCTCTGATATTGAGCACTTTATCCCATAAATATATACACACCTTAAGACTATATTTCTTTATATATATATATATATATATATATATATATAGTTCTTATTATTATAAATGTTATTTTTTGTGGGTATACATGTTTGAGTTGCTGTTCCTATTTTTATTTTATTAAACTGTGAGATTAATAGGAACTGGCCTAAATTAAGAAATCCTACTAAAGGAAAATTATGCCTCCAACAGGAATTGAACCTACTTTACTTTTTTTTACCTCAGGGAAAACACTTCTTAAGCCAAAATATGCCTCTACCAGTTTGGCTATGAAGCCAGACTGACAGGATAAAGTTAGAATTGCCTATTAACAAGAAACCATTTTTCTCATTGGGACTGCTACAAATTTATATTTACGACCTTCTGTTTCATATCTGAAATATAAACAACAGTAATTTTTTAAAGGATTTTTTTATCCAAAATTATTTCTTATTACTATAAACTTTATTTTTAGTGCATATACATGTTTGGGTTGTTATCTCTATTTTTTGGCATACACACACACACACACACACATATATATATATATATATATATATATATATATATATATATAGTCATCAAAAGTACATATCTATAAAGTTTTCATCTTTCTTATTCAAGAGTTCTATTTTTTCTTTTATGTTAAAAAGAAAAATGAATAAATCATATAGAAGGCATATAAATCTTTATATCTTTCTTACACATACTTTATTTGATGAGTTATTCATTTATTATCTAGATTGATAATAAATTTATGTCAGAAACCTCCACCAAAATATAAACATAAACAGATGCTTGATATGTTCACTACAAACACACATGCACACATTTTGTTTTCATTATGATATATTAAGTGAAAGCAACATGAATCTGAAGGTGTTCTTTTGACCTTTTGCTCCTAGAGGTTAAATGATTAAAAGCAGTATTTTATTAAAGCTGATGTTATCTAATGTTTGTTTTTTCAGTAAATACTCAAACACTTTAACCTTACTAACTTAAAATCAAGCAAGTACAGAAATGTTTTAACAAACATCAAAAAATGTGATAACAGTAACTGAAGGTGCATTGGAATAATGAAAGATGCCTTTCAAATACTAAACAAAGTATTAAGAAACAGGAAAATTTCATTAGAAACAAAGAAAAGAATGTTGCATTTCTATGTAATATCAGTCCTCCTATTCAGCAATGAATGCTGAACAATTTCCCCACAGATGTAGAGGAGACTTGAGGCCACAGATGTTATTCTACAGAAGGATACCATAGACAGAGCATATGAGCAACAAGGAAGTTTTAAAAAGGGAAACAAGCAGGACACTTATACTTAGAAAGAAATACTTGAAATTTCTGGGACACATAATAAAGAAAAAAGGCTTAAAAACTCTTACAGGACATATTGAAGGTAAGATGGGCTAATGGAAATAGTAAGCAATGTACCTCATGTGCTTGTGTAAATGGATGGCAGAACATGAACAGGGAGGAATACTAAGGGGACAGATATTGCTTTGTGTTACAAAGGATAGGAAGTTATAGAGAGCCATGATTGCCTTCATTCTGAAGTGGTGGAGCACATAAAAAAAGAAAACTTGCTTTCATCTTAATTGAAGTTGTTTTACATTGGAATTGCTTTGACTATTTTGGTATATGAATAAAAGAATGATATACTGAGTAATTCAAAGGCTACTTCCATTTACTAGTAGATTAAAGCATTAGTTTAGTGCTGTTGTTCAGTATTTACTAATTCCACTTCCTAATTTTTTATGATGGATTCAGTGTATGTGTTATCACTGATTTCATTCCAATTCCAGATGAAGATATATAATAAAATAACAGAATATCAAAACCATATTGAAAGAAATGGTTAAATAAGGAACAAATAGGAAAACATTTATAAATTTGACATGTTTCATTTTATTGCAGCTTCATCAGAAATTTTGGGGAATAAAAGGACATGGAGAAAGTTTTGTATTTCAAATTCTGTGCTCTTTGTTTTCATTGGTTGGGTAGATATCATGTGATCATATTTTGAGGCATTTGTGTATGTATGTGTGTTTGCATTCTAGTGGACATTTTTGTATGTGTCTCATAGTGTTTGTGTATGAGTCTAATTCCCGAAATGTTAGCAAGAAGAAATTAGAAATATGTGTGTGTATCAAATTTCTTGTTAAGCATGCACTGACTGCCGACAGAATCAGATAAATAAAACAACAAAGAAAGTCACATAAAATAACAGAAATATTAAAATCACGGTGAAAGATATTAAAAAAATTAGAAAATCATGTAATAAGATAATAGAAATATTAGAAAAACATAGAAAGACATGTAATAAAATAAATGTCATGTTGGATGTAATACATTAAGTTCAGGGATGATATTGTATAAGAATCTGTTCATGTTTTCTTTGAGGTTGGAAATTTGCCACTGAGTGTAGGATTTTTCAAGAAAATGATGACATTGATATAACTTAATTTAAAAATCAATAACATCAAGTAAAAAAGGAAAAAAAAGCATTTACTATACACAATCACTTTGAAAATAAACTTACCTTGAAAATACACTTACTATTGTAAGTGACCTCAACTAAATTGACACAAAAGTAAAGCACCTTTTCTTTAGCAAAAAAAAAAAATCTTTTAAAATATGTAAAAAACATAAATGTAGAAATGTAAAAAAAAAAAATGTAGAAATAAAAAAATATCAAAGAATATAGAAAATGGTAAAATAGGTGACTAACTTGAGATGGTATTGCTTTTTGAGCAACAATTATAAAAAGTAGATGATTCTTCCAAGCTGTCTCCAAACTTCTAACTTATAAAAGAATCATGGCAAATTTGTTGGTGAGAATTTCAATAGAATAAAAAAAGTAAAAAAAATGTAACCTTTTCCCCAATAAAAGAATCTTTACCCCATTAAAATACATATAGAAGTGAATATTTTAAAAAGATATTAAAACATTTGTTGCCAATGTAGGTTTCTTTATGTTAGAAATGAAAAGATCAGAAAAATAACTTTTTTTTTCCTTTGGGATTTCAAAAGAAATCAGGCCACCATAATTGGGGTCTTCAAAAGAAAGCTTGCAAATCTAAAAATACTTGTGCATATTTTTTATCTGAATTTCTTTGGTCTGGCTAGAAGAAAAATCCATCATAATTTGCATTCCTGATATAGAAAAAAAAGAAAACTAAACTTATGCAGGTAAAGGAAGATAATTTACATACCTAATGGATGGCTACTCTTGTTTTCCGGGCATACCTATCTTCTAAGGTGACTAGCCAGTCCCTGTTGCAAACACCTGCTCACATAAATTTGTTTTTTGAACACCTACAGAGCCTACCTGTGGTTTACACTGTAACTATGCTGAGTGGACCTTAGTTACAATTTCTGGGAGAGAGCACATAATTTGTCAAGGTCAGCAGTTTGAACAAGATAATTTGTGACTTCAAACTAGGACAAACATCAATGACATCCTGTTACGAGGATGCATTTCTATAATAAGGGATTCCACTGAGTTCTACTTGTTATTACAAAAAAGTTTTCATTCATGAAGTAGTTGTAAAATAGAGAAATTAGAAATAGAATGTTTGGAAGATTCTAGATCATTCCAGTATATTCGAGAAAAATCTAGATGGTTAGAAACATCTAGAAATATGCAAATTAGGTGTTAGCCCTATAAAAATGGGATTTTGGAAAAGGGTTGTCAGTTGATGAATGAGAATTTCTGCTGTTATCAACTCCGACTTTTGATTCAAGGACTATTATATCCAGCCGAAAGAATCTCTATAAAAGTTGCCCGACCAACCAAAACCCAAAGAGAATTTCATGGAACAAAGTTGGTAAATAGAATTTTGACTAATTTTCATTGACCAAACTAAAATTAATATTTATTTACACACCTTTGTGGATTTCCAAATATAGCATAGATTACTTCACGAGCCCTAAAGTGATAAAGATATTTGACTCCTTTTCTTCTCCCTCATAACACTTGCCAGTAACTCTGTGTTTTCTGTTTTGTAGGCCACAATTGTTTATCTTGTATATATTTTATGTTCTGTTTTAGTAAATTAAATATTTGTTTGTGATTTAGCTCTGTGTTGTGGTAAATAATTTTTTTTTTCCTTTGTTACAATTATCAACACGTAACAAAATGGGGGCTCAAACAGTTCTGTCTACTCAATTTCACACACAGGTCTTGGCTCATCCTGTACTTTGGCTTTCAGGCATTTTACAAAGGTGCTGTATGCTGGGATCACCCCCTCCAAACTGATAACATCAAGAAGTCACCTTCCTGACAAATTGACCATGCTGAGATTCAAACCCAGGTCTCATGGTTGGAAAGTAAATGTTCTAACTACTCGGCCACATACATACATACATACATACATACATACAAACATATGAAAAATTTCTCAGAGTTAAACTGTAGAAAAAGACAATATTTATAAATGTAAAAGACAATAGGAAAATTGTAATATTATCAAACACATTTTGTTCAATGAATTTATTAAAACAAAGTAACTAATAATAACAAAACAAAATGTCCTTAGCAACTGGAAGAATTTAGAAAATGCTGTTATATTCATATTGTCAACTGAAAATTATGTCAAGTACTGTCACATGTGGAAATATTGTTTTTATTGTTGTGTTGATGGATTCAACCATTTTCTTTTGATTTCTTGATACAGTTGTGTCCGTTTGCTTGTGAGATTAGTAATTCTGTTAGGAAAGGTGAAATAGTGAAAGATCTCATCAATTTACAGTTGATTTGGCTAGATGAAACCGTAAGTTCTATGCTAACAGTTTCTTTTCTTGCAATTCTCACTTGTGGAACTCCCTTCCAGCTCCATACTTTCCAGCCAACATTAATCTGCAAAAATTTAAATGCAATGTCACTCGCTATATATCTACTGCCCTTCTGATTACTCTTGCCTCATCATGCTCATTATTAATGTTTCTGTTCCTAATTCTTCCACACACTGTAACCCCTTGTGTCTTAGTGGCTTTACTGCCTTCCATGACGTGATACTGATTAAAAAAAAAAGGAAGGCAAAGATCCTCAACAGACTTAGGTAGGTCAGTAGATAGATAGATACATTGATAGATAGATAGATCTGAACAGACTGAAATAGGCAAATATAAACTTAGGTAGATAGATCTGAAATAGGTGAATATAAACAGACTTAGATACATAGACCTGAACGGATTGAAATATGTAAATATATACAGACTGAGAAAGATAGATAGATCTGAACAGACTGAAATAGGCAAATAAAACTTAGGTAGATAGATCTGAAATAGGTGAATATAAACAGACTTAGATACATAGACCTGAACAGTTGAAATATGTAAATATATACAGACTGAGAAAGATAGATAGATCTGAACAGACTGAAATAGGCAAATATAAACTTAGGTAGATAGATCTGAAATAGGTGAATATAAACAGACTTAGATACATAGACCTGAACGGATTGAAATATGTAAATATATACAGACTGAGAAAGATAGATAGATCTGAACAGACTGAAATAGGTAAATATAAACTTAGGTAGATAGATCTGAAATAGGTGAATATAAACAGACTTAGATACATAGACCTGAACGGATTGAAATATGTAAATATATACAGACTGAGAAAGATAGATAGATCTGAACAGACTGAAATAGGTAAATATAAACTTAGGTAGATAGATCTGAAATAGGTGAATATAAACAGACTTAGATACATAGACCTGAACGGATTGAAATATGTAAATATATACAGTCTGAGAAAGATAGATAGATCTGAACAGACTGAAATAGGCAAATATAAACTTAGGTAGATAGATCTGAAATAGGTGAATATAAACAGACTTAGATACATAGACCTGAACGGATTGAAATATGTAAATATATACAGACTGAGAAAGATAGATAGATCTGAACAGACTGAAATAGGCAAATATAAACTTAGGTAGATAGATCTGAAATAGGTGAATATAAACAGACTTAGATACATAGACCTGAACGGATTGAAATATGTAAATATATACAGACTGAGAAAGATAGATAGATCTGAACAGACTGAAATAGGTAAATATAAACAGACTTAAGTAGATAGATCTGAACAAACTTAGAAATTTGAACAAACTGAGATAGATAAATAAATGGGTATAAACTGAGATAGATAGATGCATGTATCAAGACATTCATTTAATCAATAGGTTATTATAACAGAACTTTCAATACATAGAAGGTAATTGATTCATGAACTCACAAATGCGCAGTTCACAGTATTTCTGAACATAGACTTGTAACTGAAGTGAAGATAACACCTCCATGAATTTGATTTAAGGTGGGAAAATTTTCTGGTTTCAGTAATTATGTTCTTGACAGAGTTATCCTGTGCAATAATTCAAAAAATGTTGAGGTTCACATCACAAATTCTGTTTCTTTCACTTAATGTCTAAGGACCAAAATGCTCTTGACATTGGCAAATGGGGAAACATTTTTGCCAAATAAAGAAAAAACTCCTTTGTCCATTATTTTATTTATTTATATTTTTTCACTTGAGCTGTTTTCCTCTTTAAGTTGAAATTCAGAAATGGCTGTGAATTGAGTTATGTCTCTTGAGACCAAAAGTTATCATTTGGAAGCTGAAGATGTCTGACAAGTGTTATTAATGATGTCAGTATAATTAGAAGCGTGTAAAGGCAAGAGATGAGAAAGAAGAAGATTGTAGGAGAAGAAAGAAGGGTGAAGAAGAAGAAGAGAGTGAGGATGAAGATGAAGAGAGAGGAAGAAATGTGAAGGCAACATAAGGAGAAGGAAAGAGGATCTAGTGTAGGAGGAAGCATATGGAATCAGTATCATGATGAGAGGAATCATGAAGTTAAAAAGAAAAGATTGGGAAAGAAAAGAAGTTAAAATGAAGAGAAGAAAGTAAAATGGAGTTCAAGAAAAGAAGGAAATGGGTGAAAAAGTGTTTATCAGCAAAATGAATATTTAAGAGAAAAAAAGAATATGAGTGATTTGAAAAATTAATATAAAGCGGTAAGAGAATAAAAGAAGAGAAGGGGAAAAAATTAGAAAGGAATGAATTTTGATAGAGAAGGAAGAGGACTGAAATTAAAATGGAAAATATAAGAAAAAAATAAAGAAATGTTAAGCATTAAAATAAAATTTTTAAAAAGCAATAGTAAGAAGAAAAAATAAATAGAATATAAGAGAAGAGGAAAAATTAGGAAGAAAGAAATTTTGATTGAGAAGGAATGAGACTGTGAAAGTTAGAAAAGGAAATAAGAAGAAAGAAAAAACATGGATAAACAAAACAGGAAGGAAAACAAATGGAATTTAAAGATGGCAAAACATAAAAAGAGTAGAATGTAGACTTAAAATAATATGGAATGTTTTTTTGGTGCTCATAGATCAGAACACCTGAATGAGGGAGTAAGACAAAAAAACTAAAGGAAAAAGAAAGATATTTGTAAAGAGAAAGAGAAAAAGTCAGAGTGAAGAAGGATTATCAATGAAAGAACCATGACTTCAAAAGTGTAACTTGTCATTGGTAGAATAAAGAGAAATGATGAGAAAAGCTGTTTGCAGAGAATTGGTAAGAAAGAAATAATTAAATCTAACTAATCATCTCAGGAAAGAGGAAAAACTTGGAGTCAAGCTTAATTCCAAAGTCCTTCATAATTTTCATGATAGAAATAATTTATCACAAGTGCCAGTTTGGATGCATCACTCTTTGTGTATTTATATTCTTGTGTGTTTGTATTGATATATATCATTGGAAATTTTTTGTGTATTTATATTTCATTTTTAAATGTATCAGTACATGTGTGTGTATATATATATATATATATATATATATATAAGCAGACATTAAAAATCAATTTAATAACAAAAAAGAAGCAGTAACAGAAAATGCATGTTACGATAAAATGGTAATGCTGAAATATAATAACAACTAAAAACTAACTAAATTGGTGAACTGCTAATGTTTTTTTAATCATTGTTATATTTCAATATTACCATTTTATGGGAAAGGTATGAATCCATAGCTTTGTCTCCCTTAGGCAGAGGTTTAAATGGTAGGGCAGGCTGTGCTCATTAGTCTTGCTTGGCAACCATTCTAGAAGATGGACAGTCCAAATCTATGTGCACCTGTTCTCTGTATTCAGTTCTTCCAAAAAGTGTACTTGATTCTGCACAAGCGTCCATCACTATAATCAAATCATATGTGTGTGTAGTCTGGCTGTTCAGTTTTTAAGAAGTGAGCTGCCTCAGCCCTCATATATTGAAGATGATGGTCAAGTCCAAATTTTATATATATATATATATATATATATATATATATATGTGTGTGTGTGTGTAGTGATTTACTAAGTATAGCTTTAATATGGCACAAGGCTGAAGGTATGTAGCACCTAGTGAGGATCAAACTCACTACTCAGTCATAATTAATCTCTCTCTCTCTCTCTCTCTCTCTCTATAATATATATATATATATATATATATATATATATATATATATATAAATATGGGGCTTAATTCAATGGTAAATATTACTTACATAGATCAAATATCATATACTGAAAATTTTAGATCAAAATTCAGGCTACAGACTTATTGATCGTACACACAACAAAAACACACACAATGTGTGTGTGTATATATATATGTGTGTGTGTGTGTGTGTGTGATCTATGTGAGTAATATTTGCCACTGAATTAAACTCATTCAAGAAAAAAGATTTGTTGTGCAAAATAAGTACTTTTTCATCATTAGGTTTTAGATTTATTGATGTATCTCAAATAATATATATATATATATATATATATATATATATATATATATATATATATAAGGCATTTTGTCTCCATGTGCAGTGTTTCCTCAAATTCCAGTCACTAAATTAGTCACCTAAATAATTTGTCCATGAGTTTTGTTGGAATTGTTGTTATTAAGATTAAATTATTGTTTTTTCTTTTTTTTTTTTCTTATACTCTTTCCTTTGATAAAAGAAAAAACATAACAAATCCTACTATTGGGTGTGTATCATATCTGTCCTGGTATAATGGTTTATTTCACTTTGATATTCCTGGTAGTCATCTACTTGTATTAGTAAGCTAGTGGACACTTGAGAGGAGACAGTTGTAGATTTCTGTCCTTGGCTGTAGGTTGTACATTAACCATCACCACAGCAAAAATGAACCAAACACAGAACAATATATATACACCTCCAAAAAGTTTTTGTTTATAATACCACTTGTTAATTTCTGTAAATAATTCCAATTGTTTGTTAACAGCTGAGATTATTTATAAAGACATTTTTGTCTCAGCCCTAAAAAAAAGTTATGTTCAGTGTAGTGATTATTAAAGATCCCATGAATTCATTAAAATAAAAAATACTAAGTTTTTTTTTTTTGTTGTTTCATCCCATGCAAGGCAGTAAAGCCACAAAGACACAAGGGGTTACTAGGTGTGGAAGAATTAGGAACAGAAACATTAATAATGAGCAGGAAGAGAAAAGAGATAGTGATTGACATTGCATTTAAATTTTTTGCAGATTAAAGCTAGTTGGAATGCATGGAGCTGGAAGGGAGTTTCACAAGTGAGAAGTGCAAGAAAAGAAACTGTTAGCATAGAATTTATGGCTACATCCAGCCAGATCAACTATAAATTGATGAGATCTCAACACCAAACTGGTACTGCACTTAAATTCAAAAAGTCTAGGTAAATAGCAGGAGCACCAGTCCATATGTGACCACAATGCTCTAAGCATGGATGAAGGGTAGTCTTATTGATATGTATGATAGATTCTGGAGAGAAAAATTGTCTTGCACAACACAGTGAACCAACTTTCTTAGCAGCTGACATAGCAATGGATTCAACTGTGTAAAAGTTACATTGTAAGGGTTAAAAAATAAACTTCTCAGTATTGTTTATTTATAATGTAAATAATTAAACAATGTTGGCAAGTCGCTATTTTTATTTTTCTGTTAACTTTTTCCCAAAGAAGAGGAATTTTAGCAATAAAAATATAATTCATTAGAACTTCTTTCAAAAGTGACCTCAAGAACTGCAAAGTCTTGCTTTTTCTGAGTACAAAATTGCCTCAGCATTTAAATTTCAGAAAACAGTTTCACATTCTTTTTGCTACTAACTGATACTACCATTTCTTCTTCACCATAGGAATTCAGTAGGTGACTTTGTTCACCATGCAATAAGTTTATTTTACTACTGCCAGTAACTGCAATCATTATTAAACAATTTTTTTTAAATTTCACTGTTGTGTTTTCATATCCTGGTATGGCAGCAGTTTAAACAACCTTGATTGAAATCAGAACCTAGGCTACTGCAAAGGAAAAGGAACAAATACTCATGAATAATGCAGAATACTAAAGGTTAATATATCTAAAGAAGGCATAAACCTTGACTTACATGTCTCATTGTCAGTTATAGTAATAACACAGCCCCCAAAAGATGTGAAAGGGTGAATACAGTCAATTTCATGTAAGTATCCCTCGCTTTCAGTATGCAGGTAGTAATCCTCTTTTGGGATCGATGTAATATTTTAAACAAATAATAGTTCCTTTTTATTCAGTAATAAGCTTTTTTTTAATCTTTTTTGCTTATCTGCTTGTTTAGGTATAGATAACATTTCAGAAAACGTAATTGGTGAATAGAGTTCAAATTCTAACTAGAGTAGTTTGTGTTCACTTTTCACTAAGAAAGGCATGAATCCATCTCTCCTTACCCCAGCTCTGGGTAAAATAGCAGGACAAATTGGTCTCTCTAGCCTTGGTTAGCAACTAGTTTAGTAGAAAGACAAACCCTGGAGAAAGTAACAGAAAATATTCCGACATATTTACCAAGAAAAATCATAGCAACGCACAATTAACAGATATTGAAAAAAGAAGCTTTGGAAAGCCATAGCTACCTACATTCTGAAAGGACATTGTTTTGAAAAAAAATGTTTGTACTCTTTATCTTTCACCTTAACCCTTTCATTGTTAAATCTGACTGTCCTGTCTTTTTTTTTTTTTAGCCTTTATTTGATCACTAATACATCTTGTTGTAATCAAATGAAAGCTTGAAAATTAACAAAGGTTTTGAGGTGAAAGTGATGCAGTTCTACAGAAGAATGATGAGAATAACATGAACAGAAGAACATATGAGCAATGAGGAAGTTTTAAGAAAAAAGGAAACTCATATTTCAAATCAGAGTTGAAATTTCTGTAACAGCTAACAAAAAAAAGGGCTTGGAGAATTTAACATTCACAAGACATATTACAGGCAAGAGGAGTAGAGGGAAACAGTAAAGTGTAAATGGATGTCAAAACAGGAACTGGAAAGGATATCAAAAAGACAAACATTGCTAAGAACTATGAAGGGTGGAAAATTGTGGAGAGCCATTATCCCTCAAATTTTGAATGGAAATAACTTATAAAAGAAGAAGGCTCCTTGATGACTCAACCAATAACACCTGTGCAGTCAAATATAAAAAAAGTATCATGCTTTTCTCTTCTTTCTTGTCCACGTCTTGCATCTTGCTTCCAATTTTCTTTATCTCTATTGACTTAGTCTCAGACAATCAATCATAGCAGCTCTGACAGTTCTAAATAAATCACCATCAAGTCTCATTAGGTTCCTGGTTTGTATCTGTCGACAGATCACAAAGTTGCATCCCCAATGAAATCTCTGTTGAAATTGTAGATCTTAACTTAAGATTTCACTGTTGTCACACAATCAAGGCTCACACCAAAAATGGTTCTTTCAGACTTTATAGAATGGTCCTTTTCAGTACTTTTATTGATTTGAAATGGAGACTCCAGATAACTTGTTGGGATTTTAAGGCCCATGATGTGGACGTGAAATGTTTGTAAGTGGAAAAATACTTTTATACAAGTATTTTTATTTTTATATAAGACACAACTATTTCCTCTTGGCTTAATAGTAAGTCTGATTAGTTTGATAAAGTCAAATTCGCAGCTGATCTCAAAAATGACCTACAGTTTATTATTAAATGGGACAAGGAGCAGCCTCTTAATTTTAATGCCTCCAAAACAAAACTGATCTCTTTTAACTGTCTGAGAGAACCCTTTTTTACTGTCCATCTGCATGGCTGATGCTAACCTCCAGAAGAGAAACTCATTGTGCTTTCTCGAACTGACATTTTCTGTTGATATGAAGTTGAAAGATTATATTGAATCAATTGCTAAATCTGCAACTAGGAAAGTTGATTCACTGTGTTGTGGTAGACAATTTTTCTCACCAGAATCTATCTTACATATTTATAAGTCTACCATTGGTCTATGCTTTGAATATTGCTGCCACATCTGGTCTGGTGCTCTTGCTATATATTTAGAGATTCTTGATAAAATCCAAAGAAGAATCAGCAATGTTATTTGTCCTGACCTGGCATTTCAGCTTCAGTCACTTTCCCACCACCATAATGTATCTTCTCTGTGACTTTTCTATAAATACTTTCATGGTAATTGTTCTGATGAACTTTCCTCTATGGTAACTAGACTTTATGGATTAAAGTGCATACTAGATTTGTGGCAAGATACCATCATTTTACAGCAGAAATGGCTAGATTTAACCATAAGTTTTATGCTGACAGTTTCTTTTATCACACTTCATGTTTCTGAAACTCTCTTCCCGCTTCATGCTTTCCAGTCAAGTTTGATCTTCAAAAATTGAAATGCAATATCTATATTCTGTCTTCTCATTCTTCTTGCTCCTTTATAATGTTTTCTGTTTTGTATTTTTTCACACTCAGTAACCCCCCCACACACACACACACCTGTGTCTTACTGGCTTTGTTACCTTGCTTGGGGTGAAATGAAAATAAAATACAGATATAATAATATTGGATATTTAAAAATAATAGGGATAAAAACAAAAATGGAAGAATGCTGAATTTGGTTGGCTAAGTTATGCATCTTGATAGATGAGAAACATAAAATTGAAAATTTAACATTAAGTATCCAGGTATCTTCAGCATTTCTCAGTATAAAACTGTAAGTGGCATTTGTTGTATTTCATTCCCTTCAACTACATATGTAAGATTTCATCATTACTAGATTAGTGACAAGATCTCATCATTTTACAGTTAAAAGGGATAGCTGTAACCATAGATTCTATGCTGACAGTTTCTTTTCTCATATTTCTTGCTTGTGGAACTCTCTTCCAGCTTCTTGCTTCCCAGTCAAATTTGATCTTCAAAAATTGAAATGCAATATCAATCCTTATCTTCTATCTTTTTCTTGTTCTTTTATTGTTCTCTCTCCTTGATAGTATATTTTTCTCATTTTCTCTAACACTCAGTGACACCTTGTGTCTTAGTGGCTTTATTACCTTGTTTGGGGTTAATGATTAAAAAAAACTATAATTAATTAATATTTATGATATTTTAGATTCTATATTTTAGGAATTTTTAATAGATCAAAGATCTAAGAAATTCAGCTTTAGAAGTTGATCAATTTGTATCTATTCAATAAAGTTTTTTTTTTCTTTATTCTTATTGATCATTACACATTTTAAATATATACAAAGAGATACTGAAAAATTTTCAGCACAACTAACTACACAAAATCTGCTCAAATGCCCAAACATTGGATGTTATTTTTTGGAAGGGCATCTTGGTCAGACTAAGAATATTTTCAGCACACCCCACCCCTTTGTATTAAACTGATTGGCAAAAATGAAAAATTCTGAAGACTGGTTTACCTTCAGTTCCAAGCTTACCAAATAAATGATTCATTTACAAAACTAATGTTCAGCAGATTTTTGGTGCTCTCAATACCAAAGTATCACTGGCATTTTTTTCTTAACTGCTTATATAAAAACAGACTTGTGATGTATTTTATATCCCATGGGGTAGAGATAAATAGCCACTGTAAACTTTATTGAGGTAGTAAATTAGGGATCCAGAGCTTATAAATTCTGTTTACGTTCCTCAAGCAAATCCACATTTCCCTTGTGTACCTTAGATTATCTTTTAAAATCATTAAGTGAGAAACATCCCAAGATTTTTCTTTCTGGACAATTCTGTAGAAATTAATCAATAAAAATCCCTGTGGGTATTAAGCTTCACTAAATACTGGATCAACTGCAGTAGAAGCTTAGATTTCTCGAGCTGCAGTGGGAGAAGCGGTACCTAAAACAGAACAGCAGTAAATGGCCAGAAATTACTGATTTATACAAACCTGTTATACATGACTCATTGTGGAAATCAAAGGTTTTCTACCAGACAGTTGCTAAAGAATATCCCTGTTACTCAGATATTGTTTGAGTAATTTCTCTTCTTTTTTTTATAAATATTTACATTTATACACATTTTTTTTTAAGAAAAGGGATAAATTGTTATAATTTGGTTTATTTAATGTATAAAATTAGCAATTATTGAATTTCATATAGATGGAAATGTTTATAATCTTTCTTCATATCTTTTTCATTTTTTTTTTTTTGGTTTAATTTTATTTCATCTTGTTGTTATATAAACAATGTCATATTCAGATATATTCTGTCAGTGGGAAAAAGTTTATTTCTCTTTTCTCTCTCTCTTGTCCGCAAGATTACAAGAAGTAAAATTGTGTTATCAATATAAGCAAAAGGATATCTACATTCTTTGCTTTAAAAAAAAAATCTGAAAGATATTAAAAAACTAAAAGACATGATTTAATCAAGAGAACATTTTCTATCATCTTGACTTTGCTTAATGAAATACAGGATTATTTTTCTTTCCTCCAGATCTCTTTCAGATTTCCAAGAAAAATATGATTAAACTTTATGTTGGGAGATTTAAAAAAAAAAACTTCTGTACTATTTTAATCAAATATGAAAATGGTTATTTCCCCTCCACAAAGAAAACAAAATAAAAGGTCCACTCATAATTTGTACAAATGTTAATTAATACTACTACTACTACTTCCATTAATCATATCTACAAAACATACTTTCTATATGCTTATAAAGCTAAAATATTTTTAGATTCTGTTCATCAAGTATGTATTGGTTCACTTTAGCACATATACCCTGGGAAAAGCATGAGTATATCTCTTTTCTCCCCTCTATATGGCTTAAATAGCAAAGTAGAAGGGTCTCTCTAGGACTGGGTGGCAGAATTACTCTTGTTTCAAAACCATGGAGAAGGCAACAAGAAACTACTCCACTATCTTTCTCAAGCAGTTATGGCAATTCACATATAAAAGAGAAAAAGATTCTGTGGAGAGCCATGATCAGCTATGTCCTTAAAGAGGATGGCATTAAGAGTAAATTGGTACATATTTGAAAAAAAAATAGGAATGAATAGGCAAATTTTAATATAATTTTTCCCAGAGTAAGAGAATAGTATTTTACTTGTATATTGAAAAGGTACAAAGGAATTACATGTTGAGTATCCTTTATCCGAAATTCCCAAATCCGAAAAACCTCCACAATCCGAATTTTTTTCTAACTGTTGGCATGACTTGCCACAAATGGAAAATTTCAGAATGGTTACCTGTAGCATGATGATTGCGTTGCAGTGTTACAAATAAAATGTTGATTTTTTTTCCCAGTTTTCATTACATTTAACTGTAATCAAAATCCATGTTTTGTTTTTATACAAATACTATACCTGTATGTATTATAACATTTTAATCAAAACATGACACTGTTAATAGAGACTGATAACTTAGTGAAATTTCCTACTCATGCTCACAGTGATATCATTGATGATGAACCCTCTCCCTCCAGTTTCTCATACCAGATGTAAAAGTAGTGTTTAGTGTTGTATTTATATATTTTTTGTAAGAAGTGAGCATGTATTTTTGTACATGTACAGAAAGTTCAAAATATTATTTTTACATAAAATTTTAATTTCACCACTTAAAAATCTGTGTAAGCATTACATGACTAGCATCATTATCTGTATGTACACAAAATTCATTAAATTTTATATAAAACTACTTCCAGGGTACTTTTATAAAACTACCTCCAGGGTATATGTATAAGCTGTGTTATGAAATGTAAAGGGATAGTGTGTTTATGCTTGGGTTCCATTCCCAAGCTGCCCCATTTGGGTTCCATTCCCAAGCTGCTCCATTTGGGTTCCATTTCCAATCTGCCCCATTTGGGTTCCATTCCCAAGCTGCCCCATTTGAGTTCCATTCCCAATCTGCCCCATTTGGGTTCCATTTCCAAGCTGCCCCATTTGGGTTCCATTCCCAAGCTGCCCCATTTGGGTTCCATTTCCAAGCTGCCCCATTTTATAGATGCTATATACAAATTAATTAACCTGTATTCAAAAAAAAAAAAAAAAAATGAAAACCTGAAGCAGTTCTGGTCCCAAGAATTTCAGGTAAAGGATTCTCAGCCTCTATTAGATTGAGGTAACAGCTCAAACAGGTGTGCACACTAAAAATAACATTTATCATAAGAAATAATGTCAGATAAAAAATCCTTTCAAAAAATTACTTTTAGAAAAATCTTATAAATGTTCCCGATGTCTTGCATAATATCTACAGAATCACACCCAAAAGTTAAATTATTTTTTCTCACTTCTCAAAGTAAACTTAGGAATAAATAGTTTTTCAATTGATGAAAATATTTACCTTCAGGCATCTGGCCCAACTCACAAAATTTGTTTTTCTATGGGATCAGAGGACTATAAAAAAAAAAAAATACAAAACCCAACTTATCAGTGAAAATAACTTTGTACTTGACAGCAAAAAATGTCAGAAGAGACAAATATAGTGCCTTGTACTACTGAGACCCTCAGGAAATAGACTATCATAACAACATTTGTACAGAGATCAGTCTGTAAATATATCACGTCTTTTCACCAGATCTTGTTATTTATTTGCTGTTATTTTTGTTTTCACACTTTGCATAAGAAGGTAATGTCTTACTACAATCATATAACCAGTATCATGAAACAGTTTTTATTTCATTTTTCATGGTATATATAAGTAGGTATTATCTTGTTGCCTCTAGAAAGCCAGTATCAGGAAACAGGTTTTTATTCTATTATTTATTATCTATATAAGGAGATACAATCCTGCTACATATGGAAAGCCAGTATCAGGAAACAGGTTTTTTATTTTATTATTTATGGTTTACATATTAAGATATTATCTTGCTATGTCTAGAAAACCAGTGTCAGGAAACAGGTTTTTATTTCATTGTTCATGGTTTACATATGGAGGTATTATATTGCTACATCTGGAAAGCCTGTATCAGGAAACGGATTTTTTTAACTTAAAAAACATCTTAAAAAATTCACACAATTATTTTAATTATTATGTTAGTACAATTTCAAACTTGAAATTTGTAAATAACAGTTAAGTGCCTTAGCTTAAGTCTTATCATTCAGTAAATATCAGTAATCATTTTCACACTGTATTGATATTATGATAAAATGATAAAAATTCAATATTTTTTTTATTTTAACAAACATCACATAATGCTAATCTGCAAAGATTATTTCCCCCAAAATTTTCCACTATTTTTCATGAGTGGATGAGTCTGTTTATGTAGTTTAGATTGATGGAGATGAATACAGAAATTTTTGCCTTAAAAGTATAAATGATCAACTTTGTTTTGTTTTACTGTGTGCTATTTTGCATGCTTGGTTGATGAATTGATTAGGTTAAGTAAATTAAGCAGTTTGCATATTTGTTCAGAATAAGATAATAGTTTCAGATGTTTATCTAAAGTTTGATATTTGTATCAATAGGCATTAAGATTTATCATCTTTATATGTGATTTTTACCATTCAACTAAAATGGCAATGAGTGTTGACCTTTCCAATTAACTTCCTGGTTATCCATGGACAAAATCTACTAACTTAGGTTTTAATGTATTACATAAACTTAAAACCTAATATTTGATAATGGCAGTGGTATGAGTAACCATTTTCACAGAGTAAAGATTCAGTATTCTTTAACTGAGCTGTTAGCGTTACTATTCATTGAAATTTGTAAAATCTTTCTCTTAAAACAATTTTTCAGGAAAATAGGTCTCTGTGGCGGACATGAGACAGAACCTGGGACGAGCACAACTGGTCGCGACTTGCCTTGTCCCTGCCAAAAAAGAGCCCGTATTTGCTTAGCATGTAAAGCTACTGCAGTTGAAATGAGGGAGAGAAAAAAAAGCACTTACCGCTCTGACGTAATCCATCCTCGGCCGAAATAGCTTGAGGCGAATGAAGAAAACAGTAACCAGCGAGTAAATTCAAGCTCTCCCAACTGGTATTTCAAACTTGAGTCGTTTCCTTCCTGAGTTCTTCGAGGGGCGTTCACGGTTGATGGCTAGAACGGGCAGTTAGTGTGATTTGGAGACAGAACTCAGGAAGGAACGACTCAAGTTTGAAATACCAGTTGGGAGAGCTTGAATTTACTCGCTGGTTACTGTTTTCTTCATTCGCCTCAGTCTCTCAAGTCCACTAACTGCTATTGCTCTTTCCAGTCAGCATTCATTGACCGAGCAGCCAGTGCTACTTTCAGTTGAAATTTATAAAATCTTTCTCTTAAAATAATTTTTCAGGAAAACAGATTTCTCAAGTCTATTAACTGTTATCATGCTTTCCAGTAATGATGGGGTTTCTTTCCTAAACTTTCATTTGAAGTAGTGTAGAAAGTTAAAATCTTGATTATGTCATTATTTTCTCTTTGAGATACATGTGTTATCAATTTTAGCTGTTGTTGAAAAGACACAGTATATTAAATAAAAAAGAATAGAAAATGATAAAAACTAAAAAACTATACCTGTTGGTAATCAATAAAGTTAACAGTGATTAATACACAAAGAAAATATATACATCTTATTGATATTTTCTAGAATCCTACTTAGTGTAATTCATTGTAAAGTGTTGTTGAACTTGTTGACTTATCTTTTGCTTGCTTTAAACATTCTAAGTGACTGTACAATAATGGTAATAGTAATATTAGATGTTTCCTTATAAGGAAACATTTGATATTTATTGACAGAGCAGCCAGTATTACTTTCAGTTGAAATTTATAAAACCTTTTTTCTTAAAACAATTTTTCAGGAAAATATGTTTCTCAAGTTCACTGTTATCACTTTTTCCAGTATTGATGTGGTTAGGGGGGCCCTTCCTAACTTTTGTTTGAAGTTGTGTGAAAAGTCAACACCTTGATTATTTCAATATTTTCTCTTCAAGTTATATGTGATATCTGTTTTAGTTGTTGCTGCTGTTGGTAGTCCTCAAGTGATGTGTTTTCTGTTAATTGGCACAATTCTTTGTTTAGGATTCTGTAGCACCAGTCCACAAGGTTTGAAAAAGGATCCTCCTCACAAAGACGTATATGCTTCATGAGCTTAAAGCTATTTGAGTAATGAGTATCACCAACCCAACATTTTTTACAGAAATCTTTTGAGAAATGTTCCTTCATTGTGAATAATAATACTGGTTAAATAATCAGCCTCTCTTAGGTTGGAAGATGACTGAATATTTCCATTTTCTCCAAGAGAATCTAAACATTGTTACAATTCAAAAGGTGCAAGTCTTTCATGTTACATCCAGAAAATTCTAAGGGGGAAAATAAAATAGGATTATCTATTGTTAATCTGTTTTTATTCTTGTAGTTGCTTACAAGTCAAAAAGAAAAAAAAAACAAAACAAATTGAACGAGACAGGAAATATTCACAAGATTGTGACTCTGTCAGAAACATAATGAGTTTATCTAGCAAGATCCTCTCATGAGACGAAAATGTTCACCATGATTCTCTTCCACAAATCTTGACTTACATCCTGTCAAAAATTCATGGAAATCAGATTATGCTTTTAAGAATTTTTTTTCTCTCTTTTGTTGTAATTCTCATTTTCTGTAAATATTTTTCTCTTGTAAACTTCACTGAATTTATATTCTTTGTTGCACATCAGTCGCCATTTTGTAATCATTCCAGCCCAAATTCTAATGTATATTGTGTTGCACAATCTAAAACATAAATAAAACCACTTATGTGTATCCTTTAATATCTGATATATTTCTGTTTACCTTAGAAGCTGCATTGTAGTTTGCATTCCTGATAAATATTTCAACTAAGCTTCTATTCTGTATTATTCTGTTCTAGAATTTATTCACAGTGGGCTCACAAGTGGACAGTTGGCATTCTCAGAAAATTTTACAGGTGTTATGTGCTATATCTAATCTGAAAATAGACACTTTAGGGAATTCCAAGATTAGTTTAACTGTGTCTTAATTCCAAATATTTGTCAAGTTATGATCATTTGAAGTTAATCAAAACTCACATATGTTTAATCATTTACTTTCAGATGATCAATTTTGAATAGCTACTTTTCCTGCCTCATTTTTCTTGGAAAACTTGTTGAAATCAATGTCATAAGAGACAGACATGTTTAACCTGACACTGTTTTTCAAAAAATGACCTATTTCAAGTGGATTTTGGGGCTCTACCACACAATATTCAGTCAAATTAATATGAATTTTTGTTATATTTTGCCTGCTTTTTTGTCTTTGAGAGAACTTCAAATAACTGTTGCAAAAAATGCGCCCCAATATTTGCCCATTTCAATGTAAGTTCCCAATTACTTAAACAATTTAAATCTGCAAAATGTAAAAAAAGAATTGTTCTTTGAAAGGTATTTAAAATGCACTCAGTTCTTTTTATATGCTGAATTGAATATTATACCCTTTTGGCATCATATACAGAGCATCAATTATCAACTGTTGAATTAACTTTCTTTGTATTTATCAGAAAATCATGATCTAGACTTCTATTCTTCTGTGTTTTATGGAGTGCTGAATCCATTTTGGTCACTAGAAATTCCTCTAAAAGTCTTCTTTCTTTCTATGTGCCATATCCTTTCAGGACATAGGCGATCATGGCTATCCACCTCCCTCTATCCCTTGTAGCTCTCAACAAGTTCCTTCCTCCTGCCACTGCCCCCAAACTACGTTCTGTCATCCACTTGCTTAAGGCCACTAGGTATGTCATGTGTTGTTTTCCAGTGTCTCTTTCCTTCTATTAGACTCATGTGTATCAGATTCTACAGGCCCTCCTACTTCAATATGTATCTCAGGAACTTCAGCTGCCTCTTCTTGATATTAAGTATAAGCCTCCTCTTTGTTTGCCTCCTATCTAAGACCTTATCATTGCTCACATGTTCAGTCCATGGTATCCTTAGCATCCTTCTGTAAAACCACATCTCCATTGTTTTGAGTCTCTTTTTCATCTTTGAGGAAAGCGTTCACCATTCGCTAGTGTAAAGAAGGACAGATGTCAGATAACAGCTCAGTATTCTTTTCTTCATTACCAAAGAAATCCTCTTGTCTCACAATACTCTGCCTAGCTTTTGGAATGCATCCTTGGCCATCCCAATATGTCTACGGATCTCAGTGTCGCATTTACTGTCCTCTGTCAGAACGCTTCCCAGATGTTTAAACTTCTGTGTCTGCTTGATTCTAGTGTTCTCGACCTGCAAATAGCATTTCAGGCTCATGCTTTTACTGATGAACATGCATTCTGTTTATGAGAGTTATTTTCTGTTTGATATTCCAAAAGTCTAGATGGGTTAAATGAAAAGGTTAAGCTCTTTTCAAGAATGTTGGCTCTTTACTGTCAGGTAAGCTTTCTAGACCTAAACCATTATTTTATAATTAGAAATGTGAAAGTTTTCTTAATCTAACTCTTAAGTAGGATTGACATTAACACCATTCTATAATTGAGCGGAAAATCATTTAGGGGGCCCCAAAACTATAAATATCTGCATGGCTCTATTTTACAGTGGTAAATATTGTAGGTTTTAGTTTGCAAAATAGTCTGCTTTACTTTTTGAAATATCTTCAAGATCATAAATATTTTGATTGTTCTACACCTTATTTTTTATAAACATTTCAGTTTGAATTGTATTCCATTGCAAGAATTGTTCAGACAATTGAACTTATTATGCCATTGGGTTTAAGTCTGTCATTTCCGCAGCTGCTTTCAGGTGTTCATAAGGAAAGAGAAGGGATTTTACTTTTATTTCATTTAATTTTACTTTATTCAATTTTTTTGTACTTTAAAACCTGCTTACAGATTATATATTAGAAAACAACTGGTGAATATATATTGTAACCTAAGGAAGATTACTGAATAGAATAATTTCATGAAGTTTGGTAATGAATGATAATACTTAGGACAAGAACAACACATATAAGATTTGCCAGCAGCATGAAGAAGACGTCAACTGCTAGAAGTTAGTCAAATAGTAATTTCCACAATGAATCTCCAGCTCCTGGCCAACATACAGTATTTACTACTGTATTTATATGAATGGTGACATACCCATTATTGTCTGTAGGTATACTACAACAATATATCAGCTTAAACATTGGGCTAACAACTACAATAACATGAAGAACAAGTTTACTTTTCTAAATAAATATTGGTACTTTAACTTTTCAAAGATATAAACAATGCAGTACCTTCCAGTTTAATTTTTTTTTCCATTTACAGTTTTTGGCATATTTTAGCTATTTGTAAGAAATATTTTACATTATGAAGTTTTTATTATTCCTCTTTACATTATAGTTTTTTTTCTTTCATTCTCTAATCTGTTGAAATTTAAGTTCTAGAAATGTTTATCTCCCTGTTTAAATATACTATTAACCATTAAATAATTTTCTATTTACACATATGGCATATTCTTTTCATTTTAGTTATATGCTTTTGCTCTTGTTTTAAAGGATAACCCTACTTGAAATATGTTTTAAAAATGGACACAAATTTGAGCTCTTCAAATATAAGTTAAAAAATGACACGATATTGAATTTGCAAGATAATTTTGCATAATAGTTTCATTAAGATCAAAGAAGTTTCTTCCATTAATCTACACATTTTTATAAAACTTTTCTTTAAGTATAAATTTTTAATCAATGATTTCCAATCTTCTTACTCTTTTGAAGTGTATGATGACAAAGTGATTTGTTCATCTATCTTAAAATAGGACTAAACACTTAAAACAGAATATAGCAGCCATTCCTAATCCATTCTGTTCAAAAATAAACTGTTATTTTATAACAGAATATTAGATGTGATTGAATACATTCTAAAATTTACATTATGATGACAGCATAATCTGAAAGTCAATCGGCTTACTAAATTTTCAAGTTCTGAAAAAACAAAAGTTTCTTAAAACCAAAGTTCTCTCAGAATTGCTTAAAGATTAAAATGATTTTTTTTAACTTCAAAGAAAAATGTTTTTCCTTTTTATATTCAAATGCTTTTAAAAAGTAAAATTTGATCAGAAAAAGCAGCATACTCTCCATTTCTTGATTCTTGATTTTTACTTTTTAATATGCGGTCTGTACAGGAAAGATTCAGATATTTGATATTAATGAAAAAGTTGTTTGTCTAGGCACCTTAGTCCTCTTCATTGGGACTTCAGTATCCCTTTCATTTTCTGAAACAGTCTACAATTTCTACTTTCAGGATTACCATCATTTGCCTTATTCTCCTTAATCTCTTTCCCAGTATGACACATCCTCCTATTTTATGGCACTTATAGCTTTAGGAAAATTCAGAAAATAGATTAAATCTGGACTGTTGGAGGGGAGATTTGACAACGTTTTGTCCCAAATACTCAGCAAATGTTATTGTAAATGTGATGGCTACACAGTACATAAACTTATTCATTGATATTTCACTGCCAACTAATTAAATTTGTAGCAGTTTTTGCTTTTTTCTACCCTTCATAAAAAAGCAAAACGAACTGGAAGAGATTAGAAGCAGAGAGAGCAATCTCAGATCTTCATTCCACATTCCAGTTTTGTCTGTCACTCCTGCAGAAGAGACTGCCATGCAAAGATCAAGCTGATAAGTCACTCCAGACACTGCTCACAAAAGGACTGAATTTTGACCAAATATGAGGTTGCTATCATTATCTTGTGAGATACCTACTAAATAGTCACCTTAACAAATCTAGAAAATTAATTGACTAAAAACTTGTTCAGGTGACTATTCTTCTTGTATTGTGTAATCTGGATGTGCAGGTGGTGTAATGGCTTGCAGTTTGGAAGGAGAAATCGGAAAGCACAGTTCAAATTCCACTTTAGTTTGTTACATTCACTTTCACACAAATACCCTTGAGAAAGGTATGAATCTATTACTTCTCCCCCAAACTATGGGTTAAATAGTAGGACAGACTGGGCTATTCATCTTTGACTAGCAACCAGAATAGGAGAAAGAAAACTCTAAATTATCAAAGTAAATGGAACTTGTTAGTGTGGGAACATGTGATCATCTAAAATCAGACTTTCAATGTTACACCTTTTTTGTTGTTGTTACCATATTCAATGCCAGTGAACATTAATTAACATTTTCTCTCTTTCACCAGCTTTTGAATGGAAGTAGGGGTTTATCCCTTGTTTCCTGTTTAGGATTGTGTTTCCAGTTCTTTCTAAAGTCTTTTCCTTCTCTTTCATTTCCAGTAGCTCCTTGTGTCTTAGTGGTATTATCACCTTGTTTGGGCTTAAATTTTTTTTAATTACATAACAATCCCCTATTTGAAATTGGCAACTTGTCTACATTTTGTCCTCTACACATTGTTGTGATTAATACCTATTTTCCAGTAATGCTATTTAATCTCTAGGAAATTCCTTTTATTCTATTTTTGTCAGAAATCTTATCAGAGAAAGCATTTCAAAAGAAGATATTAAATGGTATATTTTATGGATGGAACAGAATAAGTGACTTCCTTCATTTTGATTTTATAAGCTTATTACAACTTATATTACTCAAAGCAGATTTCTTCAAGATATAATATTCAAAGACATGAGTTTGTCAGGCAAAGTTAAAATGATTTTGATTTTTGTATACATTCTTTCCAGACTATGAAGCTGATTTTGCAAGAGAAAATGAAGTAAAACTTTAAAAAAAATAAAAAAATGCCAAATACCATCTATACACAGACAATCACAACACTCTAGAGATTCATATTATCTGTGAATTGCCATGCATTTTTTTTTTAAACTAATGGAATGCTTTCTCATTCATTCTCTATACTTTGGAATTCAGAGTTTTCCTTTTCCTATACTAGTTGCCACCCAAGACTGTAAAGTCCATACTCTACTATTTAATCTATAATTGGTGAGAGTTTTAATGTGAAAGTGAATGCAACATGCCAGCTTGGTCCACTGATTCTACTCTCCATGTTAACAATCATTACATGACCTTTATGCTTTGCTTAAAATATGGCACTCTGTCCCATAATAGTTGTTAAATTTACAAATGTATTTCATTCAATAATGTAACAACTCTTAATGGACAGAGGTAGTGTCATTTACAGAAAGTTCAGTAAATACACAAAAATAGAAAGGAATGTAAAATAAGGATGTGACTTCTCTATTCAACCTTATTCAATTGGAGGCACCAAGATCAAGCAAGAACAAAAAATTAAATAACCTAGTAAGTGTTTTAACAGAGTGTAGAAAATGTAACACCAAAATGTAAATGGATAGCAAAAATACCTTCCAAAAGCTAAGCAAAATATTAAGAAACAGGAAAATTTAATTGGAAACAAAGAAAAGAATACTGAATTTTTACATAATATCAGTCCTGTATGGCAGTGAATACTGGACAATCTCCTCACAGATAAAGAAGAGATTTGAGGCAACAGAAATATGGTTCTACAGAAGGATGATGAGAATACCTGGGACTGAGCAATGAAGAAATTTTAGAGAAAATGTAAACCAAAAGGACAATTATACTTAGAATCAGAAAGAGAAAGTTAAAATTTCTAGAATGCATAATGAGGAAAGAGGGATTGAAGTATTTAACACTCAAAGGACATATTTAACAAGCAAATACCTAAGAAACTTATGTAAACAGTTAACAGACAGGGAGTGGAAGGGATAACAAAACAGCAAACCTTACTAAAAGCTTATGGTATATAGAGATGAAGGTTACATAAGTGAAGGCCAAATTTACTGTCTATAGTACTATTCTTATTGTTGACTCCATTTGGTTACAGTCAGTATCATCTTAGTCCTTTTTGTGATTTAAGAATTCATACAGGGTCGTTGTATTTTTGGCTGACAAATTAATTTGTTGAATTCATCCTTTCTTCTTCTTTTCTTCTCGAGTTACATGTCCAGTCAAACTCAGCATCCGATGAATCTCCAGCCCTTGCATCTCAAACTGCTATATCAAACCAATTTCCCCACTTCTTCTCTTGCTTCTGCTGCACACATGGTTTTTTTCTTCTTTTTATTGAGCCTGACATGTCTGTGTTTACCGTTTGATTTTTGGCAGGACGTGTTTTCATTGGTTGATTTTTTTTTTTTATGACGTCCACTGACCCACATAAGCTATGTCTGGATTCTGTCAGTTACTGAGGATAGGAACAATAGAAAGAAGGAAAAGAAGTATGTGTAATAGAGGAGAGAGAAAGAGAGAGTTTTCTTTGTCACTCTCTTAATAAAAAGGAAAGTGTATATTTCCATATGGTATTACTACTACCTAATCCAAGCTACAAAGGACAGGAAATTGTGGAGAGCCATGTTGGTCAATGTACTAAAGGGTCACGGTACAAA
Source organism: Acanthosepion pharaonis (assembly GCA_903632075.3). NCBI lineage: Eukaryota > Metazoa > Mollusca > Cephalopoda > Sepiida > Sepiidae > Acanthosepion > Acanthosepion pharaonis. The sequence goes on along the minus strand of CAHIKZ030004489.1, from coordinate 3,701,313 downwards.
GAAGAATTATAAGAATTATATGATTGAAAAATGATTTCGTATGGCAGGAAAAGTTATGTATAAAATCTATTACAAAATACAAGATTTTTACAGTATTGAATCAGACAACAGAAAGCCACAGATACAAAAAAATAACAGAAACTTGAAATATTTATTTTTCCTGCTTATCTACTAATTATATTGGTTCAGTTTTTGTCAAAGTTTAAACTATAAAATCTCACTAATTATTTGGCTTAGTTATTACCTCCCTTTCCTCTAATGTATTTATTAGTTATTACCTCCCTACCCTCTAACGTATTTACAGCTACTCAAAAAATTGCTGATTCCCTTTCAATAACCTTTTCTTTTTTCTTGGTGCAGAAATGAATGGTTTCTCTTGTCTAAGACTTGCATAAAATCACCTCTAATTTCACCTCTGCTGCTCTATGTTTTAATATAATTTTTGTATTCTCAAGAATTATAGTCTTTTCAGGGTTTTCAATTAGTTTTGTCTGGTTTAGTACAGTTCTGTGTTGAAGAGAAGATGCCTAAAAAAATATAGGTGTGGAAACAATAATTTGAAACTTTCTCTCACATGTGAAAACACATTGTTTCAATTGAGATTACTTCCAGATTTTCAAATAAATGGAAACAAGATTCAAGGATTTTTTTTTGTTGTTGGAAGCATTCCTCCCACCTTTTCTCTCTTACTGATATTTTTCTTTTCTTCCTCATTTTCTCTGCCTCTTACAAAGTATTGTTTAGATACGATTGCAATAGATTGAGGAAGTGAAGTGTGTCAGTGTCTCAATTACACAAGGCAGGAAACATTTACTGATGGAATGAAATAAGCCAAAATTTGGTCACCAAGTCAAAGAGAGAAAGAGAATGAAAGAAAATGTACATATTTTTCTATTAATTCCTTTCATGTCATTTCTACTTTGAACTCTTACTCAAGAATATACATTTGCCCTGTCCACTGGTCTAGAATCATTTGATTACCATAAAAAAATGTTGTTATGCTTCCAATAATGCTAAAAGACTTGTTTTCAGCTTGACATTTCTTCTGCTATTATATGGCCATTTGTGATAATATACTTTATATAATTCTCTTTTCATTCTTCTCCTGACTTTTTGTAGCTGTGTAAAATAAATTTATTCTTTCTAAGTTGCAGAATCTCCCACAGCGACAACAGGTTCAGTATTGTTACTGATATATGAAAGTGAATAATATATGTTAAAATTTTATACATATGCTATTTTATATATTTTATACATATCCACACATATATGCAGACATGGGCCTTTTTTGACCAAACTTTTATGGCCATGGTGCATCTGTCATACATATAAATATGTATGAATAATTTACTAATGATCCCACATCACACACAACATTAACTTTCTTCCATGTAGCTTATTCTTGTCAATACATTTTTCATCATCAAATTGGCAGTGTCTTTTAGCCTTGCAGGCCAAGACAAACTCATTGTGAAACTATATATAATATATATATATATATATAAACAGTCTGTCTGTAGATGATAGTATATATATATATATATATGTGTGTGTGTGTGTGATCTTTACTGTTTCTACAATTGATTTTACTGACATTTAATTTAATTTAATAATCAATAAATCTTCAATATCTGTCTATATTCCTGAGAAGATGTATTGTAATTATTTACACTCTTTACATTGTTCGGACTGTTGTCCTCATCTTTGTTGCCATATTCACGACGTGTCGGCTGTTGTATGCTCCAGCATTCTTCAGGTGATTGGAATTTTGAACTAAACCCTTTATTTCATCCACCAAGGTAGATTGTTCTAGTTCCACGTGCCATACCTCTTCTGGATGTCTCAGTTATCTCCTTACCGATCCTTTAATATCTGTCTATATTTCTTACATGAGGTATTGTAATTATTTAGACTATTTACATTTTTCAGACTGATGTCCTCATCTCTCTTGTCATATTTACAACATTTCAGCCATTGTATGTTCTGGCTTTCTTCAGGTGATTGAAATTTTGAACTGAACCCTTTATTTTGTCCCCCAGGGTAGGTTGTTCTTTGGCATATAAATATTGAATGTGAATGACTGGAATATATTATCTTCTATGTGCTGCATCTTTTCAGGATGTGAGGCCTATGGCCACATCATATTGAAACATTGGTTCCCATACAATAACTGAAGCTATGCAACATTAAGCCTAATCAGTACCTGGATGGTTGACCACTTGAAAATACCAGATACTGTAAGCTTGGATATACTGGCAGTGTAATGGATAATGGCTCAAAGTTGGAAATCAGAGAGCCAAGTTCCAATTCCAGTCAAATTCATTATATTCATTTATGTGCAAATAGCTTTGCAAAAAGTATGAATCCATCTCTTCTCCCTTAGCTATGGGTTAATTAGTAAGATTTGTATCAGTAAAATTATCAGTACCTGCAAAAAATTCTTAAAATCTAAAAATATTTTATAGCGTTAAATAGCTTGCAAGCTTATGGCCATATCATATTGAAACACCTGTTCCCATACAAATACTAAAGTTAAACAACATTGAGCCTGTTCAGTACCAAGATAGGTGACCTCTTGGGAATATCAGATGTTGTAAGCTTGGATAACAGCTCAGAATTGGAAATCAGGAATCAGTTCCAATTCCAGTTGGGTTCATTATATTCACCTATCTGCAAATATCCTTGGGAAAGGTATGAAACCACTTCTTTTCCCCTCAGCTATGAGTTAATTAATAAGACTTGTAACATTATTATCACTCCCCAAAAACATTCTTACAATCCAAAAATATTCTCTGGTTTTAAATAACCATAAGCCATAAAGCCATAAAATATAAATGAATTAATCACTAAAAAAATAACTTATTAAAGGTTGACGCATACCAGTCGATTACTGCTACCCTATTCTACTTGGCTTTAGTAACCAAAACCACTTATCTACTTCGTTCCAATATATCCATTTCTGGGACATATCAGATATATATTTTCTTCTTTTTTTATGTTGACTTACAAATTTCATATAACTCCTAGAGTTAGTCACAGGACATATTGAAGGCAAGAAGGATAGAGGGAAACAATAGACAACCTATCAAACAATATTGTGTAAATGGATGGCAGAACAAAGATGAAGACAAAGCCCAACATTTCGAAGAGCTACAAAGGATAGAAAATTGTGAAGAGCCACAACCACCTATATCCTGAAGAGAAACAGTGCATAAAAGAAGACTAGAGTTAGTAGATATCTCTTGTAATTATGACCTACAGAAATATCTGTGAATCTGAAACTCTTTCTTATTTTATGCTGAGATTTTCTCTATCGGGACAGAAGTTATTCATTATCACCTATTTTAGGAAAGTGATAAAAGGACAGTCTTGTTCAGATCTAGTGAATTATAAACTTTATCTTTTAGTAAAGACTAACAAAGAAAGATTTAACCATCCCAAATGATATGAAGTTTCGTATTTTCCATGTAGGTGTTGATATACTTGAAAATCTCTATCTTTTGTATAGAATATTTACAGACTTTGTTCTTTGTTTAACTTGTAATGTTTTTAGCATTTGCCTACAGGTAAATATCAAGAGGGTTATTAATGGTACCATAGTCATCTTGATGTACTTTTGCCACTAAAGAAAATAGTTATATCCACTTTGCCATTTATCAAATGTCTCATAAATAAAGATGAGTTTTATCCAATGGAAATGAAAAGGAAAAACCATTTGCTCTTAATAGAAATACATGCCTAGTACCTCCTGTAGTTGTCAGATGCCATTTGAAGATGCTGCAAACAGTAGGAAAATATCATAACCAACTCCTTATATTTTATCTGCTACTTGACTTTGTGTTCCATGAGCAAGGTGAGATGACTTTGCCTGTAATAACATATCTTATATAATCCTTCTTCAAGTAAAACTTTGTATGCATGCTCATTTTATGACAAGTAACCCAATAATTGTTGGTTGGTTTAACAGCATATCAACTTCTTATGCGTCATTTAATGTGAAAATTTAATTTTCTTAAGATCTTTGGCAATTATCTTTTCTTTTTTTTCTATTAAAATTGTATTGCTGGTATTTTTATACTTTTATAGTGTTTTGATCCCATTTTGGGTTTCAATATTTGCTCATAACTGGGATTATAACACATGCTACCACACCAGGTCAGGATAGACCTAGGAACAACAGCAATTGGTTCTACGCTCCTCTTCAAAGGCCTTGTTGCCAGATATAGTTTATCGTCATACCCAGGACGGCCAGTAGTTGTTGAATGTGTAATAAATAATAAGTTCAAATTCCAGTTGGGTTTGTTATATTCAGTTACACACAAATACCCTTGGAAAAGGTATAGATCTATCTGTTTTCCCACCAGCTGGTTGAACAAGAAGCTATGTTATATTTGCATTTAAAGCACATTCATGTGTTCAGAAAGAAGCTTGCTTGATTGCGAAGCTCTTTGTAGCCAAGCAGTTAAATCATGCTCGATCAGATAGTGGTTTCTCCTGCAAAGGAGGCTGCAGGTTCAAATTATGCTGGAGATCACAGTTTGTTTAATAATTTTTCCCAGGTGTGCAGGCTGATAGACAAAATAAATCCTGTTTAAAATAAAAATGGAGTCAGATACAGATATCCACTAAAAATAGTGTTTGAAGTAATATATATATATATATATACTCAACTCTCTCGTCGAATTCAATGTATGAGGGCCAAGCAGATCAGTTCCTAGGAAACCAACAGCCTGACAACAGCACATGAGATTTGATTATAGTGGTGAAGGTTTTGTGCAGAACCATCCACACATATGAAGGGTCGAATACAGAGACCTGGTGCACTACGTGTTACAAGGTCCCCAAACAACGAACCTCCGAAGGTTTTGAATTCAGAGTTGTCCTTCTCCTAGACCAGTTGCCATCTAAGGCTGTAGAACCCAGTCTGTCCTGTTATTTACCCATAGCTGGAGGGAGAAGAAGAGGATTCATACCTTTCCCAAGGGTATTAGCACGTAAGTGAATGTAATGGATTCAACTGAAATTCGAACTCGGCTCTCTGATTCCTCAATCCAAGCCACTATCCATTACTCCACCGTGCCTCCTATCTCACACACACACACACACACACACATCTCCCTCTCTCCCTCTCTCTCTCTCTATATATATATATATGTAGATTAAATTTTATCTGTTCTACTTAGTTTCTGTACTTAAAAGAATCTGAAACATCTCCAATATCTGTTTGTCTCAATATGCTTCAATCCAAGTGCTACAAGGCTTGCTATAATACCAAAAACTTTCTTGATTTGTTTTACATCAGTATAAGTCATTTGATACTTTGGTATTTCAAAGAAATGTTTTGCCAGACTGACAATTCCTCAAATTCCATTCCATGACATTTATTCTTCTGCATTACAAGATTCTTGAGTCAAATCATCCAGAAAATGCCAGTTTATGGGATGGTCACTTTTTTTTCAACAATATCTTGTACTTTTCTCTGATACTATTTTTCAATTTAGATGTTTTACTTAGAGAAATATGAAATTGCCTTTTCTAAGAATTTTGCTTAAGAAAATGTTTGTAAAATGCCTCTATTTAAAACAAAAAATAATTTATTGTAATTGTTTACTCCTACTTAGAAGGAAAAAGGATGAAATAAAAAAAATATTAAAAGTGATCATTTTATTTATTTTTTTTGTTCTCGTATATTTTGCCAGCAAAAATAAGAGATAAATAAAGAATTTAACATAAAAGCAGAAACAACAAATAATGATCTGAGTTTTGTTGTATTTAAATATAGAAAATAAAATAGCATAAGCATGAAACTTCTTTAATGCTAAGAAACTGTGCAAACAATATAAATTTGTTTTTCTCTCATTTTAGAGAGCAAAAAATGCTCTTGTTTTCTTCAATAAATGACAAATAGCTCTAATCATTTTTTGTTTTTGATTTTCTTTGTTTCTTTGAAGAACTCAAATTTCTTTAATAACATTTTCAATGTAATTTGATTTCAGGCAAATATGATAATGACTTTGTAATTCATTGGCAATGCACAAAAGACATTTCATAATGTATGACAGAATGTAATAGCCATCAGAATAAATTGCCAGCCTTTCAAAAAATTCATTCAGTTTTCTACTTATTCTGTTTGTTTGTTAATTTTCTTTATTGTTTCTTTAAAAAAAAAAAAAACAGATTATTCAAATATTCACTTTCTTGTTCTTTATGTAATCAAATATTTTACGTGAATGATTTTATTCTATTTATAATTTTTATGATGATTTATTGCAACATTTGTGCTTTGAATGTATTGCTTATGATGAGATGAAAAATTTAAGGGCTCATTATGTTTGAAGCTAACAAGCATTCCTCCAAACAAGGAAAACAAAATTTCTATTTTCACAATGCTGGATAAGTATCCACATATTTAAAAGACAACAACACACACACACACACACACACACACACACACACATATATATATATATATATATATATATATATATATAGTTTTAAGGTATGCTACACTTATCGGTTAAAGTGCACAATATCAGAAATAGAGTATATATAAATATAAAAGTAGACATTGAAGGGGTGTTGGCCTCAATCTCCACATATATGTGTGTGTATGTGTGTGTGTTTACTCGTGACGTGTTTCATCCTTCAGGACTTCGTTGGTAAATTTTTTCCACTTTGTTATACAATTTACCCATTATATATATATATATATATATATATATATATATATACATGCACACACATGTATAATGATAAAAATATAGTTTTAATATATGCTATATTTATGAGTAAAACTGCTCAATATTAGAGATAGAGCATATGTGTAAATATAAATGGGGATATTAAGGTCAACCCCAAACAGCGACAGGCTGTTTCATGCTTCAATGCAATCTTCAGGCCTATATATATATATATATATATATATATATATATATATATATATATTTATTTATTTTAGGCTATTGCACTGAAAACATGTAAAAATTGCTTCACAATCGCAGTCAAGTTTCAATACATATCAATGTATCTCATCAGGCAATTATAAGTTACTGGCAAGTGAACGATTTAGATTTCATAGCAAAATACAACCTTTTTTAAAAGGAAAAAAAAGGAAAAAATTGAGGAGGTTATAAGGTTAGAGGGCTTTACTCTGATCAACCAATCAAATATGACCTACATTAAATTTAAACTAAGCAAAGAAGCAAACATTAAAAATTATTTTTTATAAATGGGTCATGACCCATACATTAGCAGCAAATTGCAGCCAGACATAAACTTAAGTGGCTGAATATATCTATATCTATATATATATATTATATATATGATATGTCCCGGAAAGGGATATATTTAAACGAAGTAGCTAAGTGGTTTTGGCTACTATAACCAAGTAGAATACGGTAGCAGTAATCGACTAGTACACATCGTAGTCGCAGGTAAGAAGTGTAGATCAATGGCGTAGTCCAATTGGCGTCGTTATAGACTTAGCTCTCAGACTAAGGCTCTTGACTCACCTACACGTCCGTCAGTATTTATGACGGACACCAGCCAATCATATTCCAGTGAGGGGGAACACAGGTGTATACATATTCCATTATATCAATATATATAGTTTGTGTGTAACACCTTTCAAAGAGCACACTATTCCCAGACAGAAGTGCTACAGAGCAACATTGTAAAGTGAACAAATACTACACTTTGATCATAAGCAGAAAGCCTGGGACTCACAATTTGATTCAAGTGCACAGATACTACATTCCAAACCTATACAGAAGAGTCAGGGGGTGACATTTTGATCTAAATACAGAAATTTGACATTTTGATCAAAATACAAAAATTTGACATTTTGATCTAAATACAGAAATACTATGCTCTAATCCCATGGATCCTATGCAAACGGCCTGGGTGTAGCAAATTTGATCCAAAGCTAAGTGTACATACACTGCATTCTAATCTTAATCAATAAGCCAGGGTGGGACACTGCATTCTAATCTTAATCAATAAGCCAGGGTGGGACACACTCATTCTATACAAAGGTTCTGGTTGTAACACTTTGACTTTCAGCAGAGTGCACATATAATACATTCAGATCTTAGCATGAACGGCCAGAGAGTGTCAGTTTGATCCTAGTCAAAGTGCACAGATACTACATCCTAACCAGAAGAGCTGGGGATTAACACTTTTATCCTTGGTAATGTGCACAAATACTACTTTCTAATCCTCTGCAAAAATCCTGAGTTTTACAAATTTGATTCAAGGCAGAGTGCACAGATACTGCATTCTAATCTTAACCAGATGATCCAGAGTTAGCAATCCTAAACAGAGTACATCATACACTCATTCCATGCAGTTGGCCAGGAATTAACACTTTGACCCTCAGCAGAGTGTACATATACTACATTTGGATCCTAACCTGAAGAGCCAAGTAGTAACACTTTGCAAAGTGAACAGATACTACATCCTGATCCTACCTAGAAAAGCTAGAGATGAACACTTTGCATTCTTGATAGTGTGCACAGATATTACATTCTGATCTTAACCAGAAGAACCAGCAATAACAATTTAACCTGAGGCAATGTGGCTTTGAGTCTCAAACTCTCAGGATCATCGAGGGGGTGAATTAGTCTCATTTTGTATCTGGTCAGCTGAACATCCTCTGCACCATTAATCACTTTGTCTGTGGATTCATGTTCTGCAATGACCCGATGGCGATACTACTAGTGTCATCTACCAGTTTGACCCACATTCTGCAAACTGGCGACAAACTCACAACAGACCATGCAGTTACTAGAAGGACATTGTCCCCCAGGACCTACAGTAGATTAATCTGGCAATGGAGAATGTATCAAGACTCTGCTAAGATTGTAAGAGCTGGAGGGACAAGTTGTCTTTCATGGGTGCCAAAACAGCAAAACGTGCCGATACTACATTTTGATTCTAAGCAGAGGTGCCAGAAAAAGTTCACAAGACGTTCTGATTCTCAGCAGAAATGCTGATCTGTAGATCTGTAGATGACCTGTCATTTTTTAAAAAATACAATGCCTATAATAGCTCTCTTCTGTTAGAAGATATTTTTTAAACTAACTTGGTCACTTTGGTGAACTGTCCCATAGAAACAAGCGAGCCAGAGTGACTTATATCTGGTGCACAGGAAAATAAGAGTCTTACCTCAACGTGTCTAGTGATTCCAGAAGTATGTGCGGTAACAAGGGTTTTTGTACAGTTTGGCATGCTTCAACCAATAGCAAGTTGTGTGCTGATTGGTTGAACTTGAGGAGGCTATTTACCTGGGTAACTGAGAATAAAAGTGAAGAATGCTGATTGGTTGGTTGACCACGGTGTCGGCCTGATAAAAGAGGGCTAAAGCATTGAGAAAGGGAGACGGATGTTACATTTTGAAGTGTTCAGAAAACAAGAACGGCTGATTGAACTAGCGGTATCTTGAATTGTACGAGCGACATCTTATTAATAGAGACTCATTTAACCAACAGTAATGTGTTAGAATATGCACCATATTTAATTCTATAACTTACCCAAAGAACTTGCCTTAATCACTTAAAGACACTAGTTTAATTGTTGGTTTACGTAATTCTAGATTCTATTTACATATGGCACAAGGTATTTTTAATAGATCATTTGGACAAGGACAAAAACTATTCAGCTCTCTAAGTACTTGCCTTTTAGCTATTAACTCAAACATCAGAAATTGAATCTGATCCTACATTTTTAGTGTAAAGTATAGATGTTGCCTGTAGTGGGATTAGATCTTCTGAAGCTGAGTTTTCTACTTATGATCCTGGCTACAAATGACTGCTCTTAAACCTTGGAATAAGTCACTGAAAATAGGTAATTCTGATTTCATTACCTCTTCCTTAAGTTGTATCCACCTAAAATGTAGTTATTCTTGTATATTTAGTCATCATTTTCAATTGAAAAAGACTTGCTCAGCATCCATTTTCATTTGTCCCAATTGGAAGAACAGATGACAGTGTTCAGTTTACCAAATATATGTGTGTGGCCTTAGTAGTATATGCTTTTGATAGATATTTATCAAAATATTTATAATAAAAATAATTTTTAGATTTTTCTAGAAAAAGAAACATGCTAACAAAGTGTGAAAATGTGTTATATGCCTTCTCTCCTACTCTAAAAAGGAAAGCTAGTGGATGTTATGAAAGCTGTCTTTACTCACAACTCTGGCATTTCATGCTACCAGCGGCAGTGTTACCTGCACAATATATCTCCTCTTCATGGCATCTGCCAAAAAACAACTTTTCTATGTACAGACTGGACTTCACTAACTGGCCATTAAAGACTACATGACCAACCAATTGTAGGACATACCAATTGGAAAAAAAAGGCAGAAATGTTAACCCAACAGGATTAGATTATGAATATATGATTGCTAGTATTTTTGAGTTAATGCCAACCCTAAATGCAACAGTGCAAAAACCTTTAATGCTACAAAATCAAACTGTCTTCTCAACTCGACTCACTCATGTCCATTCAACTTTTATACATTGTCTATAAATATATGCCAGAGATAGTAAAATAACATTACTTATATTATTGAAAGTTATATAAGTTATTTACTTGAGTGAAACCATTCAGTACATTTTCTTTTGACAGTATTGAATCTTGTCTCATCAGACAATTTCATTATCTGCTAAAATAATTACTTAATATTTTCCATTCACATTTTTTTCCCTTATCAAATGCTTATTTCTGAAAATAATTTCTATAAGAGGTTAACTTCAGCTTATATTACTTCATTTTGTCTTTCATTTTGCCATTTTGTTTTTGTTTTTCCTCCTTTTTCTTCTTGCTTTTTCTTTCCTTCTCACCCTTCCAGTTCAGTTTCCTTCCTATTCAACCTTTTCCTTCTTATTTCTGGGTTCCTTTAACTTCTTTCTTATCCTTTTTTAATTTTTATCCTTTTTCTTTATTTTCATCTTCCTGATCATTTCTTTTGCTTTTTACTCCCAAATCATTTAATACCTTTTTATCTTTGATCTCTTCCTTATTTATTTTAACGTTTAAGTAGGCATTGTTCTGAGAATTTTTCTCTTTTTAATTTGTTGCAAAGATAAATCACACAGGATTTCAAATCTTTTCTTTATCACTATATATATATATATATATATATATATATATATATATATATATATATATTCTTTTCTCTATTCACAGCAAACTAACAAATCTATGTTTTATTTTTCAGGTTGAGAACATTAATATTTGTCTCACATTTCTTGCCAACCTGGGGGTTAGCGTTGAGGGACTCAGTGCCAAAGGTTAGTATCAAGAAAATTTATCTTCTTCTTTTTGCCCTGAAGACAAAATCTTTGGCCTTTTACATGAAAGAGCAAGTTATTGTAACCATTGCACATTCTAAAAACATATGAAAAGCTTCATTATTGTAATATGGTTTTTGTTTTGAAAACACATTTTTAGGAAACCAGCCTAAGACATAATAACTAAAGGGAACCCTGTTAATATTCATATGGCAGCCAATTTAGATTTACTATGAGTTCCCTAGCAAAATTTAGATGATAATTTTTATCTTTTCAAAATAAATTAATTCAACGCAAATATGGATTAATAGTGTAGTAATAAAAATAATTTTATTTTTATGGCTCAAACAAACAATGGAGACTAAAGAAAAAACAGCAAAACAAGTTGATGTAATTTAAAGTTTGTTAGATAAAAAATGTTTTGAGTGAAATGAATGTTCTTCTCAGATATTTGAGTTTAAATAAAAGATCTGTGTGCATATGCATAAATAAAGAGTATTGAGTTGCATAAATAGAAAGAAAGAGGAGACTGTAGAATTTTCATTTATGCCATTGGGCATAAGCTTGTCAGTAACAGGGGGTAGACGATTGAAGATAGTTTCTTTGGAATCATCAGTCGCCAAAGTGGCATATTTTCTGAAGCAAGTATTGACTTTTGGGTTGCCTACTTCATTTATATTTTCTTTTAGAGGCTCTGAGCTTATGACTTTTGAACAACAAAATAGAACAATTTGAATGCTCTATTATTCTTAAATAGAACAATTTGAATGCTCTATTATTCTTAAATAGAATGATTTGAATGGTCGATTATTCTTAAATAGAATGATTTGAATGGTTGATTATTCTTAAATAGAACAATTTGAATGCTCTATTATTCTTAAATAGAACAATTTGAATGCTCTATTATTCTTAAATAGAATGATTTGAATGGTCGATTATTCTTAAATAGAATGATTTGAATGGTTGATTATTCTTAAATAGAACAATTTGAATGCTCTATTATTCTTAAATAGAATGATTTGAATGGTCGATTATTCTTAAATAGAATGATTTGAATGGTCGATTATTCTTAAATAAAACAATTTGAATGCTCTATTATTCTTAAATAGAATGATTTGAATGGTCGATTATTCTTAAATAAAACAATTTGAATGCTCTATTATTCTTAAATAGAATGATTTGAATGGTCGATTATTCTTAAATAAAACAATTTGAATGCTCTATTATTCTTAAATAGAATGATTTGAATGGTCGATTATTCTTAAATAGATCAATTTGAATGATCAATTATTCTTAAATAGAATGATTTGAATGGTCAATTATTCTTAAATAGAATTATTGAATGGTCAATTATTCTTAAATAGAATGAATTGAATGGTTGATTATTCTTTCTATTTGTCATGTGCTATAGTTCTATACTACCTCTATGTGGAATGGATTCAGTGAAACTGATTTTGAAATTTACAAAATTGAGGATATGCGCATTATTTCTTCTGTGGACGTATGTGTGTGTAGCCTACATAACATTAGGTTAACTTGTTATTCTACAAAAGTATTCCTAGAAGAAACAATAAAAATACATATTTTAAAATGATTAACACTTGTCTACATATATGAAAAAGATAGAGAAAAATATACAGCCTTCAGCTGCTGTTCTAACAATCTTAATAAGCATCTGTGGTCATGAAATTTTCAAGGTTTACTACTGGTATTACTTACACAGCCACAAAATTCAATGCGAAAGTGTGAGATTACAAAATAAAAGGTGAAAAATAATTATAATATGTACAAAATACCATTGCTCAGCCAACATTAGAGACTTATAACAGCATGCAAACAACTATTTCATTTAGGCTATATCATAAATTCAATGAATATAAGCCTATGCTGCACCTAAAAAAATTCCAGTCTTGAAAAAGGAATGTCTTTATATCGAAAATAACAGTTCATATACTAATTTCTGTAATTTCTAAAGAATTAACAATTTTTTTCTGTCAGTTGATAGGTTTACCTATCATCTGATTCACACTCCTCCCAAGTCTTTTGAATAGGTGCATTCGTCTGTCCCTTGCTTTTTTGTTTAGGATTAAATTTCTAGTTCTTTCTAAAGTCATTTTCATTCTCTTTCACTCCCGGTAGCCCACTGTATCTCAGTTGCATTATCACCTTCCTTGTAGTGAACTGAAAAAAAAAAAACTTACTTTAGTTTTTAATATTTTAAACATTTTAGTGGATACACATGTTTGAGTAGACACCCTGTTATTTTTTTTAAGTGCCAATTACATGTACCAACCTGTGTATTCATAAGTCTTAACAAAAAAAAGTGCTCTCCAATAGTTTTCAAACCTCTTTTGTTAGGGAAAACCACCATTTAATCCAGCATGCTTTACACAGGTCAATAGGTATAGTTCACAGAGTTTAAAAAACAGGATGTCTACTCAAACACGTGTGTATGCGCTAAAGTATAATGTTTAAAGTAATAAGAACTAATTTCCATGTAATTGATTTGAGACGCTCCATGCATGAGATGTCTTCAAAAAATCCTGAAGTAATTATGTTTTTTAAGTGATGACTGACAGACGAATCAATTGAATTACAGTGTAAAATTCCTACTTTACAGAAAACACTTCAATAAAGCCTAAACACAAACTATTATAAAGAAATTTTTTGTTAAATGTCTGTTCAGTGCAAAGGGGATTATGACTTTCTACAGACTCCCTTTTCATTACTATCTGTAATGTAATTGGCCATGACCTGGCATCTTGTCACTTTCCCACCACTAAGATATGACTTACTTCTCTCTTTTCTATAAATATTTTCATGACATTGGTTCTAATGAGCTTTCCTTGACTGCATGAATTTAAGTGTACAACTAGATTGGTAACTAGGTGTCAATTATCTTCTTTTTGTCTAGCTTTTATATGACTTTCTTTTGTTTCTATATGACTTTCTTTTGTTTCTATATGACTTTCTTTTGACTCTTTATGTCTTTCTTTTGACTCTCCTTTATTTCCATTTCTTCTAGTCTTTCTCTCACTTTATGCACACACACACACACATATATATATATATATATATATATATATAACCAAATAGATAAATATACATAGGTATATGAGCAAATGATTGTATACAAATACATATAAATACTCTATAGTGTAAGAAAAAACAGTGCTCAATATAAAATAGCAGAGCTATTTAATATATATATATTAATCTATATACATAATATCCTACATTAATTGCACAACTCTGGGTTTCATGCCAAAACAATTTTCAAGTGCTGGAATTATAATATTTAGTTTTATTTCTTATTTATAAGATTTATAATATAATTATAATATTTATTTATTATAATATTTATTTTTTTAATTTTCATATATATATATATATATATCTTTAATTTTTCCTTTCAGTATGTTTTTTTTTTCATTAGATTCTACCTTTACTCTTTCAGACCTTCTTTTTTCCCACTTCTCTTTTCTCCAGTCTCTTCCCACTTGATATTATTGTACAGATTTCTTGGCCTGAATATGTAACTAATTCCAGCTCAGAAGGACTGGGGATTTGGATGATGCTACGCTATGAGCCAAGATAGAAAACTATATATATATATATATATATATATATATATATATATAAGCAGAATTATAGTTTGGTTAATATTTGCTTTCACTTAGAATCTCCTCATGAATGACTTTAAAGAATTCCTTTGTTACTATCGTCCATTCTCTCATCTGTGCACCAATCATTTTCTATTGTTAACTATATCAGAATTTGACACTAAATTCTGCTCAAATGTCAGTCACATGACTTGATAAGGATCAACTCTTGTCTCTTATCATTGGCTGATCTTAGACCCACTCTCACCTGTCACAGTAATAATTACACAAATACATGTCTCCAAGACAAATGATGGAATAAAAAGTTCTCTTTTTTGATGGGTGGGTCTTCTCAGAATAATTTGTGGAATGTCACTTGGGTAGGGATGGAATTAGGATGAGTTAGTTTTTTAGTACAAAATTTAAATTTGAATTTTCACTTTTTCTTATTTTTATGAGCATGTAAGGAGTGATCCCAGAAAAAGATGCATACATAATAAGGTTTTAGTCATAAAGAAGTTATGTAGAAAATGGGTTCAGACAAAAGAATGTTGTTTGAGGAATTGCTTACCTATGTTTAATGCAGACTGTAACATGGTTAGAGCAGGGGGTGCTGGATGCTACAAAGTATATAGTTCAAGAGTTATGGTTGAAGATAAATAACATTCAGTGTTATCTTTGTGTTTTCACACTTTGAACTATATTTTATTCCTGTGGGCTCCCTGTGAAGCAAAGACCCATAACCACACCAAGTGATGCTGCTACAGTTTCAGTCTTTCTTTTCTTAAAATGCTGTGTCCTTTCAGGCACTCTAGTCTTGGATGGCAAGCAATTTAAAAGAAGGAAAACTTTGAATTCAGAATCATAAAGAAAGCAATAGGTAACAACCTCACTTTTTCCGAAGAATGTATGGTAACTCACAGATAATACAGAAAAGAAGGCTGTGGAAAGCCATGACTGCCTACATCCTGAAGGGACATAGCATTAAAATAATAATAATACCTGATTATATACCTTTGACTTTGTCAAGAAAATGTGTGGTTGTTATGAGACAGTAATTGTTATTCTTGCTATATGCTACTGGTCATAATGTTTTTGTATATGACTAGTCAATTTTTTTGGTAGTAGAAATGTTCATCTTTACCCTTCTTAAGCAACCAGTGATAGCCAAATCCAGATTTTATATTGTCTTTGGAAAATCACCTTGAGAACAAGTTATCAGTTTTTTGGGGGGTTTTTTTTGCCTAAAGTGGATACTCATTGTTTCCCACCTTCTGTGCAGAGTAAAAGAGCATTGTAAATAAATATATTCATGAATTTTACACATAAAAAAATGGAAGGCATCTGATGTATCTAGATATGAAGTGCATTAATTTCAGATTCTTCCATTGTAAATTGTCATCCAGAATCCTACAACCTATCTCCTTTCCTAACAAAATTAGGTCTGCTACTAGGAAAGTCGATTCATTGTGTTGTGCGAGACAATTTTTCTCACCTGAATCCATCTTAAATATTTATAAGTCTACCATTCATCCATGCTTTGAATATTGCTGCCACATATGGTCTGGTGCTCCTATATATTTAGAGATCCTTGATAAAATCCAAAGAATCTGCCATGTCATTAGTCCTGAGCTAGCATCTCAGCTTCAGTCACTTTTTCACTGACGGAATGTAGCTTCCCTGTGCCTTTTCTATAATTACATTCATGATAATTTTTCTGATGAGATTTTCTTTTTAGTACCTAGACTTTACAAAATTTAAGTACAGTACTAGATTGGGAGCTAGATTTCATCATTTTATAATTGAAATGGTTAGATGTAACCGTAAGTTCTATACCAACAATGATTCTTGTTGGTATAGAACTTACGGTTACATCTAACCATTTCATATATTATTATATCTGTATTTTATTTTCATTTCACCCCAAGCAAGGTAACAAAGCCAGTAAGACACAAGAGGGAGGGTTACTGAGTGTGAAAAAATATACAAAACAGAAAACATTATAAAGAAGAATCAGATTTTGCACTTCTCACTTATGGAACTCTGTTCTGGCTTCTTGCTTTCCAGTCAAGTTTGGGCTTCAAAAATTGAAATGCAATATCTATATTCTGTCTTCTCATTCTTCTTGCTCCTTTATAATGTTTTCTGTTTTGTATATTTTTTCACACTCAGCACCCCCCCCCACCTCTTGTGTCTTACTGGCTTTGTTACCTTGCTTGGGGTGAAATGAAAATAAAATACAGATATAATAATATTGATATTTAAAAATAATAGGATAAAACAAAATGGAAGAATGCTGAATTTGGTTGGCTAAGTTATGCATCTTGATAGATGAGAAACATAAAATTGAAAATTTAACATTAAGTATCCAGGTATCTTCAGCATTTCTCAGTATAAAACTGTAAGTGGCATTTGTTGTATTTCATTCCCTTCAACTACATATGTAAGATTTCATCATTACTAGATTAGTGACAAGATCTCATCATTTTACAGTTAAAAGGGATAGCTGTAACCATAGATTCTATGCTGACAGTTTCTTTTCTCATACTTCTTGCTTGTGGAACTCTCTTCCAGCTTCTTGCTTCCCAGTCAAATTTGATCTTCAAAAATTGAAATGCAATATCAATCCTTATCTTCTATCTTTTTCTTGTTCTTTTATTGTTCTCTCTCTCTTTGATAGTATATTTTTCTCATTTTCTCTAACACTCAGTGACACCTTGTGTCTTAGTGGCTTTATTACCTTGTTTGGGGTTAATGATTAAAAAAAGTATAATTAATTAATATTTATGATATTTTAGATTCTATATTTTAGGAATTTTCAATAGATCAAAGATCTAAGAAATTCAGCTTTAGAAGTTGATCAATTTGTATCTATTCAATAAAGTTTTTTTTCTTTATTCTCATTGATCATTACATATTTTATTAATATTTTTCTTTTTTTTTATATTCTTTCACATTCACTAACCCCCTGCACCTTACTGGCTTTGTTGCCTTACTTCAGGTGAAATAAAAAAAAAACTAAAAAAACACTACTGATATAACAATGTTAAAAATAATAGGGATAAAAACAAAAGTGCAAGAGAGATGAATTAGGTTGTGTTATATTCCATGCTAATAGGAATACAACACATATAGGAAATAGGAACAGAGAAACATGGTGGATAAATAGTTATAGGTTTATTATAAAAACCGGTACAACAAACAAGGAAGTAATAGTTATGCGCACGGTTGTCACAAATCAGTACAGTTGTGTGCTTGCTGTTATTGGAAAGCCGCTAGTCTCGCAGATCCCAGCTTGACTCTTCTGTCCGCTGTCCTCGCGGATACTTATAGGTGGTTACCACCTATAGTTCTGTCACTCATGGGGGTGTCAGGTTATTCCATCACATCAGGTTGGCTAATTTATGCATCTTGATACATATAAAACCAATTATTTAAAATTTAACATTAAGTATCCAGATATCTTCAGCAATTATTGGTATAGAACTGTAAATCCCTCCACCTACATATGTAAAATTTCAACATTATTAGTGTGAAGAAGTAATTTCAAAGAATGAAATATCATTCAATTACCCACTATTAGTATGATATATAGAGTCATTTTTCCTATCTTCCAGATATAGATAAATATTCAAATAGTATTAGATAAGTTAGGAGAAGGTGATGTTATAGAGAACTTACTGTCTAGCTACAGAAGCAAGCACACGCTTCCTATTTTGTAATTTCAATTAGTGAGTTTTGCTTTTCTCAGCATCAGGTTGATCTATCACCATCTCCAGACCAAAAATCTCATAAACTATAATAGGAAAATATCAAGAAGGATTTCCATAAAAAAATTATTTATTCTAGCAGTTCTGCACTGGAATTGGTGCATCTTTTAGCTGATTTAACATGGTGCCAGGTTTTGGGAACTGAATTAAAGCAATCAATTCTTGATCAAATCATGCAACTGTTTTTGTTTTTGGGTGTGGAATGGGCTGGCACAGCTGGTGGGTGAGAACAAAAGAAAACAAAAAGAGAAATGTCATTGGGTTTTTTCTAATGTCTAATTTGACCAGTTGGTGAGTTTTGAGATGAATATTCTTTAGGCAATGTAATTATATGAATGATTAGGTTTTTATTTTTATTTTTTTGGTGGTAGTGGGGTGGTGGTAGTGTTAATGTTTATTCTTTTTAGAAGAGAAAAGGAAAATAAGTTCAAACATTCTTCTGCATATTTCTGTAGCTAGAAATATCCTGATATAAGTAAGTTCTAAAAATTACAGATGTTTTGGACTTTTCTGATCAAAAGTAAATTAATCATCTGAACAATTTTTTTTTTTTTTTTGTTTCGAGGACTTTGATTACTTTAAAAAAAAATTACTTGAAATCTGAGACGAATTATTTTCACTGTTAGTTTTTGTCTAATCTTTTCTTTGTTTTATTCTTACCTTTCATCACAACTGCCTAGGTTGAATACTCCCGTAAGTAATGTAAAATAAAAATAAAGAAGGGGCTTCGTTAATTTTTGTCTAGTCTTTTCTTCATCTTGTTGCTTTTTTATCAAAACTATCCAGCTTGAATACCATTTGACTGCTAAAGTAAGTAGCATAATATAAAAGTAAGCTACTTTTTTATTCTTACTTCAAGCTCCTTGCTTTGTTAGAAAGTATTTGACCTAGAATGTTGTAATAAAAAGCAACAATAAGATGAAGAAGAGCAGAGCCAAAAATGAACATTTCTGTCACATACCTTATTTGGGGAATTGCACATACAGCTGAAATGTTTTTCTCCTCCTTCTTCTTCTTTTATGTGCTGTATCTCTTCATGACAATGGTAATCATGGCTCTCCACAATTTCCTGTCCTTATTGTTTTAGCAAAGAAGGTGCAAGAAAAACTAATGGTTAATCAGCACATAAAATAGAATCAGCTAGCAGAGTTCAAACTCTGGCTGAGATACTTAGCATTTACTTTACACTAATATGCTTGAGAAAGGCATGAAGACACTATAGATAAACAGAAAGGCAGTTGGAGCTCTTTTAACTTTGTAAGACAGATCATGGAAAATGTACCAATGAAATATCAAGGCACATTGGAATAGTAAAAGATGCCTTTCGAAAGCTAAACAAAGTATTAATAAAAATTAAACAAATTTTTTTTTTAAAAACAAAGAAAATAGTACTAAACTGTTATGTAATATCAGTCCTCCTCTGTGGTAGTGAATGTTAGATAATTTACACACAGATGAAAAAGAGTCTTGAAGCAATAGAAATATACAGAAGGATACTGAGAATAGCATGGGCTGAACATGAGTGTAACAAAGATTTTAAGGAAAATAGAAACAAAAAGGACATTTATATTTAAAATCTGAAAGAGACAGTTGAAATTTCTAGGAGACTTAATGAGGAAAGAGGGCCTGGAGAAACTGACATTCACAGGACATATTGAAGGTCAGAGGGACAAAGCAAGTAACCTACCTAATGAGCTTGTGTAAATAGAGATAGTGAAAAGACAAACTTTGCTATGAGCTACAAAAAGCAAAAAGAGCCATTATCATCCTTGTCCTGATGGGATATGGCACATAGAATTAATAGTTCACAAGGTCATCCTTACTAACTTGCCAACAACATTGACTACACATCATATGGTATATATTTCTATTGAAGGCCATTAATTATTGTATTGGGCCAGTGGTATGTTAATAAACAATTCTCTCAGCACAAGATTTTTAATTAATAACAACCATATATATTTTAGAGAACAAAGATAATGGGCATAAACTTAATAAATGATTCCCTTGGGATAAATGATTACATAATTAACAGATCTACTTGATGTGTATTTTCAATGTTTTCCATGTATTATTTTTATTAATTAATTAAAAAAAATGCCTTGAGTAGGAGTGGTAAAAAAAAGAACTTCAGTTAACAAAGAAAGGGAGATAACCTTGATTAAGGCCTAACCTTCTCCATAATTAAACAGGAAAACAGTCAGAGGATAATAATTACATTGGGAAATTTCTCTAATTTTTTGCCTCCATTTTCCCCTGGTAGTATTAGAATCATTTTATGACAATTCCTTTCATAAATCATTTAAGTTAAGTCTTGTTGCTTTTTCTTTTATATGATATATCCATTCAGGATGTTGACAATCATAGTTCTCCACAGCTTCTTTTTCTTTATTATCAGTGAATTACAATTTCTTCTTGGGAAAGATAATGCTGTTTCCCATTGCCTAGTTCACCACTCTGAATTTACAGTAGTCCTTTGGGGAAAATGAAAAAAAAAAAAAAACAATAAATAAAATAATAATAAAGAATAAAAGAAATAATTAATTTTCCCCAAGTTAAAAAGAAACTGGAAAGGGTTTCTGGTCACATGTATGATTTTATGACCACACTTCTGGAAAGATCAGAATCTTTCTCTTCTTGGTTTCAAGATGTGAACCACACGGTAATAGCATTCCCACTGAGGAATGTTAATTTTCACAGTCCACTGATGACTAAAGTCTTTCCACTTTCCAACAATAATGTTTGGATGTATTTTCAGCAGCCCTACTCATGAAGTAGAGATTCGGCCATCCCAAATCAGTGTGAGGCTGACTTGAACTTAACCATCTTTACCTGTTCTTTACTTCCCATTAATTATTTCTGAACCAAAAAGTAAAACAGACATACTCAACAGACATTTAACTTTGTTTCAATACAGTCAACATAAAAGAAATGAACATCCGTAGCAGAAACTGAAATTTTTTTGGTATGCTACTTTTATCTTCTTTGTTTATATATTTAATATGTACCATTACCTAAAAAAACGCACACAAAACTCACAACCTTGTTAACATCCACAATTTTTCTAACTCTGGATGCTACCTAAGTTTATAGGGTCCTGTCTCCTCTGCTATTTAATCCATAATTGTGACAAGTTTTGTTTACTGAATTGAATAAAATGAATCCAATTCTTACTATGACTGTGGCAGTTCATTGATCATAGTTTTTATAATGAAGGTATTTTATTTTATTTCCAAAATAGCCACAATTTTCATGAAACTAAGTAGTGGGAAAAACATCTATTTTTGATTCTTATTTAATTTCATCTTCATTTTGTCTGAGATGAAGTATTATTAATTTTTATAGTATTTACTTTCCTCTTCATACTTTATTAGATGAAGCGTTATCAGCCATTATTATTAATCTTCAACTCGTATTTACTGCTGATCTTCATTTTGGCTGAGATGAAGCATTGTCAATAATTATTAATTTTTGACTAGTGTTTACTGCTGATCTTCATTTTGGCTGAGATGAAGCATTGTCAACCATTATTATTAATTTTTGTTTAATATTTACTTTCATTTTCATTTTTTATTAGATGATACATTTCCAACCAGATATTTATCATAAAAAATCATCCTCAGCTGCATTTGAATGCTATTATTCTCTAAAACAATATTAAATGGAAGCATCTCATGGTATCTATGCTCGTGAGAATTTATTGGGCTAGATCATAATTAAATAATAGGATTTTAAAAGGTCATTTTTCTTAAACTTTTAATTCAATATCAAGTTGCATTTTATTTTAAACAGTAATAAAACATCCAGCCTCCAAAGGTCATAAAACCATGTGAGTTGCTTGTGTATGTGAATTTAATCTTATATGTGAATATATGTGTGGACATTTCCTCTGATAAGATGTGTGCATGACCGTTGTTAGAATTGTTTATCTGTACGAGAATATGTGTGTATGTGGGATTCTCTATTGATTAATTTATGTATTTTAGTCCAAAGTGAATGTCTATCTTTGTGTCGACTTGGATCTCTACCTACATCAATGTATAACATTTCCCAGAGTTCTTTGTTCACTGTATAAAATTTTCCACTTAGTGAATTTGTGCACTCAACAAAAACTGCTTGGAGCATACATGAGATCACGCGTAGTGTATGTCATCAAACAAAGGGAAAAAAAATAGAATGTCTAAGTATATAACAGAGACAATAGATCTAAAATGCATGGACAGTTATTACATTAATAACATATTTTTTTTTATTTTAATTATTTAAAATATTACTTATTCTTTCTATCATTGATGTATTTTTTTCTTTATCACATCAACAAAGACTTCCAATCACAACTAAAATGGATAATACATGTAACTCAAAGAGAAAATAATGATATAATTAAGATGTTGACTTTCCACTCTACCTTATAGAAAAGTTATGAGAAAGAGTAATAATAGTGGACTTGAGGAGAAGAAGTATAGCTAGAGTGTATAGCACAATTACTCCCTCTTATATATTAACTATTAACAGGCCCAAAAGTTGAAAAATAGAGCAACACGTACCCTCAGACTTCTGTCAAGGAAAATAACAGAAATTTATAGAACAACTAAGATGTGTCTCCCACACGCAGCAATGCAGCAGCATTAAAAGATCTGTGTCCATTCACAGATTTCACATTGTCACCAATGATAAAATAGATCTAAATATATCACTGGATAATGTTTATTTTTTGGCCGAGATAACAATTGCTTAAACACATATGCCATAGTTTAAGTTACTTGAAATTGAAAAGGTCCTAAACTGGACTTATTTACATATTCTATGAATCTTTAATGCAATGATTTTAAAAATCATTTTACAGCTGAAATGGCTATATGTAATCATAAGTTCTATGCAAACAGTTTTTCTCTCACAGTCTCTTGCTTTCCAGTCAACTTTGATCTCCAAAAATTTAAATGCAATGTCAATCCTTATCTTCTGTCTTCTTGATAGCTATTCTCTTTCCTTAATAATGTTTTCTTTTTCTCATATTCCCTCACACTCAGTAAACCCTTGAATCTCAGTGGTTTTATTGCTTTGCTTGGTGTGAAATGAAAAAAAGAAAAAGGAAAGACAAACCAATTCTGTAGTGTACAGGCAAAATTTAAATTAACTTTAAATTCTGAGAGGGATGTTCTTATTTTTTTGGTAAAATGAATGCATCAAAGTGCAGAGCATTAAAATTTGTTAAAAATTGTGAAAAGATAATGTCTCCTATCTGCAAGTTCATTTTAGGGGCCCTACAAAGACAGGAGCACTATTGATTAGAGATTATTGATTAAAATAAAGTGTCAGAGAATAATAATAAAAATTAGCATCTCCCCCACCATTTGCATTTTCACAAATATTTCAAGAACCTTCCTGACTTTATTTGAAACAATTTTGCCATAAATTTTGAATGATTAAAGAAAATGATTTTGTGGTTTGAAATTAGTGAGATCAATTTGCCATAATGGATTTAGAATTAGGAGTGTAAATGAAAATTACTAATTAAAATGATGGAGTTGATTGCATTTAGTTTTAAAAAATAAGAAAGAAAAAAATGCTTACAAAATGCTAGATACTTAATAAATTAAGTAACTAGTTTTAGTTTCTGCAAAAGTTGTGTTGAGAAAAGAGATATGGGTAATGTGTGAAATAATAGTTACTTGATAAAAGAATGTAAACAGTATTTGCATGTTTCCATTGGTCTATTGACAGCAAAATAATCTGTTTATATCAATGGTATGAACTACACTTGCCTATTTTCTGGAAAAAAGGGTTTAGTTCTTGAAAGTAATAAGAAAACATTAAATTTGAACAATTTATTCACAATTTTAATCCTTATACTCTTACATATAAATATAATTTTTCATAATTATGAAAATGTTTTTTAAGTGTAAGAACTTCAGTTGTCATGATAGTAATCATCAGAGAAGTATTTTCCAATTGCCAGTTTGTAAAATTCAGTTAAATTTTTTATATCATTTAAAAAAGCGATTCATGAAGCCACAAAAGCTTTTTTGTAATTTATATCCAGTAAATTGGCTCGTTCAGCTTTTAAATCAGAAAAAGCATTTTTCTTGACAACAAGTGTGAAGTGTCTGCATGTAAAATTGGCTGCTAGTTAATGAGTGTCTTGATTTATACAAAGTTTATATAAATTAATTAGTAATGAGTTTTCACAACTTAGGATTTGTTGGAATTGTTCTCGATGAAAAATATGATTATTATTTTTTTGTCATTGGAAAGAGTGGTTTCTGAAAGAATAAAATATGGTTATGTGTTTTCGAATTGATACGTAGAGATATTATTTGAGTTGTTAATGTGACTAATTAGCAGATATATTGGAATATTTCTGCCTTATTGAATTAATGAGATTCAACATGTTATATTAGTATTTTCTAAATTTTTTCTGGTCATCGTTTTCTTTTATATATATATATATATATATATATATATATATATTTCATAACTGAATTAACTAAGCTGTCAGATCCTCATACATTGAAACCGATGGGAGAGTCCATTATTATATATATATATATATATATATATATATATATATATATATATTGATTAGTGGCATATCAACACCTCTATAGGTTATTTAATGATAAGATCTAAATATTTTGAACATTGCTTTATGGTTTCAACTGCAAATAAAATGTATTGTTAGTCGGTATGCTATCAAATTTATTGTTCGTAATACTGCTTTAAAAATGTATTGTTGGTTGTTCTACTATAAATATGTATTGTTGGTAATTTTTTTTTATATATAATGATGTATTGCTGGCATTTTTACTATAGAAATATATTTTCACACTTTCATAGTGTTTGCGGGTTCACTTGTTAGGGTCCCATAACTGGGACCCTAACAGGTGCTACCACTCCAGGTCAGGGTGAATCTGGGAACAACAGCAGTTAAGAGGTTCCATGCTTCTCAAAACCTCAAATCTTCCAGTCAGAGCCCTTGCTGCCGGATGTAGGTCATCGTCATACCCAGGACTATCATGTGTGTGTGTATATATATATATATATATATATATATATATATATATATATGAACATTTCTCCGATTTAACCAGTAGAGAAGACAATATTTATGAATAAAAATGACAATAGGAAAACTAGTAATTGCTGACGCGTTTTGTCCAATGTGGACTTTACCAAAGCAAAATACAAAATGAAATTAATTAGGTAACTAATAAAAACAAAAAAGAATGTTATATATATATATATATATATATATATATATATATATATATATATATATATATAAGAATTACCATTGTTTATGCTTCAGGTACAGAACTGAAGCTTGTAACTATAGATTCATAGAAGTCCCAATGAGAAAACTTACTTTCTTTAAGAGGTAATTCCAGTGTTGTCCTGGTATCTCTGTGGCTAAACTGGTAGAGGCAGACTTTGGCTCAAAAAGTGGTTTCCTTGTTGGATGCAGTTTCAATTCCTGTTAAAGACTCAATTTTTCTCAATTTAGGTCAGTTGTTATTTATTTCACTGTTTGATAAAATAAAAAACAGGAGTAGTAGCTAAAACATGTACTCACTAAAAATGAAGTTTATCGCACTAAGGTATATATAGTGTATCGGGGAAGCAAATCATTATTCAAATATATATATTGTTCGATATAACCTATAATGAATGTCTATTATGTTTTATCATGAGCTGTCCCAAGTGTTGTATAATGGCTTTAGTTTCAAGGGAATATAGAAACAAAAACTGTCCAAAATTTGGATATTTCTTTAATTTATTGGTTATCGATTTAAGCTTTTTGCTCACATGACCTATCATCAGAGTTATATGGACATTAGAACATAGATGATCGACACCCAATATAATAAAGAAATATCCAAATGTTGGACAATTTTTGTCTTCAATTTCTCTTGAAATTAAAGCTATTATATGACACTTGGAAAGGCTCATGATAAAACATAATAACATTCATATATATTTATTCTATGTTTATTGAATTTACTCATCATCTTTTCATAACTGTGAATCCTTTTATGTAAACCAAGTTGTTTTTAGAAAAGATTAATAAATTCAGTAGATATACAGGGTGCGATGGGTAAATTGTCACTATTTTATCTTTTTAATTTCGCATAAACACCTTTATTTTTTATTGTTTAATGCACAGTATAGAATTGTCAGTTGGGCACCATGACACAGAAATTTTGAAACAGTGTACTGTACTGCTTGGCATTTGTGCTAGAAGCTCCAATATAACATTTCTCAGAGTGTTTGAGTGTCAAACTGAGGACAGTGCAGCGGATTCGAAGGTACGGCAGCTCGGAAAACTCGCTCTGATCGTTCTGATAAGAAAAGAACTCCTAAATTTGTTGGTGAGGGCCTCAGACCCAGCACAGAGACCTACATCAAGTGTAGATCACCCAGAAGAATTGCAGGAGATTTCAAAGTCGTCTGGAATCCGTGGTTGCAACCAATGGCGATTTTATTTTTATTGAATAATTTTTTAATAGTTTTATCGTCAAAATCTTTTAGGAAGGATCAAAGTATTTTTTAGTAATATTTTTACTCCTTTAGAACATTTGAAATTTTGTTTAAAAACTTGTTTTTCTTGCACTAACTTAGCATAGAAAATTTAAATTTTGTCTTTTTTGCAGTAACAGAATTTGGAAATTCTTACAAAAAAATCAAATAAATAATTCTCGGTATTTAATGAAATTTTCAGAACTTATTCACAAATTGAATTGAATTATTTTTGAAATTTTTTTATTAGTAAATTTTTGTAAAAAATTTTATTTTTTTATTTTGTTACATTTGTCTCTCCTCCCTTACTTAATTTTATTTTTATGAAATCTTCGGAAATTCAGCGAGATAATTTGTAGTGACTATATTAGTTAGTTCAAACTAAAAGGAGATTTTTTGAAGAATTTGAATCACCAATTTTATTTTGCAAAATCAGAACCGGTCTTACCGAAAATCTGTTCTGAATCGAAAAATAAAAAACGCAATAAAACTAAGACATTATTTAGATGAATTAAAGACAATATTTTCTGAAGAAGAAAAAAAATTTTCAAGATTAAAAATTGATTTACAAACCGATAAATCTATTAATAAAAGGTCACATGTTTCAAGTGTTGCCCCCCCCCCATCCTTACGAGAAAAAACAAAAACAAATGCAAATTGTCGTCTGCTACAGCATAATTAACTATGATCACATACGGTCGTCAATCCGCCGTCAATAAATCGATTAACACGTCAGAAAAACAAGGCCCTGTGGTTAGGAAATGATTATACAATATTTTATGCTATATGTGAGTAATATTTGTTTCAAATCACATTAACTTAACTTAACTTTAAATTTGCTAATTTTTCTAAAATAACGTTTCAGAAATATATATTTTATTTTTGCAAGACTTTTAAAACGGAAAATTACATTTTGTTCATGAATGTCTAAAAAATGACTGACGTGAATCTATTTTACTGAAAAAAAAAATGCAACTCTATTCCAATCAATATAATTTCTGTCTGAAATGCACCAAAGTATTTTGCTTGCCGGATATAGTAAATTTAATCGTTTAGCTTTCATTTAAAAGCTAAATTGAAAGCTAAGGAAAGCTTTTACATTAAAAATTCATTTTAAACCTTACACATACTGAATTCGTGGAGGTACCAACATAAAATCTAAGATAAAGCTGAAATTGAGCCAGAAATGCTAACAGTTTTAAGAAGCTTGCATCCCCAACACAGATTAAAATCTTCTCAGGAGTTAACATTTCATCTGATATTATTCACTGATATCTGTCAGCAGTAAAGTTGCAATTATATCCAAGATAACATAAGTGACCTTTTTCAATACAAACCACCCGACTGCTAACAAGTCTTGGTTATCTCTCCCCTAAGATAGTTGTAATGAAGTACCAAAAAAAGGTGATAGTCTATAAAGTGTATGGTTCAATTAAGCTTGTCACATAGTTGAGATTTAAACATACTCTTTTTGCCAGCCTATAAGCTGCTGGTCTGTTTTACAAGGGCAATTCTTCCCCCAAAAAGTAACATTTAAAACATTATTTATTGTACAGCTCCAAATTAAAGGTCAATGGCTTTCTATCAACAGTACTGTTGTTACATGATTATAATGGACACAATTGGTGTTGGTCACCAGTTTGTAGCAGCAAAAGTTGCTACTTGTTACGGCTGAGATGGAAAATTTTCAAAGTCAGTGCTCCTGCTATATATTTAGATATTCTTGATAAAATCCCAAGAAGAATCTGCAATATTATTGGTCCTGACCTAGTGTCTTGGCTTCAGTCAATCTCCCAGCACTGTAAAGTTGCCTTCATTTGCCTTTTCTATAAATACTTTCATGGTAATTGTTCAGATGAGCTCTTTTCTATGGTACTTAGACTTTATGAATTTAAACACAATACTAGATTGGCAATGAGGTCTTATCAGTTTACACTTGAATTGACTAGATGTAACCATAAGTTCTATGCTAACAGTTTCTTTTCTCGCACTTCTTGCTTGTGGAACTATCTTCTGGCTCCATGCTTTCTAGTCAACTTTAATCTTCAAAAATATAAATGCAATGTCCGTCACTATCTTCCTGATTATTCTTCTGTTGTTCTTGCTCCTTATAAATATTTCTGTTATCTAATTTCTCCACACTCAGTAACCCCTTGCTTTAGGTGAATTTGATTAAAAAAAACAAAAAAACTGTCATATTGTGCCTTCCTGAATTTTGCTTTTTTTTTTTCTTTCTCCTCACTAAATTCTTCTCATTCTCGTCCCCTCCAGTAACCCTTTGTGTCTTAATGATGGCATTATTGTCTTGGTTAGGGTAAAATGATTTTAAAAAAAAACATTCAATATATTTTATACTTCTATTTTATATAAACAATAACATAATTCAAGAAGAGACCAAATATATTTGCATCTGTGCAGATAACTGAAAGATGACGAAAAACATTTATAGGCTTTTCTGTATAGGTTTAGTAATCAGCAATACAGGGAAATTTCTTTCCCTGGATAGCCGTCTGCTACACAAGATATGCCTTGTATCTACTTCATTTCTCTGATAAAAGAAAGAGAGGAATTTATGTCCTTCCTTATAAAGTCCTGAACATGCCAGCTATCAAGCATCTTGGCAGACAAGGTGGTGGTAATCCCCACAATACCAACAAATAGAGTTTTTTTATGAATGTAAGTTTATCTTTTATTTTTAACAACAGATCAGTGACAAACAGAGGTTTAGGGATGCCGGGGCCAACTCCTTCATTGTATGCCCCTAAGACTCAAATAAGGGAGCCTATTCCAGTCTCACTTATCAAAACACAGATCTACAGCCATACCAGCTTGTGGAACTGCAGGGTGTTTGTACAACAAAGTTAAACGAGACTATTTCAAATTTCAAAAATTAAATTTTTATTTCACTCTTTAAATGAATGGCCTCCCAATATGGATGCCCACGGCCATCACACACTCTGCCATCCTTCTGCATGCTACTGCAACAGATACCCCATTTACAATATGCATTGACAAAAATCAGTAGTAATTATAAAGAGTACTTAGTAGTGGGTCACCACACAACTGGTTAGGATATCCATATATCAAAAAGTCAGGTAGACTTTAAATGAAATTTATCTGGACTTGAAGCAATCAGTTAGGGAAAAACTGCCTGAGAGATGCTCATGATGAGCATTGTCTAGTGAATGAAAAATCCAAGTGAACTATTATTGTTATCTCACCTGATTTTCATTTTTACCATCTGGAAATAGGTAGTTGATGTAAGAAATATGCCCAAATTATCATATGATGAGCAGCCAGCACTGTTGACAGGTTGTTGAAGGTATCCAAGCAATGTGCAGAGTCAAAGGGCCTTATCTTATAACAAACATCTGGAGAGAAAAGAAACACTATTAAAATGTAAAATGTCTGCCCTTTTAATGTTAAAACTGTTGGCACTTATACCATTTATAAAGAGAGTTGAGTTGAGTCAAGGAAAACTTCAAGAGGGACAGAGAAACATATTGTCAGTTTTGTTGTTGGGTAAGCTGGGTTTATCTAATTGCTCAAAAGCAGACACTGTTGTTCAAGCCTGAGACCATGAAACATTAGTAAACAGAGATATTATCTTGGCTAATATACCAGTAAAGAGCTAAATAATTTGGCTTATCACCAGCCAAGTCTGACGTTAAGCACAAAAACCAAAACAAAGGTCAATCTCTTTAGCTAGTAAATGGCATGGGAGCATCTGATAATCTTGTATCTATCCAGGGAGGATATCTTGGGAGAAGAAACTCTCAGGAGAGGACAGGACAGATTAGTTTCATCCAAGGTCTTAAGTGAAAAGTCTTGAAGTAGAATTATATCTTGAAATCAAAACAACAAACAATAAGTTCATGATTTTGACTTATATTCATTGCAAAAAATTGTATAAAAAAGAGATTTTCAAATTTGATAGACCAACTGCCATAATTTCTTTAGATCAAACAAGATTTTTAGATATTAGGCTTCTGAGTGCTTATTTTCCTCTATTTTATTTATTTAAGTTAAAGTAAGTAATTAAACATTCTACATTTGTCTATATTTTTGAGATGAGGTGTTGAAACTATTTACACTGTTTATATTGTTTCAGACTGTTGTCCTCATCTTTGTTGTCATATTCACAATGTTACAGCCATTGTATGCTCCAGACTTCTTCAGGAGATATATGTTGGAATTTCAAACCAAACCCAGGTTAAATTGTTCTAGTTGCACATGTCATGCCTTTTCTGGATATCTCAGTTTCAGTTAATTCCCTTTAGTAACTCAACTATCCAAGTTTTTTGTTCAACTTTGCTGTGGCCAGGAATTGAACTCACAACTCTTTGGGTCAAGTCACTTTTTGGATTACTTCAACCAATGCTTTTATGTTTTTTCCTTACAAAAATGTATTGCTGGTAATTCCTTTATCATGAAAATACATTGCTGACACTTCTACTACAAACATGTATTTTTATAATTTCATAGTGTTTTGACCCCAGTTTGGGGGTTAACTATTTGCCCATAGCTGGGACCCTAAAAGGTGCTATCATCTCAGGTCAGGGTAGACCTGGGAACAACAGCAATTAAGAGGTGGTTCCACACTCCTCAAAACCTCCCAATCAGAGGCCATGCTGCCAGATGTAGTTTATCATCATACCCAAAATGGTCCGTTGAAATCAGAAGTGCACCATTTACATGCCAACAACATCTAAATCTTATAACTGAATCTAATAATACCAATTGATTGTAAGGATTTATACGATATTGAATCAGACCAAACAATATGTCAGCTTTGATGACAATTATGTGCTTCAAAATTAGCAATATTTTTTTCCAATAGCTGATCAAATTTCAACATCATGACTAACAGACAATGACTGATAAACACACAAGAGAATTTGCAGGTCATTATAATGACTCAAACTGGCAGGTGATCTAACAAACTACATTCTTCAACCCACCAGCCCTGAACTTTACAACTGGGACCCACTATACCACATACACAAGAGTGAATCACCCCATTCCCTTTGTATTCTATTAGTTAAAAGTAAGTTCTACTCAGACACTTTCTTCTCAAGAACTGCTGCTTTGTGGAGCAGGATGTTTTTCCAATTGCTACAATCTTGATCTCTTCAAGTCTAGGGTTGTCTTTCTTGCATAACTCCATGAACTTCACTCTTTGCTTTTACTTATGTTCATGCAACACTACAGAGTAACCCTCTACCTTGAGTAGCTCTTGTGCCTTATATTGGGTGAACATTAGCATAAAAAAAAGGAAAAAATGATTTTATCATATAGCTTGAGCATAATCTGACAACAATGGTAATGGTGAAATTAGTTGTTTCCATACAGGAAACATTCAGCATTCACTGACCAAAGACTTACTCTCAGTTGGAATCTATAAAATCTTTCTCTTAAGATAATTTTTCAGGAAGGTAAAAACTTCTCAAGTCTACTTTTATTGCTCTTTCTAGTATTAATGGGAGTTTCCTTTCTAACCTTTTTTTAAGGTAGTGTAAAAAGTCAGTATGTTGATTATATCATCATTTTTCCCTTCTAGTTACTGAAACTGTGTGTATGCATGTGTGCATGTAATTGTGTGTACACTGAATGACACAGGTACATCTAAGTTACAACACACACATATACATTGTATACACACATGTAACAGTGGGTGATGATCAGAGGACATAAATAAATTAGTGTGCCTATCTTACAGGCAATTGTCAGTGAGTTTTTTTTTTTTTTTCCAGTGTTCCACAGATCTGACCATTTGCCCAAGTAGAATTAATCCAACAAATTTTCTGTCTTGTTATAAGATGCTCCAATATACTGCTAGTTATTTACTAATAGCAGAAGTTCCTAAAGCTTGTCAAACACTAATAATTTTCTGAATTAAGTGATGTTAAGTAAATACTAATTCAATAACATGTCTCTTACCCATCATTCCAAATTTGTTCATTTCAGTACCAGAGTTTTTTTCTTCTGCACTGAACTTCTTTTGTTTCTTAAAAATCACTCTTATCCATAATGTTGAACATGTTAAAATTATCCAACTTTTTAACAAGAAAAATCTCAAGTTGATGTTAAAAATTGCCGCAAAACATTGTTGATTTATTTAAGATGGAATGATCTATTATGATATGTCTCTAATTTGTATTTAGATACATAGTAAAATTTCAATTAAATTAAATTGTTCACCCATATTCCATTATTATACATAATTAGGTTACAATAAATTTGTATTTTATATTTAAACTGACATATAGTATAGTGGGGGAGCACTATATCATAGATTCAAAGTGGGGAGCACAAGACTCTTGCACTGATCCTTTTTGTTTCCATTTTCCTTAGAACTTCTTCATTGCTCACATGCTCCATCCATGGCATTCTCAGGTTGGATTCAATAAAGATATAAATTGCAACAAACTGAACTGTGCCATTATTCTAAATAGAAAATTTCAATTTGAATGTAATTTGAGACCAAATCTCAAATACAGCGCTTGCTGCAAAGGTGTTATGACTGATGTTATACAAGCAAAGTGCAACACCTTTTTTCACTGCTGCTCTTTTTTTTTTACTTTGTGCTCAATAGGCAAGAGGCTGATTCACATCGTCTAATATCATCTTTGTCAGAATCCTTCCTCCCTGCAAGAAATAAAAGACCCCCCTGTCTCTACCAGACAAACAATGACTGTGAACTTGTACACCTTTTCCACAGCAGAGTCAATAATAAATCCTTCAATTTTACTTTTCAATTTGGCACCCAGTACAATTTATTATGGCTCTGAGGTGTAAAGGAGAAAAGGCTTCCACATCTATCTTTTCAGAGGATATCCATCCATCCATATATATATATATATATATATATATATATATATATATATATATATGTGTGTGTGTGTGTTTGAAATCTCAATGGTAACATTACTGAATTCTGTACAGAACTCATGTAAATTCAGTGATAGAGTATTGGGTTGAAGGCTATAAAAGCTGAAGTTTTAAACATTATATATTGCAAAAATACATTAGAAAAACCTCAGTTTAATGTTCTGACTTCTAACACATACTGTTGGAGTACATACATTTTGTTTGTGGTTATTTAGTCTGGCTTATGACCATGAAAATATGGTACCAAATAATAATCAAAATCTCTGCACAATCAAACTCGGTTACAAACCATTTTGATCTCACTGAATTTAATGTCTTTATTGCCTACCGACCTTAGCTTGTTCTGACACAAGACCACAATAATAGAGCTCTGAGGGAAGATCAAACTAACTAGGTTAATGAACTACAAACTTCTGAACCATTGCATTATAATATGTCAACTTTCTCAGACCAATGATTAAAAATGGCTTGAACAAATAAAGCCTGTAGGTCTTAGTGAGTACCATCCCTCTATAAACCTCATGAACTGGTACTATAGAATCACAAAGAACTGTACCAAATAACAGAAACTGTATCACTTGAGGACTTTCAAAAACAGCAACAACTAAAATGGATAGCACATGTAACTCAAAGAGAAAATAATGATGTAATTAAAATGTTAATGTTTCACAAGTTTAACAAAAGGTTAGGAATGAAAGCTTCAATTACTACTAGAAAGAGTGATAATAGTGGACTTGAGAAACCTAGTCAAGTATCATATGTGATACAAAATTAGGTGTTTATGTTTCTCTCAATTCATAAATGACTATGCAGAACATTTCCCACAGTAAGCTGTCATTTCTTTTTGCAGTTTGAGAAACCAATGGTAGCCTTAGATGTTCAGTCAGTGAA
The DNA here is from genome assembly GCA_903632075.3 of Acanthosepion pharaonis. Classification (NCBI taxonomy): domain Eukaryota; kingdom Metazoa; phylum Mollusca; class Cephalopoda; order Sepiida; family Sepiidae; genus Acanthosepion; species Acanthosepion pharaonis. The sequence goes on along the minus strand of CAHIKZ030004489.1, from coordinate 3,666,351 downwards.
TGCCATATGTTTCCTTATAAGGAAATGATTAATATTACCATTACTGTCCAGTATTTTATTCCCATGCTATACTCATTGTTTCTCAATTCCTGTGTCTTTGACTTTGGGGGCTGGCAGGACTGTTCATACAGGTTTGGGGTTGGCAGGACTGATCCTTTGTTCATACAGGTTTACCCTGATCATTTGAGTCAATCTTATTGGATTTATTAAGACTTCTTTCTTTGTTTCTTATCTTCTATATTTCTCTGCTATTCTTGTTTGAAAATATTTTGAGCAGTCAAAATAGTTTGATGCTTGAGTGACCATTTGGCTGTTAGTTCCACCCAGTTTTGCAGGTTGATCCTTTTCTCATAGACTGTTTCAGTTGATCCTTTTCTCATGGTCTGTTTCAGATGATCCCTTAAGATGATGCCATAACTGATCTGTTAAAAATTTTTGGCAATCTTTAACTTTCATGCCTGCAAAAACAAACGTTGAGTCAAAAGGATGGTTTTTCCTTTGACACCACTGTTATTTTAACTACCTTCACTCCTTGGCAATGTTTAGTGTTTAAAAAGTTATTATTAGAGCTTTAATAAAACCTAAACATATTAAAGTGAATTTATACATTTTTTTTGTTCTTGATAACAAAAATAATAAACATTATTTATTTATTAGATGGTTTACTGGAATGGTTGGCAAAACATCAGCTAATTGGCAATTCATTCAAACTTTATAAAATGGTAAATAATAAAGATTTCCTTATAGTTGGTCATATATTTTAGTAATTTTGTAAATGTTTATAAATATATGAATAATAAATTGTTTTAATATTTAATTCTTTATAAATTGGTAAATGATAAGTATTGCTTTGCATTAGTTTTAATTGTATCAAAATGATGTAAATATAAAATTATTCTTGTAAACAAACAATCTAATAAATAAATAGACTTTAATATTTTTGTTGTATATTCTCAAGAACAAAATAAATGTATAAATTCATTTTCATCATATGCTTTGGTTTTGTTAAAATTCTAATCATCACTTTTCGAAAAAATAAATATTACCAAAATATTACATAGTTAAAATAATAGGGGTGTCAAAGGAAAATTCATCCTATTGACACACCATTTTTTTTTGCAGGCACAAAGATTAAAGATTGCTAAATTTTCATTCTTTTAGATGTCATGTCAGCAATAAACATAGGTCATTAGAATCTTTAAGCATCTCATGTCCTCTGCAAGCAGAACAAGTTCATTCTTATAAAATCAATATTCAGAAGAAGCTGATTTAATAACATTGACTTATCATCTTTATTGTCTGGTTTCATTTTGAACCCATGAGTGTGTATCTATATCATGAAAAAATCTTTCATATTCTATACTCACTGCATTCAGTGTATATATATATATATAAATAATTATTTTTTTTTATATATTTATAACATAAATATGTTATAAAATCACTACAAAAATAGCCATTTTGTTTCAACACCCTCAGTGTCTTATCAAGTGGTGATGTTGAATGTAAAATAAATGGTTTTAAAAATTTCAAATTAATTAAGAATAGTAATTGTTGGTTATTGGAATTCATTCTGTATAACCAATTATATACTTGTATATATATATATATATATATATATATATATATATATATATATATATATATATACTTCTATTGTTACAGAAAGCTGTTAAATGGTGTGGCAATCTGCATATTGAAAATTAATATAGATATAAGTCTCCAAATAATGTTTACAAATATTACTTACATAGGTGTATGTTTATATAAAATATTGTTGCTAGATAATCATTGAATGTGTTGGTTTAGTTCTTCTAAATAGGATATCATTTCTCTTGTGTCTATACATAAAGCAAACCGATGAATTTGTGCTGAAAAGTTCTCTCTCAAAAATCTGATGTTTGGTCATTTGGTCAGAATTTTGGGAACTGGGTTGGTTCCAGAACTGTTTCAGTATTTAGATATGAACATAAAAACAGATATTACAAAGATAAATAAATGCAAACATAATTAAATATAAAAATACATAGAAAGAAAATATTAGATAGCTAGCTAGCTATCTAGATAGATAGATAGATAGATAGATACAGACTGATATCAATAAATAAATAGATTGAATAAAACAGATATAAACATGAAAAGTATATTAGATAACTAGATAGATAAACTGAAACAATATGAACATAGAAAGAAATGGAGAGATAGATAAGAAAATAAAAACAGAATATTAGATAGATAGATAGAAACATAAAAACAGAATATTAGGTAAATAGATGGATAGAAACACAATGAGATAGATAGATAGATAGATAGATAAAGCGAGAAAGAAATAGGCAAGTATAGAATAATATATATTTTCTCTGTATTTTTTTGGTTGTTTTGATGTCAAAATAACGAGAAAACCTTAACAAAACATTGTAGATATCAAATCTAAACACAGTTGATGAGTGTAACTGACATGAAAACGCTTTTTCAAAAATGATTATTATTTTCTGCTGCTTTCATCACAACTTTTGTCTGTTTATTTTCTGTTTTTTGGGGGTTTTTTTTATTTAAAAATACAAAAACCTTATTTTTCCATTCGTCTCATGAAACAATAAATAAAAAAAGCCCTGTTTGCAAATTTCTCAGTCCCTCACACACACATGCATTCGGTCCTGTCAACCATTGCAAACGAAACAACTCATCCATCTTTTCTCCCGTTTCATTAATTCTCTTACCAATGAAGGCATTAACATATTTGGGCAGCCAGGAATCTCATGTTTTATTAAGGAGCAATAAGTTACCTCCCTTATATCATGCCTTAATTTCTTGTTATTTACCCTATCCCTAACAACCAAAACATGCAGTGCATAGCTACGTTTTTTGTTGCTTTTTTTTTTTACGGGGGGTTGTTTGTTAATTTCTTTTCTTTTCTTTTGGTGCACTTGTCTTGTATTTGATGCTACCATTTCTTCAGAGGAATGCAGAAGCCTCTTTTTCACCGTCGTGTGCTTCAAAAAAGGAAGGGAATAAATTGATTGGTTCTTACAGTTATGCCTTCGCCGACATAAGGGAGATCATCCCTAGCTTCAAGGCCTTCTTTTCACTCTCATCCAGAGTTAGATTTTAAGGGATTTTTTAAAATAATCTTTTAGTTTTATTTATTTTGAATTTACCCATTTTCCTTTTTTTTTTTTTCTTTTTTCCAAGCGTGCAATTTTTTAGATTTAAAAATATTTATTTAATTTTTTCTGTTTTTGAAGACCTAAATGTTCGAACCGTGCTGACTTGGAAATCAAAAAAATTATTAAGCTTTTAAAATTGCAAAAAGCAGACATTTTTTCAGTAATTGATTTATGGATTATTGATTTTGTTTAGATCTTATTTCTTGCAAGATTTATTAAAATTGACATTATTTTTATTAAATATTTCAAGTTTTACAAATATAATAGTTTAAATCATGCCATGAAAAATGATATGATATATGAAATTGATATTTTGTTAAACACTCCTCCCTGGTCTTTTGAACAGGAGTAGAGGCTTATCCCTTATTTCCTGTTTAGGATTGGTTTCCAGTTCCTTCTAAAGTCATTTTCATTCTCTTTCATTCCCATTAGCCCATTGCATCTTAGTGGCATTATTGCTTTGCTTGGGGTAAATTGATAAAAAAAATATAAACTCATTACCTATTACTAGAAGGTTTTCAAATGTGAGTCCTTAAATATATTTTACAATTATTATTATTATTGTACTCTGCTCTTTTACAAAATCAGTTCTTTTACTTGATTTCTTGACCTATTGACAGAGTGTTTTAGTGGGCAGGTTGGGGTGGCTTTCAGTCATGGGTAGCATGAATAAAATTGGTTAACCTCATTTTCACAAAGTAGGAGGGAATTATTTTCCATGTAGGCAGCCTTTACCAAGCAATGGGCCAGATGACTTAATAAGTACCTTGGAATATTTTTATAACAGACACTGCCTTTTGTCATAGCCAGTCCAAGGAAGATGACTCTAGGATAGCAAAAAGTTACAGACAAAAATACACATGCATATATAAATATATATATATATATATATATATAATCAATTTAAATGTTATTTTTTGTGTATACTCAGATTTAAATAGACACTCCATTTATTTATTAAACAGTATATTTATTTATTTCTGTTTACCGGCATTCAAGAAATCTTATTAAAGAACATTTTTTGCCCTGTGGCAGGATACCTATGTCACTCTGGGAAAAGGGAGCTACCATTAAATCCAGTCCACTCTACCCAACTGAGCTACAGAGAACCAATCAATCAGGCAAGGCTGAAATTGTACCTTTAAGTGAAACTTCTCTCATCATAGATCTCCCAAAGTTTTTTCATATCTACACAGTTTTCTATCTAAACATAAACAGAGAATTTTCTAATGAATGTAATGGATTTTTTATTAATATGACAGATTTTTTATGACTTTAAATATTAAAGAAAAATTTACACTCTCTTGCAGGATTTTCTTCAATAAATTTTTCTTTAATAAGATCTCTCAAGCATTTAGGCTGGTAAACAAAAATAAATATGCTGTTTAATAAATAAATGGAACATCTACTCAAATATGGGTATTCACTATAAATAATGTTTTCAGTGATAAAAATTCTGTTGTATTAATAAAAATCCATTACATTCATTAGAAAATTTCAATTTCCACTCTCTGACATTTATTTTTCATTTTTCAATTTTAGCGTAGATCTGACTTTTAATTGGTTAATCCAGACATGCCCACAAGTATATGTTTTAATTCTGACATTAGGCTTTCCCCCAACCCTTTTTAACTTTCAAAGGAGATAACGATTTGTTTTCAGATTTTCCAAATAAATCATTTGTGTTATAAGTAATCTACCATTACCCGATGAGGAACGATTAAAGTTCTGAAACATGAAAGTTTTTGTGTAGCAATGTAAAATGTTTTTATTGTAATCTATTATAACAAGAATATTTTAATATTATGCATATATATATATATATATATATATATATATATATATATAATAATCATTCCACTTTCAAGCAAAGCAACAAAGCCACTCAGATGCATGGAGTTACTTATTAAGGAGTGAGGACAAAAAAAATGGAAATTAAGAAGGCAGAAGATAATGATTGTGATTGCATTTAAATTTCTGAAGCTCAAACTTGACTGTGAAACAAGAAGCCAGAAGAGAGTTCAACAAGCAAGAAAAGAAACTATTAGCATAAAACTTATTATGACATTTCAACTGTAAAATGATGTAACCTTGCCACTAATCTAATAATGCACTTAAATTCCTGGAGTGTAGGTACCAGAGGAAAATTCATCAGTGCAATTACCATGAAAGTATTTTCAGAAAAGGCACAGAGAAGTTGCATTATGGCAGTAAGAAAGTCAGGACCAATGACATTGCAGATTCTTCTTTGGAGTTTATCAGTTATTTTTAAGTATATAGCAGGAGCACCAGACCAAATGTGGCAGGAATATTCAAGGCCTGGATGAAAAGTAGATTTATATATAAGATGGATTTGGGTGAGAAAAATTGTCTTGCATAATACAGTGAGCCAACTTTTCTTGCAGCAGCTCTAGCAACTGATTTGATATAATCTTACTACTTTCTGTTGAATTTATTTGTAAATAAAATTTAAATGTTCAAAGGAACTCCATTCTTCTTTTCCATCAATTCATACCTTTACAACAAAGACATGTCAAGATGAGTGGTTTCTTAGGCCTTAGAAGAGGTCAGAGCTAAATTACAATAAAATAGAATACCAGAATTACTAAAGTCCAGATGGCGAGAAGTGCCTTCTCTAGATTTCCTTAAGGACTTAGAATGATGTTAAAAGGTTTACTGGTTAGAAACTTTAACTCATCTAATGTCATGTTTTGTTGATAAAATTATTAGCACAATCAATGTCATGTATGCATAAATATATTAATATATTTATCTATAATATTAATTAATATATATATATATATATATATATATATATATATATATATATATATTGTTGTAGCATATCTATGAACAATAATGGGTATGTCCCTATTCACATAAATACAGTAGTAAATACTGTATGTTGGTCTGCATTTGGAGATTCATTATGGAATTCACTTGACTCACTTTTAGCAGTTGACGACTACTTCTACGCGCTACTAGCAAATCTTATATGTGTTGTTCTTGTCCTAATTATTATTGTTCATTACCAACTTTCATTTGATTATTCTATTCAGTAACATTCCCTAGGTTACGGCAATGTCTAAACAAGAAATACATAACAACGTGTAACTGTAATGTTTAATTTTTGAAAAAATGCTTTATTCTTGAGAACTGGTAGCTATTTAGAATAATAATTTTATATTTACCTGATTATAAAAACTACATGAACCAAGTACAAATATGTATTATTTACCATTTTATGAAGAAATAAATATAAAAATTTTTATTCATAAAGTTATAAAAATGTCTGTTGTAGCATACCTATGGATGATAATGGGTATGTCCCCATTCATATAAATACAGTAGTAAATACTGTATGTTGGTCTGCAGTTTGAGATTCATTGTGAAATTCACTTGGCTCACTTCTAGCAGTTGACTACTTCTTCTATGCACCACTTGGCAAATCTTATATATGTTGTTCTTGCCCTTGTCCTAATTATTATCATTCATTACCAACCTTTGGGTGATTATTCTATTCAGAAATAGAATGAAATTTTAGATTATAAAAAAATTAATTTGGTTTTATTATAAAACAACTGCAATTAGTCAGGTCCTTTATATTCCCTTACACTCAAATACTCTTGGGAATGGTATGAATCTACATCTTCACCCTTTCAACTTTAGGTTGATTAGTAGGACTTTCATCAGTAAATTATTATTATCTCAATTTAAATCTAACAAAAATTCTGGCTTTAAATATCCTGCAAAAGGTTGATAAGCCATAAAACACAAATCAACAAATCAATCAGTAACAACCCCAAACAAATTATTATAAATATTTTTTAATAAGAATAGATTACTTTTTTAAATCACTTCATCCCAAGCAAGGTGATAAAGCCACTAAGGTGCAAAGAGTTACTGAAACTGAAATAAACTGAGAAAAAAACATTAAGAGAAGACAAAAGTGACATTTTGAAGTGAAATTTACTCAGTACCAATTTTATTATGAAAATATTGACTTGCATAATAAAATCTGACATAATATATATAATACAATATATAATAATATATTATATAGAATATATAATAAATACTATATTCAAATCAATTATATCACTTTTAAATTATTGAATCAATTTCAGTTAATAGTGATCTCCTGCAAAAGTGATCATGATATTAAACAGATTAAACCATAAAGTTTTTGTAGCACTAAACAACCTTTTCTACAATATTCAATGATCTTCCTTGGAATATTCAAGATGACAAAAACGTTATTAGCATTTTATTGATACACACCTTTTATTTTTAATCATCAAAGGTTGTGTTAGTCAGAGCTGGACATTTTTGGGAAAGAATTATTTGCAACATCTTGATTTGAAATTTATTTTTATGCTGAATCAAAATTTGTTTTGAAAACCAGATCAATGGCAGGAAGTATTAGAAAATATTTTTCTAGCAATAAAATCTCTTTGAAAAGTGAACCAGCTGTTACACTTTAGTCTAAACTGGAAATGGTTTCCATGGTAATTTTGTTAATTTTTTTTTTTAAATCAAAGAATAATTCTGCTTCTACTAATTGTGTTTATTTCACAAGTCCTAAACTTCTGAAAACTTTATTAACTTTTTTGCTTTCTGAATGTGTTCTTTATTCTGTAGAGAAGAAACGTAATATTTTTTCTACTCCATTCCAGTTCTTGCAAAGAGAAATCATTGGCTCAGTGGCTTTACCATTTCAGAAGCTTGTAACCAAAACTTATTACATTGTTGCCTCATGCAGTGGTTCCTAAAATAATGGTTGTGGCCCAAATGAAATTTTCAAGACTTTTCCTGAGGTTATGAGATAGTTCAGAAAAAAAAGTGGAAATGAAAAAATGTTAAAAGTAAAAAAAAAATATTATGCAGATTTCTTTCCATCACAATTTTGGACAATAAAATATCTTTGAGACACAAAAAGCAAATAGTTTTGAATAATAAAGAAATCTATAAAATCTTCTTATTCCTTAGGTACATAATGAGGAAGGAGAGCTTGGAAAACTTAACCCTAACAGCGCATATTGAGGGCAAGAGAGATAGGTAAAGGCAGCAAGCCACATACCTGATGACCTCACAGTGAGGGAGCCTTAACAAAAAGAGAAAAACTGCTAAGAGCCACAAAAAATAGGAAGTTGTGGAGAATCATGATCACCTATGTCTGGAAGATTGATTCATTTTCTACAGCTTTTCAACCATTTACAGGTTATTCAAAGCCAGAAAATATTTTTACATTGTAATATTTTTGGAGATAATGATTTAGTGATACAAGTCTTACTAATTAACCCATAGATAGGGGAGAAGAGGTAGATTCATAACTTTCCAAAGGGTATTTATGCATAAGTGAATATAACCAACCCAACTGGAATTTGAATCCATTAACTATTCTGCGCTATTATCCATTACACCACCCACACATCCAAGCTTACAGCCCCTGGTATTCCCAAGTGGTCATCCATCCAGGTGTTGATCAGGCTTGGTGTTGCTTAACTTCAGTGATCATATGGGACACAGTATTTCAACCTAATGTGCCATAAGCCTTACACCCTGAAGAGATGCAGCACATAGAAAATGATATATTCCAGTCACTTACATTCAATGTTTATATGCCAAAGCAGCTGGAGACTGATTCAATCACAGTATTGTTAGTTACTCACTTCTGGCATTGCTGTTTTAGATGACTGATGTATTGTGATGCATTAACATGAAGTAATAATGTCTTGCCTTTGCTTCAGTCAACATAAAGTAAAATTTATTTATGAAGATTTATTGATTATTAAAGTAAACATCAATAAAATCTATTGTAGAAACATTGAAGATCATATATATATATATATATATATATATATATATATATATATAGTCATAGTTTCACTTTGATTTTTTCTTGGCTGGCAAGGCTAAAAGACACTGCCAATTTGGCACACTTCCTACAAAGTTTGTTGACCCTTGATAGAGCACCAATAAATTTTACTAGATTCTGTTAAATTTTGCTATTTCAAGTAACTATAGTTATAAATAGTTATTTTCCCACACCCCCAAGAAAATAAGGACTAGAACCTATAACACTTTGTAGAAAAAATCATTGATTGGCTTAAGAGTCATTAGATTTAAGATTATTTTAAAAAGGTTAAAGTATTGTTTGTCACATGTATTCATTATCTCAAATGCTGATCTTAGTGCTATCAGATTTATAATGTATATACCAGTCTGTCTGCTGTCAAAATTAATCTAATATTTTTTAAATTCTTACTGTTATTAGAAGGTTTTCACATATGAGTTTTTAAATATATTTTAGAGAATTATTATATTAATATGCCATAATACTGAAGGGATTAAAATTTTTGCCATTTCACTTCAAGCAAAGCGATAAAGCCACTAAAACTAAGGGTGACAGCGAAAATCTAAGAAAAAACATTAAAAGAGAGAACAATAAAAGAACTGGATTCAAGGAGACAGAAGATAAGAATAAAAAAAGGAATTCAAGGAAACAAAAGATAACAAATGACACTGAATTAAAATTTTTGAAGATCAAAGTTAATTGGAAAGCAAAATGCTAGAAGAGAATCCCACAAGCAAGAAAAGAAACTGTTAGCATAGAACTTATGGTTACATCTAACAATTTCAATAATAAAATGATGAGACCTAGATGCCAATCTAGTACAGCACTTGAATTTATAAAGTTGAGGTACCAAAGAGGAAAGCTTATCTAAACAATTACCATGAAAATATATATAGAAAAGCCTACATTATGGAAGTTGGAAAGTGACAGAAGCTGAGATGCCAGATCAGGACTGCAGATTCTTCTTTCGATTTTGTCAAGAATCTCTAGATATATAGCAGAAGTACCAGTCCAGATATGGCAGGAATATCCAATGCATGGACAAATGATAGACTTATAAAAGTTTAAGATAGATTCTTATACATGTCTCTTCAGGACATGAGTGATCATGGATCTCCAAAAATTTCTATCCTTTGGGATAGTTTTTCTCTCTTTGCTAAGGCTCCCACTCCCCCATTATGTCGTCAGCTTGTTAGGTAGGTGACTTGCTACCTTCCCTTATCTCTCTTAATCTTAACAGGGCATATTGAGGCTAAGTTTTGTGGGCCCTTCTTTGTTGTTATGTGTACAAGGAATTTCAGCTGTCTCATCCTGATTCTAAGCTTAAGTGCTCTTTCTGATGCCATATTCTTTAAGACTTCCTTGTTGCTTACTTGCTTCTTCCATAGAATTCTCAGTATTGTTCTGCTGAACCACATTTCTGTTGCCTCCAGTTTTCTCCTCATAAACCTTCTGGCACAATTATAATATCACTCCGAGACATGACGAACAATTCTTGTCTTGCAATTTTGGTTTTGTTTGATTCGGTAAGAAAAATAGGGTTGGAAGAAAGGGAAAAGATCTTTGAGGATCTGTTTTTGTTTCTATTAATCCAAAGCTTAGCAAACCTTTTAGGTTGAATTATACCAAAATCTGTAATAGCTAAAAATGGAATAACATCACACAAGAAATTAAATTAAAACTTTTTACTGGATTTATTCTTCATTTATTCTTTTGTGCGGTTATGAATCTAGAGTGAAAAATTTAGAAATTTCTTTTGTTTGACAGAAATTTCTTTAGTTGACTAAAAGCTCTTTTTCATTGAGATCTAAAAACATTCCCCAACTCAGCAAAAAAAAAAAAAAATGAAAAGAAATGTTTTAAAGATTTTCTTTCCCTAAATCATTTTCTTAAAGTTATATAATTTTTTTAATCATTTCACCTGAAGTAAGGCAACAAAGCAACTAAGATGCAGGAGGTTACTGAGTGTAAAAGGATATAAGAAAACAAAAACATCATTAAGGAGCAAGAACAATATAAGGACTGACAATTGTATTGAAATGTTCAAGATCAGATTCTGTCCTCCACTAGCTTCTTAGGGAACCTTCTCTGACTATTTAGCTGTATGAGTTGTTCATCATGATAAAACTTTCCAAAAACAGGATCTGGGATTAGAATAGAAAGCATGACAAATGATGGCACCCATTGTAAATCCATCATAAAAAATCAGGAAATGGAATTAAATAATCACTTCAAATGCCTCAGTTATAACAAATTTTATATAGGAGAAGAGAATACCATGGACCAAAAATGTGACCAACGATAAAGTCCAAGAGACAATGGCAACAAAAAGGACACTTATGCGTAACATCAGAAAGAGAGAGTTGAAATTTCTGGGGCACATAATGAAGAGAGAGGGCCTGGAAAATCTGACACTGACAGGATAGTTTGAAGGTAAGAGGGCCAGAGGAAAGCAATGCACAACCTACCTAGTGAGCTTGAGCAAATGATTGGCAGAGCAGGTTTTGGGAGAGAAGGATTGGTTTGTTTTTTTTTGTTTAACTGCATATCAACCTCAATGGGTTATTTAATGCCGACAACATTTTTAGGATAGATTCGTATGAATAGAGTATGTATTCTTTGGTTTAGATTGGTTTGGTTTATTTTGTTTTACGGCATATCAACCTCAATGGGTTATTTAATGCCGACAACATTTTTAGGATAGATTTGTATGAATAGAATATGTATTCTTTGGTTTAGATTGGTTTGGTTTATTCTGTTTGATGGCATATCAACCCCAATGAGTTTATTAATGCTGAGAAAAAATTTTATTGCTGGTAATATTTTGTTTTGCCAAAAATCTGTTTCTGGTAATATACTTCCTTCAAAATTGTATTGCTGGTAATAATTTTTTCAAAAAAGTATTGCTCTTAATAGTTAACTATTTGCCGATAGCTGGGACCCTAACAGTTGCTACCACCCCCGGTCAGGGTGGACCTGGGAACATCAGCAATTAAGAGGTGGTTCCACGCTCCTCAAAACCTCCTGATCAGAGGCCTTGCTGCTGGATGTAGTTTAACATCTTACCCAGGATGTGGATGTAGTTTAACATCTTACCCAGGATGTGGATGTAGTTTAACGTCTTATCCAGGATGCGGATGTAGTTTAACGTCTTACCCAGGACGCTGGGAGAGAAGGCAAAAAAAAACAAAATTTATTAAGTACTACAAAGGACAGAAAATCGTTGAGAATCATGATCCCCAATGTACTGAAGGAATACAACACATAGAAGAAGACATATAGGAGACAAGGAAATTGAACATAAAATAGGCTGTGATACTGTGATATGTAGTTTCACCCAAGCTTACAATAAAACCAAAAACATTAACTAAAAAATTCAAATCATGCTCTTAAATAGCCTTGTGAAGATCAAAACTTTCATATGGATATCACACTGGCACCATACTTGTTAAAAAATGCCTAATCCGTCAGCTGCATATAACCACTTTCTCAGACCAATAATTAAAAATGGCTTTCAGTGAATGACGTCTATATGTCTTAGTGAGAACTATACTTCTTCAAACATTGAAAATCTATGCTACAGAATCACAAATAAAAAATTATACCAAATAAAAGGAACCATATCACTTGAAGACTTTCAACAGTAATATTCAATAAAATGGATGACTTATTTAACTCCATGAGAAAATAATGACATAATCAAAATGTTGATGTTTCACACTATTAATAAAAGGACCATCCTTATTTGAAGCCCATGGGCTGGCATTGCAGAATCAAAGAACTTTACCAAATAATAGAAACCACATCATATGAGGACTTTCAAAAACAGCCACAACTAAAATGATGAGCGCATATAGCTCAACCAGAAAACAATGGCATAATCAAGATGTTGATGTTTCACACTACTTCAAAATGAGAAGGTTAGAAAGGAAACCCCCATCAATATTGGAAAGAGCAATCACAGTTACTGGACTTGAGATAACTATTTTTTTGAAAAATTGTTTTAAGAGAAAGATTTTATAAATTTCAATTGACAGTAGTATTATCTTGATCAATGAATACTAAATGTTTCCTTATGAGAAAACAGTTAATACAGTGTAACCTGGATATAAGAGAGTTGTCGGGACCGGAGAAGAACTCTCTTATATCCGGGTTTGGTCTATTTTATATACATTAACACAGGCTCTAATTTGGGACCAGAGAAAATCTCTCTTATATCCGGGTTTCTCTTATATCAGGGTCACACTGTATTACCATTTCCATTATGATGTCTGACAATAATAGTATTTCTTTTAGAGCTTAGTGCAGATAATAACATCATATCAAAACAGTTTTTTAAAAAAATTATTTTTGAAGTACTAGATAAAGCTAGGTCCCATCAATTTACAGTTGAAATGTTTTTTTTTTTTGTTTTTTTTTTTTCACATTGAGAATCAGCTTTTACAAGGCCCAGGAGCCACTTAAGGTAGAGGGTTACGTTAGGAGGCTGTTTGTGTGTACAGGTGAGGGAGATAACGATTAACCCTAGTCTTGAATAGGTTAAGATTGTAGTGATCAGAGAAACATCCTGTTGGGAGTCAATTCCACAGGACAGTGGTTCATGGGAAGAAGCTGTTTGAGTGGAATTTACTTCTCACCAATGGATGTAACTGTAAGCTCCATGCAAACAATTTCTTCTCTCACAGTTCTCACTTGGGGAACTTTCTTCTGTTTTCTTGCTTTCTGGTCAAGTTTGGTTGTTTTCTGACTGGAAAATAACAGAACCAAAAAACAATAAAAATATCAATGAGCAACACTGAGCATCATTGACTTGTATGAGTCATTAAGCACAATTGACTCAACAGTGGCTTAAGTGTAGATCATATCAGGTCAAGTTTTGGCACACAATGCAAACTTTGATATTCAAACTCTTTGCACAAAAAACTTTCTGTTTTACTCAGATTTTTTGTTTTTCCATATTTTGAATAAGAGATTGCATATTTGTAGAGAAAATCATAGTAATATTGAAGATCATCTCAGAATGTTACCATAAAAACAAGATAGTATCATGATATTTCATAAATATATAACCAGCAACATTTTCCTCTGTAAAGCTGGGGAACATTCATTTGGATTGAACAGATAAAAAAAAAGACTGAATGAATAAAGGAAAGAAAGACTGGTAACTGATTAACTGAGTGAATGAATAAATCAAAGAAAGAAGAAAAACTGAATGAATAAAGAAAAGAGAAAGAATTAATGAATAAAAATGAAGCAAAAGAAAATCTGAATAAATAAATGGATAAAGGAAAGAATAAATAAAAGTAAGAAAAACTAAATAAATAAATAAGGGAAAGAAAGATTGAAGGAGTGAAAGAATGAATAAAAAGAAAGAAAGGATGAATGAACAAATGAATGAATAAATTGAGATAGTGAATACAGTTTACAAAAAAAAAGATGAAGTTAAAAAAGAAAAGCCAGAAAGAGGTCACAAAAAAATGGAGAAAAGAAAAAAAGAAAATGAATGTTGGGGAATGGCAGGTAAGGAACAAAAAGAATTAAAATGAAAAAGAAAAAAAGCAATATAATAAGAAATCCATAAAAAAATGAAACAATCAACAAAGGGGATATGGTTAGTCATTAACAGCAGTGGCAGCAGCCCCTCCTTTCTTTCCTCCCCATTAAAAACTATTAAGAAAATACCTATTAGCTTGATCTATTAATTATACATTAACCCCTAACCCCTAGTAGGAGTGTTAATCAATATTAGCCTCATTTTTATTTTCTCTCCACATCTTTTATGACTGTAAGCATTTTAATACATAGAGAGAAGTAGTGAGAGGATATTTTTGAACTGTCATTCTTTCTTCTCCCTTTTATGTTTGGTTTTCTCTACCCACCTCTATTCCTCCAAGCTAAGAAGATTGGGTTGAATGAGTATGTCAGTCAGTAATGGCCAAAAAAAAAAAAAAAGAAAAGAAAAAAAGGCAACCGTTTCAAAGCTACTAAGGGATTATTTATATTCTCATCTCTCTCATATTAGACTTTATCTGTCTCTATCTCTCTACCACAGTTTGTTATTATCTATTATGCTATTCATTCTATTTATTTATCTATCATCCTATTCATTCATTCTATCTATCTATCTATCATCTTATTCATTCTGTCTCAGTCTGTTCATATCTATCATTCTATTAATTATCTATCTATCTGATTAAGTTAATATCTATCTATCTATCTAAATCATCCTATTCATTCTATCTGCCATGATTCTGTTCATAGTTTTTTTTTTTTTCCTCTCTTTCTGTGTCTATCAATTCATATTTCATTTGAAGCTATCTATCATTATAGCCAATGAGATTTATCTGGATCACTATTTTTAAGGAGGGACAATGCTATGTTCTTTGATCCGCTTTTAAAAGAAAAAGAAAATGAATATTTCTAATCTTATCTTAATCTGATCACCTGCTACAGAGCAATAGATAACTTGCTGATCTTGCAAGCTTCTATGTGTTCCTCACGAGGTGCTTGATAGATATTTACTAAGTTGAATTTAGCCTGGCACAAGATCAAGTAAAAAGAGAAAGTTAGGAAGATCATACTGTGTCAAGTAAATTAAATGAGTTTTCAAAATCTTGCTTTTTAATTAAACTCAGTAATTGAACTGAGTGTTTTATAATTGAAACAGAATTCTAAATTTGGTGAAGTCCCTTGATTAAATACAATCTAATTATCTTTGGAAATTCCTGTTTTTTACACACACCTTTAAATAAAGACTAGCTTTTTTTATGTATAGTGGTAGTCTAATTTAAATATATGAAGTGTGAAGACTATAAATAGTCTCTCTTAGATAAGAACAAAAGTGATTCTCATATTCAGTTTATGTGGTTAGTTAGATTGTTCTATTTCCACATGCCATGCCTTTTCTAGATATCTCAGTTTCAGTTATTTTCCTTTAGTATCTCAACTCTCCAAATTTTTGTTCACCTCTGCTCTGGCCAGGTATTGAACTCGTAACTCTTTGAGTCAAATCACTAGATTACATCAACCAACACCTTTATCACAACATATGGCTGGCAAATAAAAACATTGGTTGAAATAATCTAGTGACTTTATTCAAAGTGTTGTAAGTTCAATACCTGGCCACAGCAGAGGTGAATAAAACCTTGGAGAGCTGAATTACTAAAAAGGAAGTAACTGAAACTGAGATATCCAAAAAAGGCATGGCATGTGGAAATAGAGTAATCTATCCTAATGGACGAAATAATGGGTTCGCTTCAAAATTCTAACATACATCACCTGAAGAAAGCCAGAGCAGACAACAGCTGAGATGTTGGGAATATGACAATAAAGATGAGGACAACAGTCTGAACAATGTAAATAGTGTAAATAGTTATAATACCTCACCTCAGTAATATAGACAGATAATGATGGATCAAAATTTTTGCCTGAATAGTTATATTTCATGATATAAAGAGTTTAATTAATATATTATTGATTAGTCAGATCTTTTTCAAACTCATGCAATATTAAATGATATCGTTTTGACTATATTCAGGTAGATAATTATTACTAAATTTTTGGTGATCAACCTACCAATTTTGTTATTAGTCAATCTCTTATCAGTAGTTCCCATATAGGTGAGGCATTTTTTGTAAAAGAGAGAAAGTGATTAAATTCTGCGGATCCCAGTAAATATCTATGGATTCTGCTTCTCAATCCATTAACTATTGCATGCTTAATTTGCTTTTGTGGAAACTATATGTACACTTCCTTCCAGACATTTCCCTTTTTGAAATACATGAGACAGGACACTTTCTTAGAAGAGTTCTACATATATTCCCCTCTTTATCCACAAGACCTTATAGTAAACAAATGATATGTGTACATTTGGATGCTTACATCTGTTTAGCTAGATTGGTTTATGTACACTGTTGCAAGATGAATGTTGTCAGGTTTTCGATTTATTTGGATCAAAACACTTTTGGCCCAAGGCTAAATTTCTAGATCTGAATAGTACCATTATATATATATATATATATATATAATGGTAGATCAAGAAATCCACACCCTGACAATCTCAAGCTGAAGTGTTGTACAGAGCTAATATATGTGAAAAGAGAATGTTGGTTTTAATGCGACTGGGGGAATGACTGCAAAACACTCGCCTCTCACCAATTTATAGGCAGAAGTACACAAATGCATGCTGGGATTTTTTTCTTAGCCAATAAAATAGGCCAGTTCTCAGTTTCATCTGACTCAGTCCAAGTCTGTCTTGTCTTGAAGTCAGAATGTTACATTCTCTTGTTCAAACGTGCTTTTGTGTATCAACCCCCAATTCTTAGCTTGTGAACTTTCTGGCATATTACTGTTTGTTGCTTTGCCTTGCATATATTGCTTGCTTTTTCAACTTTGTTATCGATTTCCAAATATATATATATTTTATATATATATATATATATATATATATATATATATATATATATATATTGAATAATATAACTATAACAGACCATGTTCACACGTATTTTTTAAAATCACTATCACAACAGAATGCAGATTTTCTTGCAGTTACAATAATTTTGTCTTTGTAATTTACCCCAGAAGATGATCTTAGAAAAGGTCAAAAGTACTTGGGTTGAAAAAAACTACGGCACCTTCTGTGATGAATTTCATCTTAACATCAAGTAATTGATTAGACAACTGGAAAAGAGCAGTATAAAAATAAATCAACAATATGTCTATATTATTCAATAAAACATATTTGAATGAAGATATACTGCCTAAATAAATATATATATATATATATATATATATATATATATATAGGATTAATATGAGCAAAAGTTTGTCACTTACCTGATTGATGTTACCTTCAGCATCACGACTCCAGAGTTCTGTAGGTGAACATGTCCGTCCACTCTTCAGGGCGTATCAGCAATTTACTGCTTATATTTTCTATTTTTTCCTTTTTATACATTTATCATTTCTTAAGTTTTTTCTGTATTTTTTGTGTTTGTGTAGGTGTTTGTGCACATGCAACATTGTGCCTGTCTGTGTGGATGTGCATTCACATCCATCTGCCCAGATGTGCATACGTGTATGGTGTCATGATCATTTGTCTTTTGTTTTTTTCTTTTTTTTCTGTTTTTATTGCCTTCTCTAAAGTATTTATTCAGATTAGTCTTTTTTCTAGATTAGCTGTCACACAAAACTAGAGAATCTAGTCTTTCCTGTTATTTAACCCATAACTGTGGGGAGAATTTGTGTGTTTCCCAAGTAAATGAAAGACTTGAACTCGGCTTTTATTTAATTTTCCCCACTACTAACCACTTTGTTACCTAGCCATCTCATCATCAGATATATGTCTGTCCATTATATAAAAAATTTTTTTGTTTTTATATACATCTGTTTGTTTGAATTTCTTAGTCCATAGGTTTATATAGGAGGGGAAAATACTTCAGCAAAAAACACACAGTCATTAGTGTATGGATATTTTCTGTGAGGATAAAATGAATGATATAAAATATACAAAAAAGTGTGTAAAATGGTAATAGTAATGGTAATATTAGCCATTTCCATATAAGGAAACATTATTCAGCATTCATTGACTGAGCAGCCAGTGCCACTGTTGGACAAAAATTATAAAAGCTTTCTGTTCAAAAACATTTTCAGGAAAATAGTTTTCTCAAGCCCAGTAGCTGTTATCACTCTTTCCAGTATTGATGGAGGTTTCCTTACTAACCTTTTATTTGAAGTAGTGTGGAATATCAACACCTTGATTATATGATTATTTTCTCTTCTCAAGTCCAGTAGCTGTTATCACTCTTTTGATTATTGATGGAGTTTTCCTTCCTAACCTTTTATTTGAAGTAGCGTGGAATATCAACATTTTATGTCATTATTTTCTTTTCTCAAGCCCATTATCTGTTAGCATTTTTTCCAGTATTTATAGAGGTTTCCTTCCTAACCTTTTCTTTGAAGTAGTGTGGGATATCAACACCTTGATTATGTCATTATTTTCTCTTCTCAAGCCCAGTAGCTGTTATCACTCTTTCCATTATTGATTTAGGTTTCCTTCCTAAACTTTTATTTGAAGTAGTGTGGAATGTCAACATTGAATTATATGTGATGGCTATTTTAGCTGTTGCTGCATGGGATTTGTGAAAACCAGTTGGATGTTTAAAATTCTTTTTCTGTTGCAACATTTTACTCTATAAGGGCACTATCAGAACAACTGAAAAAATTTAAGGAAAAAATGTTACAATGTCAACTGTGTTACTTAGAAAAGCTGTGGTTAATTTTTTAATTTTTCATTGTTAATAAAATTTAAAGTAAATATCTGTGAAATATGTTAAGATAAAATGCAAATATGATGATCTGGAATAAGAAAATAAAAGAAAGTTATAAAAAAAAATGAATGAAAATAATGAATACTTATCATTCAAATTATAATTTATGATGTTGCTTCTAGTTTGATTAAAAGCAGTATTTGTAAAATACAGATGCACTCTATTTTGATACTTACAAAATAGGCTTGTATATAAACTCAAGTGAATTTTGTATGCATGTGTACACAGTCCACATATGTATATGAACATAAACACTTACACACTCTTATATACTTCCCATATGTCATTTACTCTTTGTGCATTTTCACAGACATGAAAGTCAGTTCATAATGATAAACATGAGTATATATGCATCATTTCTACACATACGGATATATTTGCAACAACAAACATCAACATGCAGATACAAGCACTTTGTGGCAGACAGCAAATCCTTTCACCTGAAAAGCAGTATGAATGGATCTGGATTACTTGCCACCTTACCCATTCCCCAATGAACCTCTTTTTTATCCCTGTCTCCATAGAGCCAAGATCTGATGATGTTCAATTCTCTTCATGTCTCTTCTCTTCGTAGTCTATTATAAAACAAGACAAGTTCTCTAACAAGTGTCCCCTCTGGGCAAAAATGGCTTCAACGATGGCTGTTTAAGGCTTCTTTTATTTTAATCTGCTTCTGTGAAAATCTGAACATATGTCAGCCAAATGTTTGCTCAAAGACAGAAGTATAGAATTGGAATACTTAGATGTCCTACTCTCTTCTTTTTAATTTTTTTTAAGTGAATTTTTTTTTTTTTTTTTTTTTTTTTTTTAGGGTGGTTATTTTGCTATTTTTTGCATTTGTTTTGTACTTGAGTATTATTATTATTATTATTATTATGGTACTGACCCAAATTTTATGGCTTAAACAAAGGCTGGTCATCCTGCATTTTATTTTTTTTCTGAAGATGACTTTTTGAAAGAGGAAGAAAGGCAGCTAGAGAGAAAAGGAATCAAGAACAAATAAGGGAAAAGAAAGAAAGAAAGACCAGCATCAATATGTAATGCAAAAAAGAAAAAAACATATTAAAAAAAAGAACGAAAATAACCAATGTGGAAGGAAAAAAGATAGAATGTTAAAAAGATGGGAAAATGGTGAAATGAAGAAAAAAAGAAAAAACTGAATTTTTGATGCTGATGAAGGAAAAAATATGAAAGAAGGAACACTTTCATTTGAAAGAAATAAAGAAAGATGATGCAAATCTAAGAAAGGAAAAATTCTCCAAAGTAAGACAGTTGAGAACAAATATATAAAAGCAAGGATGCAAAGTATGAAAGTTAAAACCATAGAATTTAAAATAAAATAAAAAATGATTGCAAGAAGGATTAAATGAAAGAAACTAATAAAGCTTAGCTTAAAGCAATATTGTTTTCTTCAGTGCAATTGCAATTATTTCACTTTTAAAAAGTTTTATCCATATGATTCCTGTCATGATTACAAGTTCAAGAATTCTTTCTGCTGCAATCTTGGATGCTATCGGTTATTATCATTCTCCTTATATTGTTATTCCTATTTTCTTTCTTTTTCTAGAACTTTCTGAAGTTCTATGAAGATGTCAAATCTGACTTCTTTCATACCAGAAGATTTGTACAATCAATAGGAATTTATTGTGAGACAGAGTCTGACTTTTTCATATCTTATAACTCAACAGTAAAAATACAATTGTATTCAGGCCTCATTATTGCAGACATTACAGACAAGCATTTTGATTCATGTATGTGTGTGTATGTTTCTTAAGGTATGCTATTATGTAAATTATTATTTACAATACATTTCCTGTTAGTGCCTTTATACAAACACTTATGTAAGTAAATGGGCAGACAGTTTTTGATTAATGTTCATTGATAAATATCTAGTTTGTTTGATAAACAGAATCAATATAAACACACATTTCTTTCAACAAATACATTATTGCATATGCCCTGAGACAAAACCAACAGTATATTGGCAGGAAGATATTTATGAGCTCCAGATTTTACAAGTATACAGCTAGTCATTTTAAACTGCTACAAAATCAGTTTTCTTATATAAAATGAATGCGCAGTAATGATTATCACAAAACAGCAGTTTAAAAGTATATTAAAATATATATGCATCTATATTAAAACAAAGTGCAATGAAAAGTAGAGATAAGTAAAACAATATTATTACTCACTGTAAAGTGGTGAATCGAAAGATAGAAAAGAAACAACAAGAGCAAAAAAAGAATTTAGCAGTTATTGCTCCCTGCTCTCCAGAGAATCAAAGACAGATTGAATTTAGACCTGGTAACCATTCCTTCTACTTAGAGAGGGAAGGCTGCTTAGACTTAATATAAAGGGTCTCAAGCACTCTGAAGATTTATGGCCACATCACATTAAACACTGTTTCCCATATGATCACCAAAGTTAAGCAACATCAAGCCTTGTCAGTACTTCAATAGATTTGCAGGTAGTGTAAAGGATAATGTCTTGGAATTGTTAATTGGCGAGCTGAGTTCCAATTCCAGTTGAGTTTGCTATATTCACCTATACACAAATACTCTTATCAAAGGTATGGATCTACCTCTTCTCCCCCAGCTATGAGTTAACTTATAGGACTTTTTATCACTAAACTATTATTATCTCCAAGTTAAGCAACATCAAGCCTAGTCAGTATCTTGATGGGTGACTGCTTGGGAATTCCAGATGCTGTAGGCTTGGATTTGCAGGTGGTGTAAAGGATAATGGCTTGGAATTGTTAACTAGAGAGCCAAGTTCCAATTCCAGTTAGGTTCATTATATTCACTTATACAAAAATACCCTTATGATAGGTATGAATCCTCATCTACTCCCCCCCAGCTACAGGTTAATTAGTAGGACTTGTTTCACTAAACCATCATTACCTCCAAAAATAAAATAAAATTACAGGCAAAATATTTAGATTTCAGCATTAATTAACCCATAGAAGTTAATATGTCACTAAATAAAAACAACCAACCAACTAAATTAAGCACTCTCAAATAATTCCTTTCCATTTTTTTTAGTCATTGTACATATATGTTTTGTCCTTGATTGAGCTCTGGAGAGTGAGGAGCAGTAACCAGTTAACCTTTATTTCTATTTTTTGTTTAATTATATTGAATGCCCATATATATATATATATATATATATATATATATATAAATTTGTAATTGATAGGGACATTGCAAGGAGGACATTAATCCAATGTGAGCTCAATGTAAGTTACAGAACAATATATAAAAAACAAAATATTATTTTACATATATATATAAAGAACTATATTGTGGAAGAAATGTATGACAAAGTGTAAAAAGTTTTCTTGTAACACATTTTGCCCTATAGGACTTCATCTGATGAAACATCACAAGAAAACTTTCAACTTTGTCATACATTTTCCCCAATATATATATATATATATATATATATGTAAGTGGGTGTGAGCGAGAGACTGACTGACTGATGCAGAGATATCACTATATGTCTACACACCTGAAGAACTGGTAACATTAACTTTAAAATTTTGTCTTCTGAAATTATTTATGAGCTAAAGAAATTTTAGTTAAATTGGGTTTATTTGGAAAAAAAAACACACACACACACACACACACACACTTCACCCAACAAGCAATAATTAACTGATCTCATTAAATTGTACTTTAAACTACTTGTAGGATACAACAGGTTTCATCCCACCAGACACTTCAGGGCTGACATTTTTCAATCACCTTAACTTTATTTTCTTGTGAACAAGATTCACCCATCACCAAACTTTGCTTCTGTTAATCCATCCTGAACTAATCAGTGTTAATCCTCGCAAGCCATTTTCTGGTGCTGTTTTGTTTGCCAAGTGTACGGTCATCCACCGTTACTTAATTGGACAAGATGCCCGACTGAAGGTATTATTTGCTGTTAATTTAGTCAAATGTCATCATCTTCAGTGTAATTCAGTTACTTGTCATTTACATCAACTTTGAGAGCAATGAAGCATAAATAACCTCCCCCACTTTTGCAAGGGCTCCTTACCAGTCTCCAGGGATAGTCAGGGTTAAGAAATCAACCACAATAGTATCCCATGAGGGATCTAGCTTGATTATGTTCTTGTATTAGAAGCTCATGTTATCATTTAGCTGTTTAGCATCGTCTTATCCTCTTTGGCCATTCCTAACTCTTCTACTGGTCATTTCCTGGCATCATTCTTACATCTCTTCCAGTCCATTCCAATTCCTTAGCTTCTAGCTGCTTATATTCACCTCACACACAACATAATTCCCACTCTCTTTTCTTTGCACGGTTCCTTTCCTTCCTTCTTCTTCCCCCACATTAACTTTCCTCACTATTTGTTCTCATCTTCTTGATTCATCAACCCACCATTTTACCCATGACATTAATTTTGTCTGTCCCATCTTCTCTCATTCATCCTCACCATCTTTCAATCCCTTTCCTTTCACCCATACTCTCTGTATTATATTCTTAGAAAATAATACCCTCTTGCACTTGTCCGCTTCTTTCCATGGTAGCTCAACTGCATATTTTTTCCTTTTGTTCAATTTTTTTTCTTTTAATCAGTATCACCCCAAGCAAGGCAGTAATGCCACTAAGACACAATAGGTTACAAGGTGTAGAAGAATTAGAAAACAGAAATATTAATGATGAGAAGATAGTAATCAAGAAGACAGTTGATAGTGATTAACATTTCATTAAAATTTTTGCGGATTAAAGTTGGTTGGAAAGCATGGCACCAAAAGGGAGTTCCACAAGCCAAAAATGTGGGAGAAGAAACTGTCAGCATAGAACTTGCACAGTTATATCTAGCCAGCTCAACTATAAATTGATGAGATCTCAAAGCCAATCTAGTACTCTGCTTAAATTCAAAAAGTCTAGATACCATAGCGAAGAGCTCATCTGAACAATTACAATGAAAGTATTTATAGAAAAGACATATAGAGGCAACCTTATGGTGGCGGGAAATTGGCTGGAGTTTAGCCACAAGATCAGGACCAATAAAATTGCTGATTCTTCTTTGGCTCTCATCAAGAGCTTACTTTACCTTTCTGACCTCTCAGTCCATAGTTTTTACTTCTTGAATCTGTGTATACACAGTCAATCATTTCTTCACCCTCTAACTACTTTCCTATTATGACTTTTCATTTCCAAACCAACTGTTTACATTACCCATGATATCACAGGTAGGACTGGTGAAATAAATATGTCAAAAATTTTCATCTATTTTTTACTCATGTTGTTCATCTGATATAAAACCCAGGAGTAGGATATTATGAAGCTACTTTGGCTTGTTATCTACATGTCATGAATCTACTTCAATATGTTATCTATTTTTATCTAATGTACATGCTGTTTATCACTATAATATTAGTAATAGAAAATATTTTAATATTTTAATTACATTTTCTCTATGTTATTATTTTTTACTGTGTAGATGTCATTCTAAATTAAAATTTGTATGGTGTAGACATTTTAGTCGATGTACATGCTGTCTATTGCTAGAATATAAATAAAAGAAAAAATTTTAATTACATTTTCTTTATGTTATAATATGTTTTACAATGTAGATATCATTCCAAAATAAAATTTGTACAAAGTAGATATTTTTTCCTTGTAGATAACAAGACAAATTGAAAGTAGTTAACAGTTTACCCATAATGTGAAGACATTAAGATCATAGTGATCAAGAAAGCATCCTCTTGGGAGTTTTTTTTCCCAAATTAGTGTTTCTTGGAAAGCAGGTATCCAAATACAACTTCTTTCTTACCAATGGAATACAAAGGGAATGTGGATGATTTAACCCTGTATATGGTGTATGTTTGCTATGAAATTCTGAACTTAATGTGATAAGGGATTTTGCTTATCAGAACATTTACTACGGAAATAGCAATGGAGTAGTGAAAAGTTTACAATATTTGGTTTGGAGGAATGAGGTTGTAGGGAGGAAAATAATTACTACATATTTCCACTTACAGACAACCTTTAAATCCCAAAAATCACCCTTAAAAATTGGAAGGTCATCTTATACTCAGTTATGTGCTATACGTGATACATGCTTAGGCAATCATGTATCTTTTGCTACATGACTGACGAGGCAGATTTTTTCTCACAGTAGGTTTCCATTTCTTTCTGCGGTAGACCAGTTGCCTTCCAAGGCTACAGAACCTGGTCTGTCCTGCTATTTACCCATAGCCGGAAAGAGAAGAAGATGATTAATACCCTTCACAAAGATATTAACACATAAGTGAATGTAATGGATTCGACTGGAATTCAAACTCATCTCTCCAATTCCTCAACCCAAGCTGCTATTCATTACTCCAACGTGCCTCCTCATTTTATACTACAATTCTAAAAAAAAAATGAAACCTTAAAGTGATGTTTGTCCGTAGGCTAAACTCAGCTTCAGTGTGATAACCAATAACATACATGAAAAAATTCACATTATCAAATAAAAATAATAAAATCATTTCTACCTTATATATTATTACTTGCATAACTTCATAATAAATTGCCTATTCGAAGAATAATTCCATATCAATAAAATCAACTTGTATCAATGCAAGCTCAACTGAGAAAATGTAAACATCAAATTATGATTGTGTTCACAGCAACCTTTACCTTTCACAAAACTTTCAATAATGAATAAAAAACTGAATAAAAAGAATGTAAAAATGGAATGTACTATTATCGTATATTATCATACTGTTATTAGCAGTATTTTGTGATTGTCAGTGAAGTATAAGTGAATGGCCATTAGTACACCAAGCTGTTTGTAACTCTTTAGATATAGGAAAAGAAGAGGAAGAATAAAAAGAATAAGTATTCGTAAGAGATAATGTAATGAAACATAAAAAAATACAATGGTTTCCCTTTTAGGGACATGTATAGGAAGAACATATATTCAGTTTTGTTATTTCGTTTATTTTGAATTTCCGGTAGCATCTTCTTTATTTAATCAATAAGCAGTTATCTTATACTACAGGTATAGGATAAATTCATGAAAGTTTGTTATATTTTTTTTACCTTGTCTTATCTATAGGTCGCCCTGTATGTGGAAATATATGGTAAACACCCACAAGGTCATGTAGATACTGTAATTCACTCTTGGAAGGAATAATAAAATTAATAAAATGATAATTGCATTTTAATGCAGACTGTATTTGAACCCGGTTACCCACCGTCAGTAAGGTTTCAGCTTTACTTATTTCTTCTCTCTGGCTTTTCTGTTACTCTGCCACTACTTCCCACCCACTGCTTAGCATTAATCATTTTCTGCCCTGTTGGAAGTGGGGATGATTATTTTAAAGATTTTAAAGTTATTCATGTAAACAGTTTTTTTTTTTTTTCACCTAAAACATTCAAACAAATTTCAACCTTCAAACTATGTTGAGCAATGAAAATCAAAAAGTAGCACTCAATTGTTTACAAATTAAAGCAAGTCTGACTGACAAAATGTGCATATTATGTTGCTAGCAATGTTTTACTATGAAAAATACATTTGAGAAAAAAAAATCAGAAACTGATTTTCAGTGATCAGGAATTAACTTCAGTAAGACTGAGAAAATCTTGCTACTATATGTATAAATATAGGAATATATATAAATTATATATATAAATTGTCTTTGTGATGATTGATGATATAACATATGGTCCTGGTCTTAAATTTACTGTTGAGAACTGAGATTAGCTCATTCTCAATGCATTTCCTTCTCAGTAGATCCTGTTCTCTTCTGATCAAAAACCAGAGGTAGAATATACAAAATAGACTGCCCAGAATGCCCAGTGATTTATATTGGCAAAACATCCAGAAAACTCACAAAAAGATTATATGAACACTGCAGAGATACTTTACATAACAACAATCTGAATGCACTGGTGGTTCACCATACTACATCTGACCACAGTTTTGACTTAAAAAATGTCAGTCTGATCAGAAGAGAATAGAATTCACTGATAAGGAAATCTTCTTCTTCTTGTAATGGCATTCACCCGAGGTGAGTTGAGCCGGCTCCAATATTGGAGTTTCATGGAAATTTGGAATTCACAAGCGGTCCCCAACCCGCATGTATAGCACATGAGATTTGATTATAGTGGTGAAGGATTCGTGCAGGACCATGCACACTTTTTGAAGGGCCGATTACAGAGACCTGGTGCACTACGTGCCACAAGGTCCCCAAATGACCCTCCGCAGGTTTTGAATTCAGCGTTTTCCTTCTCCTAGACCAGTTGCCATCCAAGGCTATAGAACCTACTCTGTCCTGCTATTTTCCCATAGCTGGAGGGAGAAGAAGAGGATTCACACCTTTCCCAAGGGTATTAGCACGTAAGTGAATGTAATGGATTCAACTGGAATTCAAACTCGGCTCTCCAATTCCTCAATCCAAGCTGCTATCCATTACTCTACCGTACATCCTCCTTGTAGGATAAGGAAATGTATTGAGAGTGTGCTAATCTCACAGATTCCCAACAGTAAGTTTAAGACTAGGAACATAGGTTATATCACCAATCACTACAAAGATGATAATAGCATAATGTAGTATACAAGCTCATAAAAAAAAAAAAAACTATATATAAATTTTATGTTCTGCTTTGTCCTCACTTCCAAGTCTCATTTCCTTGCAGGTTTGCCATTTACACTTTTCTTATCTTACTTTGGTCTCTTACTCTCCAAGACTTTGCCTCTTTTTCTGGCACCCACTTTGGGCTTCTAATTTATCCCTTTCAGTCTTATTTTTTTTTTTTTTTGACTATCAGCATCTCTCTCTCTCTCAAATTTAATCCTCCACACTATCATCATGTCCAGTCACTTTTCAGCTTATATCTCACCCTATCACAACTGTTTTCATGTCCCTCCTCATTTAAGTTTCTACCTTTCTTCAGCCTCTTCCTCATCCAACTACCACTACCTTCTCCTCTCTCTTCATTCAACTACCCTAACCTCTGCCTGTTTCTCATCCTACAACTGCCCTGTCCTCCATTCAACTCTACCTTTCTTCAGCCTTTTCCTCATCCTACCACTACTGTTTTATTCTCCTTTATTCTGCTTTACAACTTTTCCCTTCTCCTCACCCTACCACAACTGCCCTCTCCTCCCTCTTCATTCACCTCTCTTTCTTCAGCCTTTTCCTCATCCTACACACAGCTACTTTCTCCTCCCTCTTTAATCAGCACTCTCTACTTTTCCCTTCAAATTCTTTGACAGAAAACAAACAGTCACGATCCTAACACAATCACTATATGAATGTCCATCTGTCTATCTCAGTCTTCTATTAGTGATAAACACAGGTCTTGCTATCTATTCTTTTCCTACAAGTGTTTGTTCTTTTCTATTAACTGTCAGGGATAAATGTGGAACAGATAAATAAAAGGATCCAGCAATGATTAATGATGAATTTGGATCCCAGGCAATTTCAGACAACCTTGCATGTTAAGATCTTGATTTATTACCTTTTCACACAAGACTTTATCAGTTCAGTCAGATTTACTTTCATTCTTGTTTCCTCACAACCAGGTTTTGGACCCAACCCAGTAAGGATTTAGCACCTAATCATGTAAACCTGATAAAGTATTCAGGGAATTTAAGAACTATTTCCCATGTTACATGTTATGGTTGTCCGTCCATGCCTAAACACAGAATTCTCCAAGGGCCCTTACATTTAGCAAAGGATTTTCCAGTTTGGAACTTTGCCAATTTGAAATCCCATTATGAGTAAATTGACTGCACAGAGACTTGTCTTAAGGGACCAAATTGAACCCTTTTGATATTCTAACCTGTCATAATTTGACTTTTCAAAACATCTTTTTTATTTCTTAATGAATTAGTTGATGGGAAATAATTTTGAGAAATGAAATTGTTATTTATCTAAGTGCCTTTGCAGATATAACTAATTGGTTGAATACTGAAGTAAGAGTTTGGTTTTTTTCATACATACATTTAAGCTTATTAAACACTTTGTAAAGAACTACCAAATAATGGAAACTTGAGGACACTCAAAATGGATAGTACACATAATGCGAAAAGAAAATAATGACATAATAAAGATGTTGACATTCTGCACTATGTAATATATAAGAAAATAAAACATTAGAAAGGAAAACCCCATCAATACTTGAAAGAGCAATAAAAGCTACTGAACTTAAGGCTATTTTAACTGAAACATTGTATTAAGAGAAAGATTTTATTAATTTCATCTGAATACAGTACTGGCTGCTTGGTCAATGAAGGCCAAATGTTTCATTGTAGGGAAGTGGCTAATATTACCATTACCATTACAAAGATTATTTAATTTGAATCTGCACATTATATTAGGATTTTTAGGTGTGTCAGTCATATGTAGTTATGACTTCTAATGTATCTATGATTTATCAGTATGTTAATTGTAAGTATGTATCATTTCTTGCTATGTTGGTCATATGTATTTATAATTTCTCAGTATGTTGGTCATAAGTATTTATGATTTCTAATTATGGTCATAGTAATAATTTCTAGGGATACAGATCATATGTATTTATGATTTCTAAGTATAGTGGTAATCTGTATTTATAATTTTTAAGTATGTCGCTAATATATATTTATTATTTCCTGTAATGTAGGTCATATGTATTTATGGCTTTTAGATATGTTTGTCATAGGTATTTATTATTTCCAGGTATGTTGGTTATATGTATTTATGGCTTTTAGGTATGTTTTTCATAGGTAGTTATTATTCCCAGTATGTTGGTCATATGTATTTATACATATCTGAGTGCTTTTGGCTATTCTTTTAGCAATTATCAAGGATGATAAAATTAGGTTCTTATCTAACTCCATCCACAACATACTAGTAGAAAATACAAGTATGATAGCCTCATCCACATGTAAAAAGGAATTAAAAATAATGGAAGCCCTAATAATAAAAAAGGAAAAGTCAACACTCAATAACATTAACTATAAACATGGCCATAATATGCTGACCATGTTTGGAAAATAAAACATTCCTATAACTTTAAATACATATATGAAAAACTCACAAATTCAGTTAAAAATAAAACAAAATAATGACTGTCCTTGATAATGGCTAAAAGAATAGTGGAAAGTACTTGAATATGCAAAACGTTTGAACAGTTTTTACACATTTTGTCTCCAGAAGGGAAACAATTGTATGAACAAAACAAAATTAAATAAAAAGCATAATCACAGCATCTTGTCAGTTGTCTTTAATGAAACTTGTATAAAAGAAGGATTGCTGCCCAACTACACCATATATATATATATATATATATAAAGGAGATGGATCAATATTTATTTGTCTAGCACTGAGCAACAGTAGTGTGATACCCTACAAAGATCAAACTCATTCACAGTCAACTTCAAGACTACCATGCTGATTTGTTTCACAGCAGGTGTCCAGTGAATACACAAGTTGTTGGTCAGATAAACTATTATTGATTTCTACCATGAGAACCAATCTGATCAAGAAGTGATTAATTTTTACTTGTATGTTTTGCAAAGTGCCAAGACTTTCTCAGGAAACTGCCCAAAACATTATTGCTTTTTGAAATTTGCTTTAGATTAACAATGAGTGAGATGAATAGGCAAAGTTGTCAAATAAAATCCTAAGTTTAATAAAAATGTCTGGCATTTAACATTTTTTAAAACCTATAATTCAATTACATATCAGCAACTGAGAAATATGTATGCAAAATCTGAAAAAGTTTTGATATATATTTGAAAAGGTTTATATATATATATATATATATATATATATATATATATATAAATCAAATAAAATCAAGAACAAGTAGGAAATGTATCTCAATCTAACGCATTTCACTTTTATTAAAGTTTCATCAAAGATCGAGATATAAATGAAAAAAGCAAAGAGACACAGAGTACTGGTATTTTGGTTAAATATTGAATTTTGGTTAAAATATATGTATAGAATTAATACCAACTATAAACACTCACTTAAAACATTACATCACATCACCATCTTGCTACAGATCCATTATTCATGAATCTAACTTATTTAATACATAAAATAATGAAAATTTGCAAATCCCTTTCAAAAATATGCATGAGAAATGATTTAATGATAAATTCAACCAAAACATGATTATTACAATATATTGCTGCATTTCACCGACCCACACTGAGGTGACAACAACAGACATTCCCCACACACACATATGCATACACAAAAATATAAGAACCTAACCAAATAGAAAATTATTGCAACATTTCATTACATATACAAGGGTGACATCTATAGACATTCTTCACACACACACACAGACATACATTTACATGAATTAATATTACTGTCCAAAATACACCAAGACAAACAAGCGTTTCTTTACATACATATTCATACACTATTACACATTTTAATGTCCTAAAAGTTCCTCACACATATTTATATATTATCTGACCAATTAGAACTAACCAAAAATCATAACATACCAGTACTCTGTGTCTCTTAGCATTTTTCATTTCTATTTCAAGCTTTAATAAAACTGAAACGTAAAAAAAGGAGACATGATTTTTTTATTAGAAATTTTATGATGACAAAAAGATAAAAGCATTTTATGATTAAATTTTGCTCTCATCAAAATATCCTCCTTTAGCCTTGATTACTCCAGCACAAATTATTGGTATTCCTTGCAAAAGTTTCTCAAAGTATAAATTATATAGTTGTATAGTGTGTGTATATATATATATATATATATATATATATATATATATATATATATATATACACACACACATATATATATATATATATATATATATATATATATATATATATATATAGTTTTGTTTTTTGAAAGTATGTAAGTAATAAATGAAGTTACACTATTTGAAGATATTGAACTTAAATCTCAGCCTGACACTAGTAAGCAGATGTTGAATGGTGTTTCTGTTTTTATATTACTGAAAGGATTTCAGCAGAAATATATCTTGGAACAAATTAATTGAAAGATTTGCATAAACTCATTCATCATAAAAATTGGAGATAAACTCCTCAAGATTGACTCTGTTTATAGTATTCTAAAAAGCATTATTTTCCTAATGTTTTTGACAAATTGGGATTAAGAAAAGCTTAGCTGAAGAGGTTACCTTGCACTGGTATGCTTGATTTGGTCTAATCTGATTAGACTAAAATGACAAATTGGATTACTGGTTCTGGCCACAAAGAATTGGTCAGGATTGTTTAGGTAGGTAGATTAGTAATTGCTTAAAAAATCTCCATGATTTTGCACTATGGCTGTTTCAAAGCATTTTGACGAAAACAATATTTTCAGATCAAAGAAAGGTTATTTTTCAAGAAAAAAGGGGGTAAAATATGTATTTATTTTTGTGCATAGGTATATATATATATATATATATATATATATATATATATATATATGTGTGTATGTGTGTGTATATGGTGATGGAAAGTTCACATCCACTTCCTGAAATCTAAACAAATGATCAAACATCAGATTTTTTTTTTGCTGGGGCTGGACTTGGTCAGGCTATAAACTTTTCATTACTTTTTATATAAATATATATATATATATATATATATATATATATATATATATATATATATATAAAAACAAAGGTTGTTTACACCTAAAGAAAACCTGTTGGTTAGTAAATTACTAAAGGATAAGGTGTTTAAGACGATTTTGTAAATAAAGTGCTCAATATTAAGAAATAGTATATTAAAAGCATAAAATAGATTCTGTAGTTTTACCTTATCTCATTTATGTGGATTTTCCTCTTTGAAGGTATGAGTTATGTCTGAACTTTTAATTTATTTACACTCAATAAATCTATCTCCCCCCTCTCTCTCTCTCTCACTCTCTCTCTCTCTCTATATATATATATACAATGACTATGTGGAAAAAAATTTTGTGTGATGGAAGTTTTTGCCCACTAAATACATGAAAATTTATTATGTAAGTCAATGCATATATCTATATGAGCAATATTTAATGTTGGATTAAAATTATAGCCATTCTTATTAAAAAAAAATAGTAATAATAATTTATTTGGGATTGTATCAGGTATGCTAACAAATTTAATACAACATGAATTTCTGTTTATAAAAAATCCAAAAAATATTGACTCTAAAAATATATTTATTAATTATCACAATAAGCCATACACATGAATAAATTATTATTTTACATATTAACATGGACTCCTTCACATTCTGTAACCTTCATCAGTTTTTCAACCATTAAATTTCTTAACTTTCTACTATTTCAACTTTGTAACTTGTAGCAGTCTTTCTTGGTTCCCAGGGAACTTCTTTGATTGAATATTATTTTCCATGAATTTTAATGATGGGTTGCAACTGTGCATTAAGGTAGTATGAAAAATAGGTGACATTTAATTAATTTGTTATCTTTTATACCCTTTTTTGAAAGTTGCAGGCAGTTGTAAAAAAAAAACCAAAAAGGTTTTAAACTTTCATTTCCTCAAAAATAAAAGATTTACAAAGAAAATAAAGTTCGTTTTCATAAAGAAAACATAGTCTGATGAAATTCTAAAGGATGAAACATGTAGCATAAAAACTTTTTTCACTTTGTCGTACTTTCCCATAAAAGGAGAATAAGCTGTTTCAGTAAATTGCATTTTTGTAGAAAAATAGTTATTTTAGCATAACCGAATCTTTGACTAGATGCTGCCATGATAAAATATTTGGCAAACATAGATAAACATCCCTGCAATAAAACAGAATGTCAAAAGGTTTTTCCATTGACATCACTTTTTTAACTATCTTCACTCTTTGGCAATATTTATTGCTTTAAAAATCAATGATTAGAATTTTAATAAAATCTAAACATATGAAAGTTAATTCTTACATTTTCCTTGTTATTAAGAATTTACAACCAAAATAATGAATACTATTTATTTATTAGATTGTTTATTTGCACTATTTATTATAATAATTATTGGAATGGTTAGTATAACATTAACTAATTGCCAATTCATTCAAACTTTATAAAATGGTAAATATTAAAGATTTCCTTATACTTGGTTCCCATATTTTAATAATTTAGTAAATTTATGACTAAAAAATTTTCATATTTATTTCATTATAAAAAAAGTAAATGATAAATATTACATTAGTTCTAAATTGTATTAGTTTTTAGAATGTTGTAAATATAAAATTATTCTTGTAAATAAACAATCTAATAGTGTTTAATATTTTTGTTGTAAATTCTCAAGAACAAATATATATACATACATATATATATACAAATATAAATTCACTTTCATTATATGTTTAGGGTTTAAAAAATAAACATTGCCAAAGAGTGAAGGTAGTTAAAAAATGTTGTCCTGGGAAACAGCCTTCCTTTTGACACTGTTTTATTGTGGGCACATTCATCCATGTTTGTCAAATATTTTTTGAACTTATGAATCTTAAAGTGATAAAACATATTTTCAGTGACTGTGTTATTTTAAAGTCTGCAAAATAAATTCCCAGTTTTGCCATATCTTCTGAATTTCCATATATGACAATATTCCTAATTTCAAAAGAATTCCTTTGATAACCCAAGAAGAAAGAATTGGGTCCTCTGAGCATGCAACATTTATAGTGTTACTGAATTAAAAAGGTCACATCTTTTGTTTATATATCTAGTGTTTGTCAGTTATTTGTCTAATAAATTAGCTCTTTTCATGATCCGCTAAAGCCTATTTTTCTCTCAATATAGGTTTTGATAGGGTCTGATACATAGAAAAATAAACAAACAGTGCCAAGGGGACATTCCAGAGAGTTCTTTTTATCTCTGGTTTTTGTAATCACCCCCTTGTCTAAAACTTAATATTGACAGCATACAATGACTTGACTCTTTCTTTTTTGTTTTTTTTCCTGCTTAAGGGAAGCAAAGGAATGATAAAAAAAAAATGGGGCTTTGAAAGAAGACAGAGAAATAAAAAGAGTCTAAATGAGTTACTGGTATTTCCCCCTAGATTTCTTTTCAATCGTGTTGCAAGTGTCCTAAGAGCATAAAGACCTTTAACGGCGCCCCACTTCTATCTCCCTATTAGCCTTTATGCTCCCATTTGCCACTGTCACCCACATCCTCTGTCACCTTGTACTTGTTGTTTCACTCTTCGAGAAGTGCATAAGGTTTCTTCAATCAACAAGTACTTTCCACCCCAACCCCATTTATATATGACAACAATTGCATACAAATATTCAACATTCCATCGTTCCTATGAAAACTGGTTATTCCTTTTGGTGCTGCCTTGATGCAGAGTTGTGTGAAATATGGATGGAATGAGCATAGGGAATGCAGTTTTGCAAGTGATGGTGAAAGAGCAGGGATCTAGGTTAAGATTGGTTGGGATGGGTGGAGAAACTATTGATTGATTGGTTCATCATTGTGGGTTTCATTGAGTTTGAAGTTGCAAAAAGATCTGAGATAAGATTGATAAGACTTATGATTAAACTTTTTAACAAGTTAAGCAAGGCCGTAGCAGCTGGTGAGGGGTGCCATTGGCTTCTCCAAAATTTTTACCAATTGTAGTATTTCTAACAGAGTTTTATTTTAACAAAATAAAATAAAGAAAGAAATACAAGAAAAAAAACACTATCAAAGTAAGGAGGTACTGGAAATTTTAAATGTTCTTGCTGCTAACCATATTGGCATCCTTTGATAACTTAAGACTAAATTCTAAATTTTTTGCCCCCCCCCCAAAAAAAACATTTGTCTCTACTACAGCCCTGTTAAGTCAATAGTAAAATTAGCACTTACTAAGGGGTTTATATTATCTTGAAAACATATTAGATGATTCATTTTGTCTATCATTTTTCATTTTTGACTCATATTTCTTTCATCTAAACACTAAAATCAGCAAAAGCTAAGAAGTTATTTGTACATATATATTTTAATCAATTCACCCCAAACAAGGTGATAATGTCACTAAGATGCAAGGGGATCTTAAAAAAGAAAATGTGTCTTCTAGAAGGATTCAAACCTGTATCCCCCTTTGCCGCAGGAACTACTGTCTGATACAGCATGCTTTTACCACTTGGCTATAAAGAGCTTCACAATAAAGAAATGTTCTATTTTATCTTTAAAGCACATTTTGAAACATAGACAAAACTCTTCATAGCCAAGCATTAAAAGCATGCCAGTTCAGACCGTGGTTCCTCATGCAAGGGCTGTACATATTCAAATACTGCCTGAGAGCACATTTTTCTTGAGTACACAGGCCAGTAAACAAAATAAATACTATTTAAAATAAACAGGTCATGTACTCACACATGAGTTTCCACTAAAATAACATTTGAAGGAACAAAAATATATATATAGTCAATTAATTAATAAGTGTTCAAATGACTTACCACTTGACCAATTCAAGTGTTTCATATAATACTGCTCATCAGGGTCAGACAGTGCAGTAAATCAGATATTATATTTATATTCTACAAAATAAATGCTACTCATACATTTCAAATTTAAATCTTTAAATACATACTATGCTATAGTCTATTAAGAATGTGACAAAATTTAAATATTCAGTTAAAATAGTTGATTTTTTCTATAATTTTTTTTTTTTAGCATTTCACCCCAAGCAAGACAAGAGTGCCACTAGCACACAAGGGGTTACAGAGAGTGGGAGAGAGAGTAAAGGACAGGGAATTAGGTCAAGGCATCTGGAGATTTTGATTGACATTGCATTCGAATATTTGGAGATTATAGCTATCAGGGAAGCAAGTAAGAGGAAGGGAGTTCCACAGATGGGAAGTACAAGACATGAAGCTATTGGAGTAGAAGAGACAGCTATATTTAATCATTTTGACAGTGAAAGGATCGGACTGAGATGCCAGCCTTTAACATTTACATTTAAATCCATGCACTTTGGGAAAGCTCATCAGAGCAGTTACCATGAAAGCACTTGTAGAAAAGACAGAGGGAAGTAACAGCATGTCTGTGACAGCAACTGTAAACAAGATGCCAGATCAGGTCCAATCACATTGCATATCCATCTCTGGATTTTCTCAAGGACCTTATGATGAACAGTGGGGGCTCCAGACCATATATGACAGCAATATTCTATGCAAGGGTGAATGGTTGATTTATAGATTTGAAGGATGGACATGGGTGATAAATACTTTCTGGCATGACACAGAGAACCAACTTTCCTTGCAGTAGATGAAGCTATTGATTCAATGTATTTGTTCCATCTCAAGTCAGCAGCTAGTGTGAGACCAAGCAGTTTCAGAGAGGTGCTCTCATGAAGTTGAGCATCAGACATTCTAATGGGAGGCAGGGTGGGTTCTCTATGGTGGGTAAAAGAGAGTAGTTTTGTTTTTGAGGCATTAACCAGCCATTTTTTGTCCCAGTCAGCAACAGATTGGAGGCCCTTTTCAAGATAACTGACATTTTTAGAAAACAAAAAATTGTTTTTAATAACTGACATTGTTATAAAATATTTTTTTTTTAAATTACTTAGTTAATTATAGATCAGATTTATTTGATTTAATTATGTAATATTATTGAATTCCAGCAAATATCAAACATATTTTATACTAAAATTATGATAATTAATTAAAAATTGTGTTTAATTATTCTATATTTAAAATTTAAAACAAGTATTTTCCTTGAAAAAACACATAGTAAGATCAACTAAGTAAATGTTAGCAACATGTATTTATACTTAATATAAATGTATGGATTATTTACTTTATTTAATTATGCTACAAAATGTGATTTCCTTTGTATTTGTTCAGTCCAGTGATTGTCATTAATTTCGCTTATTGTATTCTGCACCCCCTTGTTGCTTGAGCACTTATATAGTCTCTATGACTGAACTATGCTAATTAAGCAGTTATTTATATATCACTACAAATTAATTATTTTGATTTAAATTATATAATTATTTTGTTTGTATATATTGCATATTTTATTTTATTTATTTTTACTTTATTTTATTCTGTTTTATTCATTAAAATTTGTTCCATAATTACCTGTCCTTTGTAGCTTGTAATAAATTTTCTCTTTTTATTATCTCTTCTAAACCTTGCTCTGCCATCCATTTACTGATGCTTGCTAGGTAGGTTATGCATTATTTATCTCTATCCCTCTTGCCTTAAATCTGTCCTTTGAGTATCAGATTTTCTGAACCCTTTTTCTTCATTATGTCCTCTGAAAATTCCAACTAGTTTTCTTAATGTTTAGTATAAGTGTCCTTTTTGTTTCCATTTTCTCTAAAACTTTGTCATTGCTCACATTTTCAGTCCATGGTATTTTTAGCATCCTTCTGTAGAATCACACTTCTGTTGCTTCAAGTCTCTTCTTCATCTGCAAGGAGATTGTTCCAAATTCACTATTAATTATATTTAAATTATTTATTTTGTTAGCATATATTGGATATTTTATTTTATTTATTTTTACTCTATTTTATTCTTTTTTTTAGTGCTTAAAATTTACTATATTGATAGGGGAAAGAGTTTTCAATATTGGAGTCTTTATAGATAGTTCGGACAATCAAATCAACACTGTGTAATAACTGTCATTTACCCCTATGGTTGAAAGAAGAAAAACACATCTGCTTATAAAGGGGCTTGCCTATAGTAAAATGGAAATGCAGGTTCAATATCCGCTGAGAGCCATATATTCTTTAATCAAACTTTCAATTCTTCTAGATCAGTATTTATCAATTTCTTCTTCTTCTATGTGTTGTGCTCCTTCAGTGCATTAACAATCATGACTCTCCACAATTTCCTGCTCTTTGTAACTCTTAGTAAATTTTGTCTTTTTGTTATCTCTCCTAAACCCTCTTCTGCCAACTATCTGCATGTTTATTCTTCTTCTATGTGACGTATTCCTTGAGATCATTGGTGATCCACAATTTCCTGTCCTTTATATCTCTTAGAATATATACATACATTTCTTATTGTCATAAACAATGTCTGAAAACAGCTTACAGAATATTAGTGACATTCCATCATCACCAAGCTGACCTTGGATTTTCACCTGTGATGATGAATGGGTGTTCTCTCAGTGAGGCCTCTGCCTTGAGCATATATTGGGACTTAAGCTCAACCCAGACCTCAGAGATTCTGGACAAATGGTTGGTTCTCTGTACCACTCCCCTTGTTATCCTTTATTTTTCCAAGAGCCAGATCAGACCAAAAATGGAGTAATTCAGTCTTGATAGAGTTGAAAAGTGTCTCTGCTTCCTTGTGGTTGATGAATTATTTTCCACACTCCAAGCCTTTTCCCCCAGATAAAACATTGCAAGCCTCTTACTGATCTATCACTGCTTCCTTGGAAAGTATCCAGATGAACTACATTCCTTAGTTACACCAGTTCTAACCTTCATGGCAAAGACCTACCATGCCACTCAGATTGTTGTGAACTGCCCTCGTTCCTTTTTGTATTCCATTGGTGAGATGTAAGTTCCACTTGAGCAGCTTCTTCCCACAAACTGCTGTTTTGTTGAACTGATTCCCATAGGATGCTTCCCCAATCACTACAATCTTAACCTGTTTAAGTCTAGGGTTAACCGTTTATCTTCCCCACATATTCCCATAAACTTTGTCTCTTACTCTGTACCTCTCTATTTTGAGTGGATTTTGGGCCTTGAACAGAGTGAACATTATTGTAAAAAATACATCCACATTACATGGCCAGCTGTGCTTTTTGTAGCAGTGTTTCAGTGCTGACGCTCTTCATATGTATATTTTTGTTTTCTTTAATTTTATTATATTCTTTGATATTAAAAGTAAATGTAATTACACTACTTTCTTTGAAAAAGGTCGTCTTTTTTATTTGCTGATTTACAGTCACAGGTGTCTTCCAGAAATTGATGTTCCTAAATGGTCGCCCATCTAAGTACAGATGAGGAACATCAGAAAACTTAGATATTTTCCTCTGAGCTACACTCTGTTCTTTTTCTGTTTTTATATTATTTACTAGTTTACACATACAAAAAACTGAAGACATTTTATTATTATTAGATTTTGACATTTGAGGGGTTTTTTTAGGAAATTTTTCCAACACCCTTAAGCTTAATAAGATCACCCCATTTATCAACTTTTTGACCCATTAAGTGATTTTTTGACCCACACTTTTATTATGACCCCTGTTTATTGCATAGAGAAAAAAAATTCTAAACCCCACCTCTTATATAAGATTATTTTTCTAATTACTGTTATCATACTCTGTTCTTTCAGTATTTCTAGTTACTAACTTCTTAATAAATACACTGCCACCCGACGTCACCAGCACAAGGGTGATAAATTTAGAAAGATTATAATTTAGAGCCATTACAGGCAAAATATATACAAATACATTTGATATACAATATAGTAAGATGAATATATCAGTTTGAGTAATTTTCGTGGACATTTGTTACACTTGACTGTCATAAGGAATTTATTTCTGTG
Organism: Acanthosepion pharaonis; assembly: GCA_903632075.3. Lineage (NCBI taxonomy): Eukaryota > Metazoa > Mollusca > Cephalopoda > Sepiida > Sepiidae > Acanthosepion > Acanthosepion pharaonis. The sequence continues at coordinate 3,625,586 of CAHIKZ030004489.1, read as the reverse complement.
ACAGTAAATGCTAAGGTAAATGTCTTGGAAACATTTCAAAAGAGATCAGCATTCTTTTGGATGTTACTGTGCAAATGGAATAAAACCCCACATGAGTCAGAACATTATTAACCAAGCAATTCCCTTTACACCTGTGCTTCTGATATTTACTTAGCAAATTTATCTCTTTTGCTGAAGTTCAATAGATGACTACCCCATCAAAATAATTAACTATCAAACTCACTTGAGCTTTTCTTCTAAGATTCGTACAGCCTCTGGTTAACAGGCAGTATATTTCCACCATGTTTGCTAAGAATCATTTCTGTTCTTATATAGACTCAGCTATTTGTGAATTCACAAGCACATACATGAAGTGACTGTTTCAAAGAGAAGTGTCAATGATTTAACAAAGCTCAAGATATCTAATATGACTTTTTAAACATAAATTATCCATTAAAAAATTGAAACACTAAAGTCAAAAACTGTTCAGTCATCACTTCTCTTTGTCTTTTTGGTCCTTATTCTACAAACCATTCACACAAACTTGTCAAATAAGTTAGTTTTAACTTAGAATTTGAACTTTCACTTATTCTCCTTTCTCTTCCAATAACCAATATCGTATATTTCATCTCTGAAAGGTGAGAGGATAGAGCAAAGGGAGAAGTGGTTTCATGACTTTCCCAAGTGCATTAATGCAAATAGTCAGTAAATAATCTCAGCCACAATTTGATTTTAGTAAAGAGATTCTGCTTTTTTTTGTACTGATAACCATGAATTATGAGAGAATAAAGTACAAGAAGTGGGTTCATGCCTTTTTCTAAAGGCATTAATGCAACGTGGACATAAGCAGCCTCAATCAGAATTTGGATTCAGTTCACACATTGTGCTTTCTGTGCTGATGAACATTATGTTGTTTCATTACTAAATGATGAGAAGTTAGTACACAGGGTGAAATGGATTCATGCCTTTCCTAAAAGCATTAATGTTAAGTGAATATAAACAGTCTCAGCTGAAATTTGTATCTGGTTCAACAATTTGATTTATTTTGAGAAGTATCATTTGCATTCAGACATACTGACTTTTTTCACTTAGCAAAGTAGTTTGTGTAGTCACACCAACATAACAAATTTAGTCCAATTTCTAAAGGACAAAATGTGTCACATGAAAACTTTTTTCACTTTGTCATACATATTTTCCCATATATATATATATATATATAAATATATAATGTATTTTCTGACATGTTATTGGCTGAATTTTAATCAGAAGTTTTCACACTCAAATGTTCAATCTGTAAAATATGATTAAGGAAAAAAGTGATGGGTTTAGGTGCCTTGACAAATAAGAATACTATGTAGAAAAATAAATAACTTTTGGTTCTAAGTTGAGGGCATGAAGATTCTAATCTCAGATTTTGTAGATTTATTTCTCTTTGCTTTTATGGCTTATCTTAAGCATCTTGCATTAAACTGTTGTCCAGCTTAATGCCCTAATTATATATAGCTGGATCTAAATGCCTGAGGTTTATTAGTTCTAATCCTTATTGCTTAGAAGAGAAAGGTCAAGCCTGCTCACTAATTATGAACCATAGACTGTGAGAACAGTGAAATTCTATCTTTCATCTTTTTGGAGTCCTCTCTTGCAAGAATTAAGAGTCATAAAGTCAGCAAACAAAATAAGAAACCTTTTTATATTTATTTTTCATTAGTCCTCCTTCTCTTTTGTATCTAGAGAGGATTAACCTATTATCATTTGATACTTGCCTTTATTTGTTGATATCTGGTTTGTAAGTCATTGAATATGTGTATTCAACTAACCATTCACTTATCCAATTATAAAAGCTGCTGCTAAGGTCAAAGGTAAAAAAAAAAATCAAGATTTGCTACCAGTTCCAACAGTTACTCTGTTAAACAGGCAAACCAACATTGTCATATTATTATATGTGAATGTATCTGGACCCTCCTATCATTTTTGGAATATGAGGGTACAGCAACTCAGTTCTTACTATAGACACTTATGATTTGAGTATAGTGGTGAAGGCTTATATTGGAGAAGCTGAATACAGAGAGCTGGTGCACATAATGTGCTACAAAACCCCAAATGATCCTCCTCAGATTTTTAATTCAGATTTGCCCTTCTCTTAGACTGATATCAACCAAGGCTATAGGACCCAATCTGTCTTACTAATTAACCCATAGCTGGGGGGAGAAGAGTTGGGTTCATAAATTTCCCAAGGGTATTTGCACATAAGAGTATGTAAATGGAATTTGAATTACTCCACCATGACACCGTGTGAATGTATATTTTTTCTTTCGTTTTTTTTTTTTTTTTTTTAATTACTTTTAATCTACAAAGACACAAAGGGTTGCTGAGAATGAAAGAAAATGAGAAAACTTTAGGAGAAGGAATCAGAAACCCCATCCTAAAAACAAAGGAAGGTATATATCTAAATATATGTGCCTAAACAAGGGATAAACTTGTAGACCTGTTTAAAAGACAGGGAAGGTACATATATAAATATATAAGTGTCTACATTTCAAATCCCTTTACCTGTGTACACTGGGTTGTTTGAAAAATAATGGCTAAATTGAAATGATAACAGTAATGATACCATAATCACCCATGTCCAGAAGGGATATCACATATAGAAGAAGAAGAATGGTGAAATTGACATTTCCTTATAAGGAAACATTTGGCATTCATTGATCAAACAGGCAGCATTACTCTTTTTTATTTTTTGTTTTTAATCAGTTTCACCCCAAGCAATGCAGTAAAGCCACTGAGACACAATGGGTTACTGGGTGTGGAAGAGTTAGAAACAGAAACATTGCTCAGGTGCAAAAACAAAAGAAGAGTAACAGTAGATAGTGATTGACATTGCATTTAAATTTTTGCAGATTAAAGTTGGCATGGAAATCATGGAGCAGAAAAGGAGTTCCACAAGTGAGTAGTGTGAGAAAAGAAACTGTTAGTATAGAACATACAGTTACTTCTAGCCAATTCAACTGTAAATTGATGAGACCTTGTTGCCAGTCTAGTATTGTGCTTAAATTCAAAGAGTCTAGGCACCATAGTGAAAACTTATCCAAACAATTACCATGAAAGTATTTATAGAAAAGGCAGAGGGGGGGAGCAACCGTATGGTAGTGGCAAAGATACCAAAGCCAATGCCAGAGCAGGGCAAATATTACTGTTGTTGGATAAAATTTATAAAATCTTTCTCTTAAAACAGTTTTTCAGGAAAATAAACTTCTCAAGTCCACTGTTATCACACTTTCTAATATTGATGAGAGTTTCCTTCCTTACCTTTTGTTTAATGTAGTGTGGAAAGTCAACATTTTCATTATATCGTTATTTTCTTTTTTAGTTACATGTGCTATACATAGTTGTTGCTGCTGATGAAACTCTTCAAGTAATGTGTGTTTTGTTATTTGGTAAAGTTCTTTGTGAGTTTGTAACACCAATCTGCTCAAATGAAGGATTGTCTTCTTTAAGACTAAAATGATTTATTCACTCAAAGCTATTTTTAATCATTGATCTTAAAAATAATAGATAACAGTTTAGACATTTCTGAGTGAGTTGGATGCCATGTATGACACATTAACATGAATAATTAGCATTTTTTTCTAATATAATCAATTAGAATATGAAGGATTTACATCAATAACTTTTTGCCAATGAGAAGTAAAGTCATTTAGACATTATCATAGAATCATAAGATCCTAGACTGCAAAATATCCTTGAATTCTGTTTCTGTATTTTCATTTCTAGTAAACATTTTTATTTTGATAAGTTATCCAAATGTTTTAAAAACAAATGTTCAGCAGTGAGTTAAAGACTTGAATTGATTAATTAGATTGTAAGAATGTTTTTAAGATAATAATAATTTATTGAAACAAGTCCTACTAATTAATCCATAAAGCAGAACATGTGGATTCATACATTTCTCAAGGCTATTTGCACATAAATGAATAAAATGAACCCAACTGGAATTGAACTTTGACTTTCCAATTTCTAATTCCAATCTGTTATCCATTAAACCACATACACATTCATACTTACAGCACCTGGTATTCTCAAGTGGTCACCCATCAAGATACTGACCATGCTCAATGTTGTTTAACATCAGTGATCATAAGAGAACTGTTATTTCAACGTGATATAGCCATCAGCCTGCAGGCCAGCAGAATAGAGAGGACAAAGCAAAGCTTCAGAAGCCAACATAATGAATTTATATAGTTTTATTTGTGCAATGTGTGTCCAAGCATTATTATTGAATAAAAATGATCTTCTTCAACTGACCAATGCAGGTTTCCTTTCACACAATTTTCTTTGAACCACTTCCAATTTTTCTTGTACTATTTCCTGTCTCCCTTCAGGACATGAGTGATTGTAACTCTCTAAAATTTCCTATCCTTTGTAGCTCTTAGTATGGTTTGTCTTTTCCTCGGTCATCTCACTCCTTGTTCTGCCAATCATTCACACAAGTTTGTTAGGTAGATTACCCACTGTTTCTCCTCTGTCCCTCTTGGTTGGTTTGTTGATTGGTTTGTTTAATAGCACAACAACTCCTTATGGGTCATTTAATGCCAAAATTTAATTTTCTTCTGAGCTTTGGTAATTTTTTTTTTTTTTTTTTACTATTAAAATCACATTTTTATTATAAAAATATATTTTTTATACTTTCATAGTATTTTGGTCCCAGTTTTAGGGTTAACTATTTGCCCATAACTGGGACCTAAAAGATGCTACCACAGGTCAGGATGGATCTGAGAACAACAGCAATTAAGAGGTAGTTTGGCGCACATGAAAACCTCCCGATCAGAGGCCTTGCTACCCAAAGTAGTTTATTGTCATACCCAGGATGGCTGTCCCTCTTGTTTTTAATATATCCTTTTCATGTCAGATTCTCCAAACTCATTATGTACCCTATAAATTTCAACTCTCTTTATGATTCTGAGCATAAGCATCCTTTTTATTTCCATTTTTCTTAAACCTTTGTTTTTACTCACATGTTAAATCCATGGTATTCTCAGCATCCTTTTGCAGTAACTCATTTCTGTTGTTTCAAGTCTCTTCACCTGTGAAGAGATTGTCCAACATTCATTGCCATATAGGAGGACTGATATTACGTAACAGTTTAGCACCTTCTCTTTGTTTCTGACAAAATTTTTATGTTTCTTAATACTTTGCTTAGCTTTTGGAAGGCATCTTTTGCTATTCCAATGAGCTTTCATATTTCAGTGTCACATTTTTCAGCCTCTGTTGAAACTCTTCCCAGATAATTAACAGTAAACATTAACAGTGGCTCTTCCTTCCTTGCTGAAGAAAACTTCATTGGATCATACAGTGGACATAACAATGTTTTGACTGGCTATCCTCAGATGATGACCAGAGGATACTTGGCTGAAACATCTTACATGTAATAAAATCTATAATGATTAAGATTGAACAATAGTTCATATAATTCAAATCAGTCCAATTATAGTGATAATTATTTATCTCTTAAATCAAAAACAGGATTGAAATATTTTGTTTTACCATCTTCCAAGAGAGAAGAGGCTGTTTGCTACCTTGAAAATCAGCATTCAATATGCTGACTTTCAACTTGGGCTTGGAATAGTGATACCTGGCCCTGAGAGGAAATGTGTGCATTTTTTGCTATTTTACCTACCACAGGAGGAATTTTTTTATTTAGTTATGCGCAAAAGTATCCAGCAATCTTTATTTTTAAAAATGTTTTCAACTGCATATTTAGTCAATGGTTTTGAAAAAAGGAGTTGGAAATCTTTGTACATACTGAATATTTGCCTGTATGTATATATAACTTGGTATAAATTCATATTTTGAGTATTAGCTTGCTAACCAAAAGGTTTTATTTAATAAGATGAAATTTTTTTTTGTTATTTTATTTTTCATATAAATCAAAGTCCTATTAAAACCTTGGATTTTGTAATTATTTTTATAATTTTTTAGACGTTTTATGATATTTTCAGATTTTCTACAAAAAAAACAAAATGGGTTTCTTGGTAAAGAAACTCATCTGATATAACCGATTTCAAATTTGGGAATGTATTTCATCTGCAACTTGTTCTTAATTTCAAATGGTCTCTTTTCATGGGATAATATCAAAACTTTCTTTTCAGTGAAATCAATTTGATTCCTTTTCCCTTTCAAAAGCATTTGATTTGTTAAAGCAGCTAACCATTTAGAATATTGGAATTCAAACTGTCGTTCTGCAAGTTTGGTTAATTTTATTGATTTTATGAGAAGGTTTATTCTGAGGGGCAAATAAGATTTGATAATTGCCTTCCTTTTGATCTAAAGCTTTTACTTATATCCATGTAAATGCAAATGTTAATATATTTATTACACAGATTACACATGTGTAGACATATTTATGTGAACATACATTTCCAAATAATTGCTAAATGGAATAAAACAGATAAACTTTACATACTTTATATATAAAATAATTATATATATATATATAAAATGTGTGTGTATGTATATATACATATCAAAATAAAAGTGTATATATATATATATATATATATATATATATATATATGTATTTATGTATGTATATATATATACATATCAAAACAAAATATATATATATATATATATATATATATATATATATATATATATATATATATATATAATTTATAGAAATAGATATATAAAATAGTAAATATTCTCATGTTTGTGTGTAGAGAGAGAACATTTTACATAATATATACTTACTATCATAAATCCATAAAATAGATAAACTTACACACACACACACACACATATATATATATATATATATATATATATATATATATATATATATATATATATATTAGTAAATATTCTTGGGTATACATGTGTTTGTGCATGAGTACACTGAGAGAACATATTTGCATAAATATATTCTATAAAATATAGAAAACATAAACTGACACACAGACGTATATACATACACACACACACACACACACACACATATATATATTTGTAGGTATTTGTGGACACAAAGGGTGAGAACATTTTTACATAAATATATTCCTACTATCATAAATACATCTTTGTGTGTGTGTGTGTGTGCATTTGTTCATATATATATATAAAGAATTTTATCAGTGTGTTTATTGAAATATTTTGTGTTAACTAAATTGTCAACAAAATTAAGCAAATCAAAATAACACTGACATCTCATTTTAACAAATATATTTACCAAAATTACACAAAAATATCTTGAAATACTAAACAGTATATTTATTCAATAAAATTGCCATTGGCTTCAATCATGACCTTTTCCTGCAACTCTTCTGGATGGTCTCCTTGTTTAAGTTGGTGAATGTTGCCATAATTCTTGCCCTCAGTTCATCTTTGGTTTTACAAGGAGTTTTGTTGGTCTCTCGTTCAACTGTGTCCTACACGTAATAATCAAGGTGGTTGCAGTCTGGGGAATTAGGTGGCCTGATGTAAGGGATAATGTGGTTGCAGAAATTGTCTGACTGCCATGACTGGGTTCTCCTGGTTGCGTGGCATGATGCAGAGTTGTATTGCCAGACATAGGGTTTTCCAGCAGCCACCCTCTTGACCCAGGACAGCACTACCTCCTCAAGGCACTTGGTTTAGGCCTCCATGTTGAGTCTAAGGCCCCCATGAGATGACAAATGGAGGCATAATATCACCATCGCTAGTGATCAATCCAAACACCTTCGCAAACATCATTAGGCTCATCCAACTCTTTCCAAATCCTCAGATTGACCCCCAAACACTCTGAAATGTTTATATTGGAGTTTCTAGTGGAAATTCCATGCAGTACAGCATTCCATCATGGTGTTTTTTTGTTTTTTCTTCTCAGTCGGTGCCCAACTACCCTACTATACTGTGCAGTTAACAAAATAAAACAAAGAACATGAAAGTGCAAAATTAAAAATATAAGATGGTGACAATTTACCCATCGCACTCTATATATATATATATATATATATATATATATATATATATATATATAGATGATACAATGGGAAAATAACTTGGCATATGTGTGTGTGTGTATATATATATATATATATATATATATATATGATACAATGGGAAAATAACTTGGCATATATATATATATATATATATATATATATATCAATAGATAGATATATAGATAGATAGATGATACAATGGGAAAATAACTTGGCATATATATATATATATATATATATATATATATACTTCCTTATTGGAACACTCACACAAACATACATGTGTAAAGAGAGTAAAGAGACAAATAAAAAAAATCATGAATCTTTCTTGCTATTGACAGATACCTTGCTTATTTTCAAATTGGTAAAACTGAAATATATCACATCTAGAAGCTACAAACAGAACCCCCCCCCCAACCCAATCTATTTTTTTTGTTTCTTTCATCCTTCCCCATTACAAGTTGTAAAATTTTTGATTTGGTTGGTTTGAAGACCATAATCTTTGATCTCCACCCACAAAAAATATTTATTTGACTTTCATTTATGAACAACAAACTTGAAAAGCCAACTTTAACATTAATTAGTGTCTTCAGGCCAATATTCTATTCTGGGTCTTATGTTTGTGTCTCCTCCTACCTTTCAAATCTCAGGATTGGGTTGGTGTGCAGATTGACGAACTGATAGCTTCAGGCCATTTCCATCCCATCATTTTCTCTAACTTAAACACTTATGTACTTTTAATGGTGGACACTCTTTGAAAAAATAACATAAAAAATCTGCTTAAGAAGTAAAAATTGAACAAGCAGTAACTTTATTTTATTCATTGTGAAAAGAAAATATTAGTGATAGTAATAAAATACTGTAAACTATTGAATTATTAGAAGAACAGTGGACAAAGTCACCATATATATGGCATGAACCTTGGTATTTATCTGAATTTTTCAGATCAAAAGGATCATATTAAACAAAGATCTGAACTGAATCATGTCCTTATCCTGGCTGCTATAGTTACAATAATTCTGAAATGCATCTTTCACTATTCCTATGCACCTTTATATTTCTGTGTAACATTTTCTCCACACTGTTACTATACCATTCAGCTAGTTAAATTTTCTCACCTGTTTGATCCTGACATCCCTTGTATGTAACTCACATTTTAGGCTGTCTCTTTTGCTGGCAACCATGCATTCTATCTTAGTCCTTTTTTCTTGCTTTCCTTGACTTCATTGTCTAATAGTTTTTGTTTTTTTTTAAATTGTGGGTAGTCTATTGTATTATTCTAACTGTTATTTTTGTGGGCAGTAGTGGTTGTGTTTTAAATTAGGAGATATTGAATGGGAATAAATGTGGGTCCAACAATACAATAGACTATCCACAATGCATCACAAACCTGTAAATGTAAATAGTTGAGTAAAAACAACACACATGGCCTGATGAATTTTAGCATGAAACAGACTGCTGACTATGGGTGTTGACTTCATGTCTATTTTTATAAATATAAATATATATATATATATATATATATATATATGACAAAATGGAAAATTTTTCTTATGACATATTTTGTCCTTTAGGACTACACCAGACAAGCAAACTTTCCACTTTGTCATACATTTTCCCCCAATACATTTCTTGATATATAATAATATTTATCATTATCTCATATATATATATATATATATATATATATATATATATATATGTGTGTGTGTGTGTGTGTGTGCATTTGTGAGTGTCTGTGTGTCCCACTTTTTACAAAGTGCATTGGTATAATATTCTGATATTAAGGAAAGTGTTGAGGAGTAACACACTGACCTTAGGGAGATTGTACAGATACCATATTAGGTTCAAATGTCAATCTCATCCCATCATTTTTGATGGGCACTATGTTAGTACAGAAATAAACTCAACCCAGAGGTATACAGTTTATGGATTGATGGCGAACTGTGAAATTTATTCAGTAAATTTGAAAGTCCGTGGCTAAAGCTTCCCACCTGCGGTCGACCAAGCTCTTATTGATTTTCTCCCTCGTCAACAGCAGCTGGACTACATTTCTCTTTCCACCATGGCTTTGATGTCTCACTCTACCGCTGCAGCTTGCTCATCTGAATTCAAATGTTCTTATCTCTTTTCTTATCCCTCTCTTTCTCTGGATATTTCTTCCTTTTGTTTTCCCCCATTTCTGAATACATAATAGGGCTCTTTTAATATATATATATATATATATATATATATAATGATTTCTCTTATATTTTATATCTCACAAGTCATCTGATAATGTTCTGCTAATAAATCTTATATGTATATATATATATATATATATATATAATAAATATTTTCAATTTAAATAATAATAGATTCAACTTAGACCTTGTTTTTAACAGTGCTCAGTATCAAGAATAGCCATTACAAAATCAGACTGATTTTTAAAATCATGTTTTAAACATCAGTTTATCTAACTATATATATATATATATATATATATATATACACAGATATAGACATTGTCTATTTGGGGAGCAATCACACTTTTATACACATTTCATTAAAGACAACTGACAAGGTACTGTGATAAAACTTTTTATTTAATTTTTCTTGTGTTCATATAAATGTTTTTTGTGTCCATAAAAATTAAATAAAAAGCCTAATTGCAATACCTTGACAGTTGTTGTTATATATATGTATATATAGAAAGAGAGAGAGAGAGAGAAAAGGTTGAGAAGCATACTTTTTGTTTCTTTGCTTTTTAATTTTATTTATTTTTTCTTTCTTTTTGTCTATGACAAATTTAAAAGTTCCATCAATCCAATCAAAATTATGGACTGAAAATGTATGTGTGTGTGTGTATATATATATATATATATATATATATATATGTGTGTGTGTATGTATGTATGTATGTATAAAGGGAGAGAGTGAGAGGAGTATGTGCATATGTGTCTGTATCTGTTTATATATCTACAAGCTATTCAAACATAAATACATATTTTATGTAGACAAACATACATACAAAGATAGAAAGAAACCCACTCTTTTTCTCTATTTCTTTCTCTCTCTCCCTCTCTCTCTCTAGATATATATATATATATATATATATATATATATATATATATATCTGCATACATCATAATGCATCAACTGAAAATATATATCTCAAACAATAAATCAAGAAAAGTTCAAGTGACATATCTGGTTGGTCAACTCAAGAGTTTCTTATCAAATCACTTATCTGGCCCGGATGTTTGATGAATCTATTAAACTTATTATCAGATCCCATATTTATACTCTTTTTGAATGATAAGTATGAGATCTGATAATAAATTCAATAGATTTATCAATATTGAATATCATAGCTCTAGTTATCTGTTGAGCACTGTTTTGCAAAAGTTTTGCTAGCCTGAAAAATATGTTAAAAATTCCTATTTTTTCAGTATTATTACTATTATTATTATTATATAATTTTTCTTAAACACTCTTTCCTTTTAAGGGTTCTTGATATCTAAAGATGAACTGAGTTCCAGGTTTCCATTACTCAACCTTGGTTTGACAGCAAAAAGAGATGGAAAAAACATACAAGCAGTTCTTTGGGGTTTAGCTTCAAAGCAACCCACAGCAACTTTGATTTCTTTCTCTACTCTTTGTGATCTTTTCTTCTCTTCCAGTCTTTCATTCATTTTACCTTTGCATTAAAAAACATTGTCACAGATTCAATGATTCTCTTAAAAAAAGAAAAAGATATTTTTCCATCTTTGTGTTTCTTTTTCTTCTTTCATGAGGATTGATTGACAAGTAAGCAATATGGCATTGCTGATAGTGTGACCCTGAAATCCAAAGGCACACTGGGATAGTGAAAATGCCTTCCAAAAGCAAAGCAGTATATTAAGAAAAAGAAAATTTTCATTAGAAACAAAGAAAAGTACTGAACTGTTATGCAGTATCATTATTCTTATATGGTAATAAATGCTGGAAAATCTCCTCGCAGATGAAAAAAAGTCTTGAAGCAACAGAAATGTGGTTCTACAGAAGGATGTTTAGAATACCATAGCCCGGATATGTAAGCACTGATGAAGTCTTAGAGAAAATGCAAATAAAAAGGATACTTATACTTAACATGAGGAAGAGAAAGTTGAAATATCTAGGGCACATAAGGAAGAAAGACAGCTTAGAAAATTTGATACTCACAGGACAAGATTAAAAGCAAGAGGGATAGAGGAAAAAATATGTAATCTACATGATGAGCTTAACAGAAAGGATGGCAGAACAGGGTTTGGTAGAGATAGACAAAAAAATAAAATTTATTAAGAGCTACAAAGAACAGTAAATTACAGAGGGCCATGATCGCCAACATCCTGAAGGGACATGGCACATAGAAGAGGAAGAATATAGTAAAGAGATAAATATGTTTGAACATGTATATAACGATTTGTTCAAACATGCTTCATGTCAGTTTACAGTGAGTAATAGCATTTATTAGTCATGATTACTATGGCTGAGGTATAAATAATCCAATGGAAGTGATAGAAGCTTTGGTATTGGAAGGTTATATTCAAAATCCACACATATCCATAAAAGTAGTATAATACTTGACCACTCAGTGCATCAGTAGAATAAAGCCTGAAAGAAGAACTTTCTTTTTGCATCATAACAATACAGGGCAACACTGCAGTTACCAAACAACTCAAAAAGTGTAGAGCCTGAAATTTGCACACCTTCTGGATACTATTTATGTAAACTGGTCCACTTATATAACAAATTGGAAAAAATATTCTGAAAGTAATTTATATTGATTAGCATACATTGGACCTTCCTGAAGGTGCAAATTTCTCAGAATCTATAAATATTGAATTTTTTATCATTTTAGAAGGAGGGTCCTCTTCATAATTATTGATACTGCGTAAAATTGAGACCTCATTTTTTACTGAGTTGTCTGGACTTAATTGTTCTGCATGCAAAAGCAAACCTTTTTTAGCAAAAAAGATTTCTTTTAAATAAAGAAAAAATGTATATATATATATATATATATATATATATATATATATATATATATATATATATATGGACTCTCCTATCATATTCAACATATGAGGGTCAGGCAGCTCAGTTCCTAGGAACCAACAGCCAGACACTAGCACATATGATTTGAGCATAGTGGTGAAGGCTTTGTGCAAAACCAACCACACTTTTTGAATATATATATATATATATATATATATATATATATATGTATGTATGTATGTATTAATTAAAAAACAAAAATTTACATAAATTAAATCAAATATATATCAATTTATTCTTCATTTAAGATAAATAATTATTATACCCAGAAAAATTTTAAGCTAAAAAATTCATGAAATTAAAACTAATCAAAATTTAAAACTTGACATTTGTAAATAACATCTAGGTCTAGATAACTCTGAAAAATAAGGGATCAATTTTACACTGCATTGGTTTTAGGAACTGGACTCCCATTCTAAATTGATAAAAATCAGTATTTTTCCATTCAGACACACACCATGTCCATTAATGCTAATGTAGAAAAATTATCCTTCCACCCCCAGACCAAATTTTCCTATTTTTTTATGAGTGGACCAGTATATTTAAGTAGTATCAAATTAACAACACCTTTTCTAAAATTTCGACACAAATAGTTACTAGTTACAGCAGTTGAACTGTTATAATAAAAATGACAAGTAAACTGATCTAAATAAATCAATGCACAATGTTAACCTTACCTAAAACAATTCAGGCAAATAATGCGGGGATAAATAGTTATAATAAAGACAGGGATTTTTCTACCCTCAAGCAATATGTAGTGCTTTTATTTTGTAAGCTAAAGTGGACCATTTTATTAAAGTAGTGACCACCCTCCACTCCTGTACGACAGCCTTTTGGTGTTTATTAGACTTTTGGTTATTCCTGAAACTGAGAGGAGCATTGCAAAGTCAGCATTTTTCATCTGATTCTCAAATTGAAGCTGCTGTCAATGAATCCATGTAAGCCAGAAACTTTATTCATGGATGAATTGAAAATGTAGTTAGAACATTTGGGAAACTGTGTTGCATGAAAAGGAAAGCAATGTTGAAAAATAAACCTGTAATTTTTGTTCCACTGGGCTTAGAGTGGAAAGATAAATTATATGTGACTGGTCGCTCAATCTGTTTGCTTCCAACATTCCCTAGTGGGACTGGAAGTGCTTACAATCATCATAATCATAATCAACATTATTGATATTGTTATAAACAGTTTTGAAGAAAAATAAATTGACTTAATTTTATTACCAGTTTCTTTCTTCTGTCTTGATCTAAAATTTGCTTCAGTAAATTAGAAACCTTATTTATCTAAAACTTTTATTATAGGATTGGAGACCATATTCATCAATCAACTTTTGTTATATTTAATGGTGACAATATCGAAAAATAAACTTGTAATTTTGAAGAAAAATATGCTTCCTTCATTTTGATACTGGTCTCATTCTTCTATCTGGTCTAAAACTACTTTTATAGAATTAGAAACCTAAATTATCAATCAACCCTTGTGCTATTTTTGATTTTTCTTACATTTTCTCTTACTCTTTTAAGATCATCTTTTTCCCTCCTTAATTTCTATTTTCTTTTTTAATTTCCTTTATCTGCTATTTACTTCTTTTGTTTTTAATACTTCTTTTCTTTCCATCCTTTTCTTTTTTCATCTCCTCTTTCTCTCTATTTTTTCCTTTATTTTTTCACATCTTTTCATTTTATAAGCGCTTAACTTAGTCTCACACAAAAACACACATGTGGAGCACTCAGTGAGTATTGCACAGGAGTCATGGTCTGCTTGACTAGCTTGCTAAACATTTCCCCATGTCAAATCCCCTAGTCTTGTAGTATGACTTAGAAAAGACTACAAGGTTACCTACTAAAGATTAAACTCATTAAAATGTACTAATGGTTTGCTCAACTAGCTCATTAAACATTACACTGAAAAAAGGCAATTCTTTTCATCATATATTTTCTGTGCTTTCTCTTTTCTGTTTTATGTAATTTTGTGTTGTTTCTTCTTTTCCTCATAATATTAACCTTTTAGCTACCGGAGAGGGTTGCAACATTTGATAAAAATCAGTACAAATTAGTAAGTCATGAATTGTATTTCTTTTAAGCACATTTTATATTTTAGTCTTTTCCATGTATAATATTGATAAAATAAAAGAAATCAAAATAAATACTGTTTTATTTTTATGAAGAAAATATGTCTTGATGTAAGTTCCACTAGTGGAAAAATGGGCACAAAAAGATTAATTCTTCACTACACTCATGACTTCTCTCTGTCTTATTTCTAAATCCTCTTTCTTTTCTCTTCTCTTTCTTTGGTATTTTTCCTTCTCCTCCTCTATTTTTCTTCTTTTTCTTTTCCTTCTATACTCTTATTCTTCTCTATTCATTTTACAATCAATTTTTTTTCCAGCATACTCCATTCTTTATCTGCTGACTTCATTTAAACTTAGATAAAAAAAAAAAACAGTTAAGTATTGTCAGTCCTTGCAACTTACTACTTCCAATTTCAAGATGGTAATACTCAGGAACAAATCACCCTCACTTAATATTTCCCTCTTTTTCTTGTTTTATCACTCTCCTTCTTACAAAAAAAACAAAAATGTAAGTGGAAGTAGAAAACAAGCTTTTTCCAGCTATTGTCAGGAGAAGCCATTTCTCAGCTGAATGATGTTTTCCCTCTTTTCTCTTGTATGGAGATTTTAGCTCTCAAAGTATTTATACTGATGTTGACAACTATTACTTTGTTGTTCTTTGTCTACATCTTTCTCCATTCTAAATATACCCAGAAGCAATTCATGCTTCACAAGAATCATTATAGATTGCATTTCTACTACTCTTTTACATTCACTTTCAGAGCTTTCCCATGATACCTCAGTCCCACTCTCTTATTGCTCACATTCACCCATCATGCATTAGTTTCTTTTTCTCCATGATGCATCAGCCATGCATACTGTCACCATCTGTCCTGCCTGATAGCTTTCTCTCTTTTTGCATTCATCCATTCAACCATTTTGATTATAACAGTTACAGGTTAAAAAAAAGTTTGTGTTTTTTTTCTTTGTGCCTTACTGTTCACTTACTCATTGCAATAGCTACAAGCTGGCAGTGTAATCATCAAAACTTGAGAAAAAGCACTTTATCTAAATGGGCATTGCTAACTTTAATGATGTCCAAAAAGTTATTCAAGTCAACAGGCCAGTGTACTGATAATGAAGATGTCAGACTATGCTAATGACATATTCATAGTTTCAACTATCTCTTCCTGATGTTAAGCATAATGGTCCTTTTTGTTTCCATTTTTTCTAAAACTAAATCGATGCTCATATGTTTGGTTCATGATATTCTCAGCAATCCTTCTGTAGAACCACAATTCTGTTGCTTCAAGTCTCTTCTTCATCTCTGAGGAGATTGTCCAACATTCACTGACATATAGGCAGACTGATATTACATAACAGTTCAGTACTCTTTTTTCGTTTCTAACAAAATGTTTCTCTTTCTTAATACTTTGCTTAGTTTTTGGAAGGTATCTATTGCTATCCCAATGCATCTTCAGATTTCAGTGTTGCACTCTCTCTGTTAAAACACTTCCCAAATATTTAAATTGTTGTACTTGTTTAATTTTGATATCTCCTACTTGTAATTTGCATGTTGGTCTCATCCTTTGGCTAACAATCGTGCATTCTGTCTTCTTGCAAAAAGTTATTTTTTTCTTTGTGTTTTAGTGTTCATTCAACTCATTGAAATAGCTACAAGTTGTCATTGTAATCTTCAAAACTTGAGAAAAAGTACTTTACCTAAATGTGCATTGCTAACATTAATGACATCTTAAATGTCATTCAAGTCAATACACCAGTATACTGATAATGAGAACAGGCTATTCTGATTACATAGGTATTCATGATTTGGATAAGATTGGTCTTGAACAAAAAATACACATATTCTTCCAAGTGTTCCATGGAAGGAGGCAGAGGGTGCAACAGCCCCAATCGTCCATATTGAGAGAGAATCCAATCAAAGAGTGAAATAAATTTATGTTTTGAAATTTTAAATTGTGTCTGTTAAAATTGTTGTACAATCACCATACAGTCCCACAAGCTGGTGCGAATGTGGATCTGTTTTTTGATAAGCAAAACCAGAGTAGGCCTCCTTAATTGTCTTAGAGGCATACAGTTAAGGAGTTGATCCTGGGCATCACCAAACCTCATGTCATTGCCTCAGTGTATAAATCATTTATAACAAATTTATGTTATACTCAAAACTTAAAATAAAAAATGCCATCCTTTGCACAAGATCTCCGAGCATCACATCCAGCCCACAAAACAAATCCCCGAAAAATTCTAAAATACAACATAAAAGAAGTCAATCATGAATGTTGCTGCCAAAGAAAAAAAGATGAACTTAGACAATACCAGATTTGCTTTTAAGAAAGTTCCTCACAAACAAATGGAACAGAAGCAAGGAAAATGAGCTAACTGTCGATGCCTACTCTTGATATCACCACTGTGATTTCTGTCAACAAACCTGACATACATATCCAGCCAAGACCCACCATCCTCCAAAAACCTACACTATGCCCACATAGACATTCCATTCACATCCTCTGTATTGGCAAACTCACCTTTGCAGCAAATAGAAAACTTCACTAATCTATTCCAGGCCTCTTTCAACATCACCATTGTGACCTCAGTCAACAAAACTGAGAAATGCATTAACTCCAAGTCATATCAACTCTACCTTTCCTTCAAAGTTGCCCCCTTCACCTACATTACACTCACATACACTGTATAAACAATACAAAAGAATTTCAATTTACAGTTGTTTTCTTCTTTTCCTTTTGTCTACTGTTGTTTTGTTTGTTCTTTCATGCACCTATGCGAGTTTATAACATTTAGTATACTAGATAAGGAAATTAATATGCAGGGTGTGATGAAAAAATTGTCATCTAAATTACACAAAAATGAAAATAACACTGACATCTCATTTTGACATATATTTACCAAAATTACACAAAAATATCTTGAAATATGAAAGAGTAAATTATTCAATAAAATCACCATTGGCTTCAACCATGGCCTCCAGTTGACTTCAGAATCTCCTGGAACTCTTCTGGACAGTATCCTTGTTTAAGTCAGTGAATGCTGCCATAATCCTTGCCTTCAGTACATCTTTGGTGTTACAAGGAGTTTTGTTGATCTCTTGCTAAACTGTGCCCCACACATAATAATCTAGGGGTTTGTAGTCTGGGGAGTTAGGTGGCCAGATGGAAGTGGTGATGTACTTGCAGAAATTGTCTGGGCTTTCCTTCTTGTGTGGCATGGTGCAGAGTCCTGTTGCCAGATATAGGGTCTTCCAACAGCCACCTTCTTGACCTAGGACAGCACTACCTCCTGAAGGTAGTTGATGTAGGCTTCTGTATTGAGTTTGAGGCCCTCAGCAATAAATTTGGGTGTTCTTCTGATCAAAATGATCAAAGTGAGTTTTTCAAGCTGTTGTACATTTGTAATTACCATTAGACTTATCCAACTTTTTCTAAATCCTCTGCACTGTCCTGTTTGACACCAAAACACTACAGCATACCATTTCCAAATTTCTGGTGGAGTGAATTGTGTCATGGTGCTCTTTTTCTCATAGGTGGCACCCAACTGACCCTACTATACTGTGCAGTCAACAAAACCAAAACAAACAACACACATGTACAAAATTAAAAATATAAGATGTCATCAATTTACCCATTGTGCTTTGTAGATTAGGTTGCACTAGGAGTGGTTTTGTCTATCACTGCAAGGTGCTACAAAACCAAAATATTAATCTAAGCACTAAAAACATACTCTTAAATAGTGTTATCAAATATAGACTCATAGGGATCTCATGTATGGCATCCAACTCATTCAAAAATATTTCTTAGCCGAGAACAGAATAGAGCTGGCAATGATAGAATAGTTGTAAAGAAATAATCAGAAAAGATGTAATGGCAGTCTTACCATTAAGAAGAAAATAGAAGTGGAAGTGATAAAGTAACAAATGAAGACAAGATATAGTTGAAATGTGAAAGAATTTTTATTTCCCATGATCTATGAGGTTCGATCATTTGCTTATTCCAGTTTATCATATATCAGTCATGGGAAATTGAGAGTTTGTTCAGGATATAACACAATGTAGTAGTCAAGACAGGCATGTGGAGAAAATCAACATGCATATATAGTCAAATGAGGCAGACTTGTCACAGAAGCATTGCACAAATTATTGCATTGCAATAGTCAAGAGTTAGTCCCTGCTGCTGTCACTGGTATTACTGGCTGAAGGTGTCACTGTTGTTGGAAGCATCTTGGTATTGCTGCTCTAAATACAAATTAGAGACATGTCATTATAAATCATTCCATCTTAAATAAAATGTTATGTGGCAATTGTTTACATCAACTTGAGATTTTTCTTGTTAAAAAGTTGATTTATTTTAACACATTCAACATTACAGATGAAAAAATAGTTAATTTTATATAGTGTTTTTCTTAGACTTAATAAGAGCAAAACAAATTCATGGATTTGAACAAAAAAAAACAAAAAAAAACAGAATGACTCAAAATCCCGAAAAAATTTTTCATCCTTTAAAAGTCAGTTGTGCTTTGTTCATATATAAAAGTAAGTAGAAAAAAGCAAATGTTGATGAGATAGCAAGGGTCACAAAGGACTGTCCGGGGCCCCCAATCATGCTTGGCACCACCTCCCAGTCAAGAGGTTTGGGGTACTACACACTGGCCTTGATTATACCAAGATTTAAATTTTTTAATTATAGAAATTTTTAAGAAAAAGATATTATATAAATTTTTTCTACAAAAAAACTTTCCCCAACATTTAAGGTACATACTATACATAGGGTCTTCTGTAGTGAAAATAGATGAGGTACCTAATGCGAAAAATTACCTTGAACCTTTTTATTATTGCAGCCCACCTTGTAATGAGCCATAAATCATATGGCTCAGGAAAAAGGTTGCCCATATCTGCTTTAGGACAATAAATGTTGCACAATATTTTCACTCAACATGTATCCTTCTTTCTGATTGATAATATTGCATCAATAATATTGATTTTCTGTAAAAAATAAAAACACTATTTCTTCCAATTGCCAGAAACTATCATAATTGTTGCATCAGCATCTAATTTATGTATGACATGATAATTTCCTTTCTCTAAGTGCTCCAATCAAAAGGAACCTGTCTCTTTTTTACCTACCTTTGCTGGACTTTACTTTTATTTTGTTTCCTTGTCTACTTTTTTTTTCTTTAGCAGAAGAGAACACAGCCCTGTCATTTTCCTAATTGGTCATTTGTCCAAATTTCTTATTTCCCAATCAGACCACCATACTTGCACTAATAAAACCTCGGCAAATGTTTAAGAACTGCATCTGTGATTATGTAACATTCTTTATGATCAATGTTATTCTTGTACTCTGATGAAGAGCAGGATTGTTACTGTTTGACTCTTAAATCTCTCAGTTATATTGCCCAATATTCCTTCTACCATAGCTAGCTAAAGACTTAAGACTACAGAAATAGAGAAATATTTTCCATCTTTCAAGTGCCATGTCTCTTCATGGCTTTCCACAATTTCCTATCCTTTTAAGCTCTAGCCAGTGTTTGTTTTTATATACTCTCTGCTCAAATTTTTGCCTTTCATTTACACAAGCTTGTTAGGTAAATTACTTGATTACTCTTACTTTCGATATGTCTTGTGTGTATCATATTTTCGAAGCCCTCTTTCCTCATCAATCATCACAAAAATGTCAACTGTATCTTTCTGATTATGAGTATTGTTATTGTTTCCATTTTTCTTAAAACTTCCAATGTTCTCCCATGCTCCGTCCATGCTTTTTCAGCATCCTCCTGTAGAACCGCATCTCTGTTGCCTCAATTTTCCTCTTCATCTGTGAAGGAAAATTTCCTCAATGAATTTTCCAGCATTCACTATCATATAGGAGGGTTGATATTACATAGTAGTTCAGCACATTTTTTTTATTTATGTAATTTCATATTTGAAGGGTGCTTAAAAATTTTCAGCTGGATCCATTCCCTAAAATCTAACCAACTATCAAAGTGTTTTTTGGAATAGGGTCCTGGTTAGGTCAAGGACATTTCAGTAACCCTTATAATAAATCAAAACTGAGGTAATATTATCAACCAAAAATGATACAATACTTCAAGATTATTGTTGATTTTGGTTGTTTTTATTTAGCGGCATGTCAACACTTCTGTCAGTTATTTAATGCTGTAATCAAAACATTTTGTATGCAATTTTATTTCTTCAACTACAGATATTTGTACATAATTTTATGTTTTTTACATATATAGTTTGTAAATAAAATGTATTGCTGGTAATTTTACTATAAAAATGTATTACAACTGGTCATTTTTTATAAATATATTACTGGTATTTTTGCCATAATGTATTTTTGTACTTCATGTACAAAAATACATTATGGCAAAAGCACAATTTGCATCAAGTACCAGCAAAATGGCTACAGTTAGAGAGAGATTTGTGTACATGGATAATGGAACACAGAAACTTGGGGGTTGGAAGCAAGAAAACTCGCAATGAACATGGGAATAAAAGACTTCAAAAGGCACTACATCTTGGTGTTTTTGGTCCATGAAGTTTATGCTTATGTACAAGAACTAAGATATCTCAAAAAATGGCAGGTGACTATGAACAAAAAATACTAACTTTCCATCAATTTATCATTAATGCTAGAAAGAAGAACTCATTCAAACTTAACCAGATTGGGAATATGAATGAAGTTCCTTTTAACATTTGACATGCCTTCTAATAAAAGCATAGATGTGAAAGGAGTGACTATTAAAACCATCGGTCATGAAAAGACTCACTACACTGCAGTTTTAACTTGTTGCACTGATAGCACTAAACTACCACCATTGTTGATTTTCAAAAGGAAAACATTTCCCAAAGAAAAATTGCCAGATGGAATTCATGTTATTGGGAAGCACAAAGGCTGGATGGATGAAGCGGGAGTTAAAGTGTGGAAGGAAAATGTGTGGTCCAATCGGCCAGGTGGCCTGCTATGAAAAAATGCATTTTATATATTATTATTATTATTATCATATGTTAGTATGGAATCAGTTCAGTGCACACAGAACAGACAATATTAAAAAACTAGCAAAAGAAATGAACACAATGTTAGCTGTAATTCCTGGTGGCCTTACTTTGCAGCTGCAGCCAATAGATGTGAGCATCAACAAACCATTCAAGAATAACATTCATGAAGAATGATCTAAATGAATGGCAGAAGGAAGACATGAAATGACACCATGTGGAAGGATGAAACACCCATCAATAGCTCAAGTGTATGAATGGGTGTTGAAATCTTGGAATGCTATTAATACTAAAATTGTTGTAAAGTGTGGTATAGGTAATGACATGAATGATAGTGAAGATCATTTATTGTACATGACTGAAAGTAGTGATGACTCTGCAGATGATAGTTTAGAGATTTTACATGAATCCATCAGTGACGAGATCTTGGGATTTGAGGATGAATAAAATTTCTTTGATTGTTTTATATTTTTACATGTATATTTTTATTATTTTTAATTCATTTTTATGAAAATTAAACCACCCTTGGACAATGAAAGATGTATAGTATATTTACTAACCACCAACTAGTATGTCACTACCATACAAACAAAATCGGACGAGTGATTAATATAAACAATACATGGTGCCAGTATGTGAGGGATGCATAGTGAATGTGTTGTCATATGAATGACTTTTTTTTTCTTAGAAATTTCTTTCTAATATTAGGGTGCATCTTCCAAGCCACAGCATCTTGTAAGCTTGAGAATTTTTAAACTGGAATATTGAACAATGATTTTATTTCAATAATATTGTGTAAATAATATTGTAAACTGACTGAGCGTTGCCACAGTTCATCTCTATCTTTTTTTTAATAAGATAACTTAATATTGTTCCAGTAAAGTCGGCAATATAGACTTACTGCGATGAACAGTTCACAAAGAAGTTTTGTTTTGTGTAATTGTTGTCGAAGCTAAATTAAGCTATTTAGTAGATGACAGTACTCTTATTTGA